>ML682059.1:8808318-8936803 GCA_007922195.1 Podocnemis expansa | reverse complement strand
GTGTGTGTGTGTGTGTGTGTGTGTGTGTGTGTGTGTGTGTGTGTGTAGCAGAGTTTTCAGCTTCTCCTGCCTCTCTCGTGGACTCTCTCTCTCTCCCACTCACACACAGAGACCCAAGAAATTCAAAGTTAAGGTCACACTATTACAAAACATGAACTCTTGAAATTATGGAAATTCCCAATTAAGGTAGACTAACTCTGCCCTTTTAGAGATGCCAGTTTATCATTTTCCCTCCTTTGAAGATGAAGTCTCAAAAGTAGACAACAAAAAACATAGAATTGATAATAGTTTGCATAGCCACATGGCTCCAGTATGAAGTGTTCTTTGTCCCCACACTGATATTTGGCTTTTTGAAGTTCTATAATTTCACTATTAAAAAGTTTTAAACATAGAGCCACGCTAGCTCTGTGTCTAATGATATTTAGAAACTTATCTAGGGCATGCAGTGTTTTGGGTAGATTCAAAGGGGGCCAGGGACACACTCATTGCACCAGTTCTGAAGGAAGAAGCACTCTTAATTTGTTTGCCGCAAATCTGCCTTATCAATCCTTTTTACTTGTAACACATTGTCATGTGAAATCATAAGACCATATCATACAAGATGTTGTACGCATGATTGAGCCCTTAATGTAGAATAGAGCATGACTCCTTGTTTAGTCATGAATTTGTAGAGTAGTTTTTCCTATGGACTGATTACAAATATATCTAAGGCACTTTAGTTTTTATAGTCCATGATGAGCTGCAACTGTATTGGATAGGACAACAAGGAGTCTTGGTGGCATTTTTAAAGACTAAGGAATTTATTTATCACATGAGCTTTGGTGGGAGAAAATCGCACTTCACCAGATGCTCGAAGATTATGAAGTGGAATTTTGTCCCACCAAAGCTCATGTGATAAATAAATTTGTTAGTCTTTAAAAAAGTGTCACCAAAACTCCTTGCGTGTTTAGTTCAATGAGACTAACACGACTACACCTTTGGAACTTGTCTTGGGTAGGTAAGGTAGTCTGAGTTTCTCAGAACATCACTATGGGGGCAGAATTAAGGTAGTTTGGTGGTTGTAGCCCTCATTTCATACAGATATTTAACTCTGAGTTTTATGGTTTTCTGATAGTGTGTGCGTGCGTGCGTGCGTGCGCGCGCGCGCGCGCACGCTTGACTTTTATGTCTTTGGAAGGAAATATGTATTCAGTACAGTGCAACCCTAATGTCAGACCTTAACCCCCCCGCCCCAGGTGGTCTTACAGCTCACAGGAAAGGAACCCTGTTTCTGGAAAAACCCTTGGAAGTCCACAAAAGGAGAAGCCTGATCCAATAGACCTTGGGGTGGAGGTGAGGAGAATGCCACCTTGGTTATTTGGCCACAGTGTCCTGCTAACTTCAGCCTCTACCCACTCTTTTGTGGAAGAGAGTTGTGAGTGACAGGGGGGAAAGGACAGCAGAAACGGACCGCAGAAACGGACCAGAAAAACCTACGTTCCTTCCCTGTTGTTTCCTAGAGGAGTACAGGATTTGGTGAATTCCTTATTATCTTTGCCACAGGCTACATGTAGACATTTCTGAGGAAGGGATGATCCTATGATCAGTGGAACTGAACTAGTGCTAGACTGACAGGTGGCAGACTTCATAAAATTGTGTATATGCGGCCTCTGTTTCTTCCCCACTGTTCCTCTCTTCTCTTCACAAAGAAAAGCAATTCCATTTGAACTAGATATAAAAAACAAGGGTAATGCCCCAGGACAGATCCTCAGCTGATGTATGAATCTTCTTAGAGGGTATGTTGTTCTGTAGGAAAGTTCTGCCACACATGGTAGATTTAAAGATTTGCCTCACCCACAGTTCTGCTTTACAGCAAAATCTGTGCACGCACACATGCATGCAGAGTTTGAGCCTTATAACTGCAGCTCCATCCATTTGTCAAAGTAGGTAATGTAGGTTATTCTCTGGAGGGGTGAGATGTAGAGAAATGAATTGCTTTTGGGACAGTGTAAGCCACCAATGGGAGGAAAGTAAATATTTTTTCTTAAATTTGTTGCTTTTAAATTTTGCTTTTGGTGTCTTTGGAATGCTTTTTTCCTCTATGTGCTGACACTGAAATGATAGTTAGAGAAACGGTTATTTTTGTTATAGCCAGAAGCCCAACTTTATCTCCAATCATGCTAAATATTATCAGTAGTCTTGGTGAGCCTGTTGTATCTCTCCTGACATATTTGACTTTGCATTGTTTTTCTTGGGTAATGTCTGACTTTATTTCTTTCACTTAGTATTTCTTTACTCCAGGAGTTTTATGGCTTTTGTTTGTGTTTTCCCATTCCTGAATTCCATAAACATCACTTGTAAGCATACCAGCGCTGGGTTAAATGTTTGTTCCTTCTCTCTCTGTTCCCCAAGCATGAAGTTTGAATTTATTTGAATGTACACAGAAGTAATTCTTCCTATAGACTTGACACATTTTTAGCCTTTTTGACAGCTCTTGTCTTTGCATAAAAATAATGCAATGATCACAATAATATTACCAACAAATCCAAAGCCTTTACTTTCTGTTGATTTCCTGTCATTTGCTGCACTTGAATCTTGGAACTGATACAATAGTTGAGCACCAGGGCTGAATTTCCTTGCATGTTATCTTCTTTTAATGACAAAGGGCAAATTTCCAGCTGCAGATCTGCAGAAGGAACAGTAAGGCAATTTTTCATACTCCTGAACAGGTACAATATATACACTGAAGGTCAGATCTTCAGCTGATATAAATTGTCATAGCTCCATTGAGACTAGTGGATCTTTGCCTCTTTATACTAGCTGAGCATCTGGCCACTAGTCTTTCCTTTAGTACTAAGTTGAGAAGCTAGCTATTATGCTCGATAGGTCAGCAGAATCCCACTGGGTTAACCCAGCTGGGATGGATATGTGATAAGAGTCCCATCACCTACTGTGAGCTTGCTAGCAGGTACACATTCATGATGCCCCTTTCAAACCACCAAAAAAACTTAGAAATAGCTAGATCTTGGAAGAGAGATTTGTCTGCTGCCCCAGTAAGTTTGCTAGTTTTCACTTGAAAGTCATGTTCTTGAGAAATACTGTTCCTTTTCTATTCATTGCACTAAAAAGGCACGTGTCTGTATTTTACCTCAAATGTTTCATCTTAGAAGCTTCAAATGTTGTCAGATATATTTTGTCTGATCAGACAATATTTACATCCATGGATCTGAAATGAATCCAGTTACTGTGACAGTTCCCCACAGATGCAAACATAGAACAAATCTTTGGGTCCTCACACGTCACTGCTCACTACAATTGATATTTTTTGATAAGTCTCCTATTAAGGTTCTTAGCTTCAGTATTTTTCTTATGTCCTTGTTTGGTGAACATTTGGACTCAGCCTCTGTGCTCAGCTGTATGCCTTGATAAGTGTCACCATTGAAAATATTGTTTAAATCAAATGCACAATTTATGGGGAGATCAGTAATTAAACCACAGCTTACCAAATTTAGAAGATATAAACAGATGATAGAAATATATTGTTTATTGTAACTTACAGGCTGTTGGGTGGTTTCATGGTAGTTTTGCTCATATTTTCAAAATAACCTTTATGTAACTGATAATTGTATATTAAACGGACTAGAAAACAAACTTATGGCAATGTCCCTAGTGCATGGAACCCTTTCATTTTTATCCCTTTGGCACGGACCCTGCCACCCCCGTTCATGGAAGTAGGTCTCATTGACTCGAGGATAATGGGATTACTTATGTGACTACAAGTTTTGCAGGCTCAAGGCTTAAATCAAGATAGCTGCATTAGTGACAGGGTTATATTTGGGGTGAATAAATGACAACATGAGCAGTGTTAAAGACAAGCCATGGAGAAGTTTGGATTTAGTATCCATGGTTAAATAAAACGGACATAATGAAGAGTGGCTTTGCCTGACAGACAATAGCTGAGGTGATTATTAAGGGTCATCAGTCATATTGAATTACAACCTCTTTTGAATGAGAAAACATTACTGCAGAATTCAGGGTCTCTACTCCTTTGCTAGAAGCATGCAAGTTACATCAGCCTTATTAAAGTTTTCCTGACCTAATCCTGATTTTGCTGAAGTTAGTTTTTAAATTGACTTCAGTGGGAGGAGGATCAGGTTATGGGTGAGGGTGTAGGGTGGTAGGAAGGGAAAATTTTGCCCACGTTTATACTTTGTGAACTGGAAGTTTCTCAGGAATGCAACTATTCAGGAAATGACTTGAAGATTTACAGTCCTCAAACTGTAATTTACAAGGCGCTGAATGATTTATAATCCAACATTTGTTCAGAATATAGAAACCAGCAGCACTCAGAATAACGGGTTTAATGACTGTTTAGTTGTAGTCACATAATGGACAGTTCTTTTGCTATTTACTGCATGCAGTTATTCATTCCCTTAGTGACAGAGGTTTCAACCTTCAAAATGCCTTTCTTCTCACCCTTTGCCTTACCATCTTGTCTCCTTTTTTGCGGATAACTTCCAATTACCTGGCTGGGAAGCTGAGTCTACTATTGCATCCACTGGCATTTTAAAAACAACATAATCTCTGTGGTCTAAATAGTTGCAAGAAAGAGGAATTTTTCTTGCTTTCATAATATTCAGAAAACAAGTTAGAGAACCTAGAGTCATTTAAAACTAAGCTAGACTAAGGGCTGTAGTAGAAGATACTTTAAGGAACAGACCTGAATTAGCCCCTGCACAGTGAGTTAAATAAATCAGGAAGTGTTTTCCATCTCAGAGTTGGGTAGTCTAGAAGAGCTTTCCTTCTGTTGCCACAAAAAGAGGGAGTTCCAGTATGAGCTTGAGAGGGATGGAGGCTCAGCTCCAGGGAGTCCACCATCCTTGGAAAGTGCTCTTGCTGGGTATAGGAAGATGTAGAAAGGAGGATGAGACACTCCCCACAATGTAACTCACAGCTAACCTGGCCAGAAGTGATTGTAACAGTATTAACTGCCTCTGGATCCTCTGCAGATACTGGGACATAGCCAGGGAGAAACAATAGGATTGAGCAGAGTGCCTTATCTGCCTCTTGGTCTAGACATCTATTTCCATGAATAGTAGGCTGTGCTACCTGCCTGCTCTGCACGCCTTAAAACCCTCTCACCTGAGGCATTAATCACCAGGAAATTCCACAAAGACAACGTAGTGGTGTTGTCAGGCTTCTGCTGTACTGCTGTGGGACAGGGTGATTTATGAACCTATCAATTAGCCCATTTAGAGCATCATGTGTTCAAGAATTCAGTGCCTCCAAGGAATTTTTATATACATTGTTACATGTAGCATGGGGAGGAGGGTAGAGAGAGAACATACAACGCATTACTTTTCAAACAGCGGTTTACAGTGTTTTGCAGCACTATTTATTTCCTCTTCTATGAGACAAAAGCACCCTGACATGCAAATCATGTAATTGATTCTGTATCTCTGAAAGGCAAGAGAATACCAGTTGTTCCTGAGTGAACCAAAATACAACATGAAGGTGTTGGGATGAAAAGTAACATGTTTTTAGTCCAGAAACATTTGTTTTACTGTGTGCTTAAAATTTTAAGTAGATGCAGGTATGTATTAATAGTAGTTTAACTTATTTATTAAGAGCTGAAAATTCCAAAACCTCAACAAATTCATACTTAATCATTTTTATTGACATGACAAAACATATGCAAACTATAACACTCAGAAAACTGTCAAAGGGTTGTAACCAGAAAGGCACCAAGCAGATCAAACACTTAAACAGTGGGTTGTAAAAGATAATTATAAGTGACTCATGGAGAGTAAGTGATCAGGAGGAATAAAGGCAGAGTTTTCAGTGTTGATCCTGGGAAATCAGATATTTGCACTAGAACTGTGCAGTTTCAACTTGTGCCAACCCAGTTTGTCTTTGCATCATGTAGATTCTTGGCTCTTCTGTTTCTGCTTTAAGTTTTGGGTTCAGACCCAAAGCTCAAAGCAAAAACTAGCTAATGCTTTGATGCATTTGTCCTGGTTTCCAGATAAAATCAGGCAAAACCACTGGATTTCTAATGGTTTCCATGCAAAACTATAGATCTGTTCAGGTTCATCCAGAACTCTGCCCAGGTTAGTTCGAAAGGTTCATCAGCCTCCATGACCCCTTCAGTAAACCTAATCCCAGTTCAGAGTTTGTAACAAAACCTGCATTTATGAAAGTTTCTTTGCAGTAATTATGTAGCCTAGTAGAGGTAGAGCACTGGACGGGGACTCAGGAGATGTTTGTTTGTTTGTTTTTTACCAGTTCACAGGCAAGTCTCGTTAACTTTTTGTGCCTTAGTTTCCTCATCTATAAATTGGGGGTGATACTGATCTCTCTTAAAGCTTTTTGAGCTCTACTGATTAAACGCATTACATGAGAGCTAGATACTACTGCCGTATAACTATAATGCCAAGTAGCTCTGTGTGTTTGATGTCAGACATTACTTATATTGTAGGTGAAGGCATTTTATGGCTGATGTAATGTTATCAGAAATTCTTCAGCTATGAACACTTCTGTTGTGTAACAGAAATCTCTTTCCTGGAGCAATACGCAATTGTTGTGGTTGTCCAGTGCTTACATAGGTAGGCTTACTGATTAAGTCATTAAACTTGTGTTTGCTAAGGCAGATAGCAAGCAGGCCCAGGGGATGGATGGATCGATCTATCTATCTCTCTCTCACGTCAGGACAGGTGCTTAGCATCTACAAACTATTCATTATCTTTTCTCTGAGCAAAATGTTTTATTACTCTTGACAAAAATGCTATCATCTGTATTTTATTTAATTATTTGCTTCATTGATTTGTAGGGTGCTTATTAATGTAACAACTAAATTATATTGTTTCTGAAAAGTATTCCTGGTCTTTAAGATTTTATAACTATGCTTCAGGTTATTAGATGCATCTGAATTTAATATTTAAAAACTAGTTAGGAAAACTGATCATAAGGATGTTTGTTGTTGTTTTTGTTGCTCCAGGAAAGCAAGCTGTTCTTCAGCTATCAACCAAATTCAGGCTATAGGGGCTAATTCTGTGATGGTAAAATAAAAATAAAAAAAAAAGAAAACTAAAGTAGAATAAGAAATAGAAACAAAAATAAAAAGGGATGAAATGAGAGGAAAAAACAACAACAAAGGATAGCTCCATGAGTAAGAGAAACTGGACAGAAAAGCAGAAACAGGAGAGAAGTGTATGGCTTAGTGGTGTGTGTGAGTGCTTTTACCAGTCCATCACAGACGTACAGTTTCGTAGGGCTCTGGTGCTATTGCTGAAGCCTATTCATAGATTTATAGTAAAAGTTTTAAAGCCACTGAGTAGGTTGGATGAGAAAGGCAAACCATTTCAGTTGTTAGAGTGTAATATAGTGTCCTCAGAGTTTTTAAAAAAGGCTCAGGTGATTGTGTCTGTCTTGGCCAATCCACATTTCAAAACTCCCTTTTCCTACTAGGCACAGATGGTTTGGGGTCACTATTGACACAGGAAGCCAAAGAAGGTAGCATGTTGTTACAGCAAGTCTCAAGTTTTCCAGAGGGAAGTTACCGCACCACCCAAAAGGGACTCCTGGCAATGGCTATATCTATAGACTACTTTCTCCACTGTTTGTGTGGGAGGAAGTTTGTGGTCCGGACAGACTGTTTTCATGCACTAGCTCTTTAGAGTCAGGAATCCTGATGGCAATTTGCCAGCTGGTTGGAAAAACTACAGTGCTAGGATTTCAGTCTCTCACAGGCCTGGACATGAGCGGGGTAATGCTGATGCCTTGTCCAGATGGCTTTGTTCGGTTGTTAATTGCAAGCGCTGCCCTAAGCAGAATAGTAAAAATTAAGGAGTTGGTTGCTTAAGGGAATGAGCGTGCTTGGGAGGAGATGACTGTCTCTTCTCTTCCTATAATTTGCCAAAACACAAATGTTCCTGGTTCATCCATTGGAACAATGGACATGGGGTGCAAGGAACAGACTTCAGAAAAACTAAAGGGTCCCACAGAGAGATTCCTGATGTCAAAATAGAGTGTGACTGGAAAATCATTTGGCATGTAGGAAGGTGTCGCAGAATACCACAGGGAGATAGCTTGTAGTTTTAAGATGAAATATGGTATAGGAGGTGGAAGAATGTGTCAGAGTATTTAGGTCTCAGATTCATGCTGCTGTATGTTTTGTAATTTATAGGAATTGTTCACATCTTTTTTTTTTTTGTCTCTCTGACTGAGAGTGTTCAGAGGGTTGGCCAGTTCTGCACAGCCTCAGTTTTCTGTCAGCGGAAGTCCCCCCTCTGCTGTTTGAGAGTACAAGATATTACCTCTTTTTAACGTAACTTGTTTCTTCTGGTTCAGTTTTAGATTGGCTGCATTGGGCTTATCACAGACCATTTGTAAAGGTACCAAAAGCCACCACTTTAAATTACCACAGACCTTGTCCTGCTGTGAAACCAGGATTTCACCTATTCACTCTAACAGCAAATCATTATGTAAAAAACATTTTCAAATGATACACGAGACACATATTCAAATGATGCAGATGTTTCGAGTACAATGCAGACTTTTTTTGCACTTCTTTGCTTATTTAATATGGTACAGGAAAACAAAGGACCATCATAAAAAGAAAACTGTTTGGTCTGTAGAACAGTGGTTCCCAACCTTTTCTCTGGTGTGGCACACCTTGATACCTTCAAATTTTTTGAGGCACACCACCATTAAAAACTCAAGAATATTCAAGTTAACTCAAAATAACATGAATATTTACAAACCATGGCACAGCGGTTCGGAAATGCTGCTATGTGGGGTAGTAGGGGTAGCCGCACAGGGATGGCAAAATGGGAGGTCAGGAGTTATTTGCAGTGGTAGGAGTGAGTGTGGAGAGCAGAGCAGGGCAGGAGCAGGGCCAGCACAACCCGAAAAGCATTGTAGGGGGGCGCTGGCACTTGCTCTGCTTGCAGGGGGGCATCAGAAATGGTAGCACCATTCCTGGGCAGGGGTAGCCAAAGAGGACAAGGGTCCCAAGAGAGGAGAGGGGAAGGGAGAACAGGAGTGGCTTTGTGGGGGGAGAAGCAGGTGGGAGCCTGGGGAGTGGGAAGGTAGGGCAGGGGAGCACAGCACAGCACCCTCTTCCCCCTTTCTCCATAGTGGCTCCTTGCAACCCAGGGCAAATCCTCACCCCAGTGCTGCTCCCTCCTACCCCAGTGGGTCCCTTACCCCCTCCCCAAGCCTCCTGCTGCCTGTGATGGACCCTCCCATCACTGCAGGGGCCAGAACTATCCCCCCAGCTACACACCCCCACAACCTCAGCTTCACACCCTCTGCTACACATCCACTCCCACCCACCTCTGCTACACATGTACCCCCTGCCCCCCCATAACCCCCAGCAGCCCCCCTCAAAGCCCTTACCTTGGTGGTTTGCAGGCTGGCTGACAGGCTGGCAGCTGCTTCCCTGCTACAGACTATTTTATGGGGCCCCTAAAGGGCTCACTATCGGCCCCCCACTGCTACCTTCCCTGTGGCCCCAGTCCCCCCTGCAGTCCTAACCACCCCACATGACCCCCCAGGACTCCTTTTTTGTTTTGCTGAACTGAACCAACATGACTTTCCCTCTGGAGCTCGAAAATTATTTTTGGGTATGATATTTTTAAAGATCTTCCCATCATTAAGCTTGTAAGTTAATCATCTTTCACTTAACATAAATGAGCTAATGCTGAACTACAAAGTTAAAATGAACATTTAAAATTTTTTTTTAAAAGTGTGAGCATTAATTAATAAATAAAAAGTGATAACATTGATAATGGCTCAAAAATAACAAATACCACATTTAAAATGTTGGCAGTCAAATCTTACAAATGTTTCATATAGGCTTGGGTTTATATGCACTAGACATTTAATACAAATAATTCTAATAAATAAAAATAACTAAAAAAAAAAAGAGGTTCCTAGTGTGTAGCTATAAATGAAAAACACCAGATTTCAGTGAAGTTCTCTGAATTACTCAAGTTTATAAGACTCTTGCCCCCTCAAAAATATTAAATAGTAAGTACAGAAGAAGCTAAAAAATTACTTATAAAAAAAAAGATACTGCACAGACATCACATACAGCTGTAATGATTGTCTAAGAGAGCAGCACTGTATTTATGTATAGCAGCCTATATGGACCTATCTGGTAAACTGATCTAACCAGAGCCAAACTAGAAATTGTTACAAAATCAAAGGAAAAGGCAAAAGAACAGGTAAAAAGAAAAGGAAAAGGAAAAGGCAATATTTCACAAAATTAAAAAATGGCAGAATAAATGGCCACACTGAGGAATTAAAAGCTGAGCCCAAGGGAGAAGTTCCTACTATTGTGCTGTCTGTTGCTTGCTCCTGCTTTTTTAGCATGTCAGTGTGAAGATGATGGGCAGATAATTGTGAAATCTGCAATTCAGATGAAGCACAGATCCTAATGATAGTTTGCCTTGATGAGCCAAGAGTGAAAAGTGCTTAGGCTTCCAGCCCTACTAGCTCTGCTAGATAGGAACAATTTCGATATTTTTCTATATTTTCATTTCTGTCCACCAAATTGAGGACGGGACCCCTTATTGCTTGGGGCCCTAGGTGGCTGCCTGCTTCGCCTACCCCAAAAGCCGCCACTGCTTTTTGCTAGCCCTGCACAGCCCATGTGGCTGGGCTGAGCAGGGAGGGAGCTCTAACTCTAGCTCTCCCAGATTCTCACGGCACACCTTGGGTGTTGCCGTGGCACACTGGTTGGGAACCACTGCTGTAGAAAACTAAATGAAGTCAGTTCAAAGAACTATTATCCATACTATGAATAATGATACCTAGAATGCTGTGGCAGGTTCAGTCTGGTTTTCAACACTCAATCTTAAAAATTGGTATAGGGTAGTGGACCCAAAGGACCGGGAAAGACTGCCTCCCTGAAGTAAGGGCTTGTCTACATGGTTCATTAGTCCATTCTTGAAGGGTGTCATTTTCAGTGGACATTTGTGTGTTGCGCATTAACTGGTCTGTGCAGACCTTGCTGGAATGCACTAGAAGTTTCCTTGTGCATGTTAAAGTAGTACTGGTTGAAGCAGGACTACATTAACTTGCTCTAGGGAACTTATAGTGTACACTGGGAGGATCAGCACAGGCCCAGCTAGTGTGCAACATGCTAGTGTTTAGTAGAATTCTCTAGCATGGACTGATGCACCTTGTAAACAGATGACTCTGAAAGCAGTGGCCAGGGTTGCAGCGAGTCTCTTTCCAGTTGGTCTTATTGTACCTGATGTATGTTTGTGATGACTGTTGTTATGGCAGCAATATAACTTTGCATACAGGGTGGTGATTCTTTGTTGTTTGAGGAAATAACAAGTCCTTCTACTATGTTATATGGCACACTGTTTCTACAAGTAAATTCTCCATATGAAAAAGTAGCACTACATTTCCTCAGTAGCACAACAGTATCTTTGGGGGGGGGTGGTGCAAGTATGAATTATGCCTAGAGAAACTGCCGTTACCATGTTTAGTAGCTACAATCTATCAAGCTCATTCTTTAGACTGATTTTTTGGGAAACAGTGTTTCTTTGATATCAAGACAAGCTATTTTTATAGAGCTTGTGAAGCTGACCGCACTAACAATTGAAAGCTGCTTTCCAACTTTTCCAGCCTCCTTTTTTTTCTCTCCTCTTCTGCCCACTGGACCAGCACATCTCATTGTTAGTCTGGCTGCATTGTTTTCTCTCTGATTTGGAAGTGGCTTGAAAATCATTTTTTTAAAACCAGTGCTGGATGGCTGGCTGACTTCTGAACTTCTGATCACCTCTGATGGTCTCAGAGGAATTGAACAATTTGTTTAAAATGTCATTAGCTGAGGAGCTGGGAAGAGGGTTTGTTTTGTTTTTTTTTTTCTGCAAGTGAATGTTCTCTGGTTAAAGACTATATAGTTTTAGGAATAAAACTGCAAATTTCAGCTTCTCCTGGGAAAAAACAAAGAATATCGAAGTAACTATCAAAATGAAGTAGGTGTATAGAATAGCTATGTTACAATAAGGCTTTGACAAATCTTTTGTTATGCTGTTGTGAACTGTAAATAACACTAGACTCTGTGGCTGTTTTTCGTTTAATCTGTCTAGTTACACAATTATACCTTTGGTTTGACTTTCAGTTGAAATCTCCTCTGTAGCATAGCTTATGAAAATCACTAAGAGCCAGAACTGTGTGTTCAAAACACTTAAAGCTGTTGGTAACTTTCAGTTGTTACTGTAAATTTTAAACACTGAGGTTACTATTACAGAATACTCAAAGAAATAAGCTGTAATTTTGTTTGCCATGAAGTGACTAATTAGATTAGAAGAAAATCGAGGCCAAAAAAATAGTAAGAGCTGCTCCTTATTTTCATTTTGGGTGAATTATTTTCTCCCCTGTGCCCCTCTGGCTGAATGTCTATTCTGACAATTGTGTGGCAATTTCTTCCCTCCTCTCATTTGTTTTTTTTTTTTTTTTTTTTTTTTTTTGGAGGAATTGGGGGGAGGGGGCAAAAACACACAACACCATGAAATCACAATAGGAGCGGTCATGGGAAAGAAATGCTGAGGTTCCTTTCATGGAGTCTTCCTCACATGGTACCATCCAATGAAGGCAGGGTTACCACCCACTCTGCAGAACCAGACATTGTGTTAATGTCTTAGCTGATTTTTTTTGTGGGATGGTGGGGCTATGTGCCGGTAATCCCTGCTCTGTCCTCCGAAATCTGCCTAGTGTCTGTGGCATGGGATGATGGTGCTAAAGAATCATATGTCTCTGCTCTGTTAAGGAGAATGGGAACTCCTCTCCATTTATAGATCCTTCTCAGAAGAATTCTCCCTCCCCACTAAGTCACTGAAGTGTTTCTTATGAGTAAGGCCCTACTTCTCCTTCAAGCGCTGCTCACATCATTCAGTTACAGGTGTCTACGTGCCGCAGCGCACAGTAGCTTGGAAAGTCTTTAGCATTAGCCTGTTGGGTCAGGGCGCATGGCCAACGGCCCCTCCACACTGCGACCGCGGCTATATAGGTGACAGTGACCCTGACCCTCCCAGTTCCTTTTTCTGCCATCAGCGTCGGGTTCGGATCAGTGTAAACTAGTGAAACGCAAGTGCCTGTCTTTGTGCGAAATTCAAGATGCCTGGTTTCAAGCCATGCTTGGGGTGCTGCAAGGCTTTCCTGATGGATGACCTGCATGAGAAATGTTTCGCTTGTCTGGGTGAGTCCCACCTCGCGGCGGATTGCCCCATTTGCTGGTCCATCAAGTGGAGGACTCGGTTGGAAAGGGAGCGCTGCCTCCTCTTGATCTCAGGGAGTGGAGCTACCACCCCCGAAACCGGCTGAGCCACCAGCGCTCTGCCGGAACCCCGATCAGTCCAGCTGCAGGACCCCCGCCACCGATCGTCGGTACCAGGCTCGAAATCTTGACCCGCAACAGTACCGCCCCAGCACTTAGCTTGTTGGCCACCAGGTTGCCTCTCAGCCGTCCCGAGAAGGGTACTGGCACAGGCAACCCCGATGGCGCACCATGGGCACCCAAACCCAGCCCCGGTGCAGAAGAAGAAGAAAAGGACTAAGATGATGCTGTCCTCATAGGCACCTCAGTGCCCAATACCACCTCCCATGGTACCGACGTCCAGCCCGGTACCGCCAGGCCCGGTACCGCCAACTGAGAAATCAACGTCAATACCGGTATCGGCATGCAGCTCTACACCAGGCCCAAGCACGGCACATCCCAGCCCTCCTCCGGTACCCCAGTCTGGTACAGACGGGCAAGAAACTCCTCTCCATCGCTTCTCTGAAGAGCTCTCAGTGCCGGGCTCCCGGACATCAGGAGGGACAGTCTTCCAGATCGTCCTCCGAGGACTGCTTCCTCCTTCCACAGGAGGCATGCCTGAGGAAGAGACTTCATAAGAGTTCCATGTCTCCGAGTTCGAGGATGTCAAACAGACCATGGCTACAGGGAGAGATCTCCGCTCGCCCTATGGCAGCGTCTCTAACAAGACCACCTCATAACGAGTGGACCCTCAACTGGCTGAACACAGCAGCCGATGATGTCTCCTCTCATTATGCCTAGTTGCCACTGCTGGAGCCCTTGGATTTTTCCGACGACAAACCTTACCCTGACTCTACGTAACGTAGTAGATCATGGGCCCAATCCTCCTCTTCACCGATGAGCGCCTAATTGACATGTCCGCTGACCCTGAGGGAGACCCCTGCGTCGAGCAGGACCTCCTCCATCGTATGTCAGCAAACCTAAAATTGAAATTGGGAGTAATCCAGGAAGAGGATGACTCCCTCTTCAATGCATGTCATAGACCCCCCCCCCCCCAACGAGGGTGGCAATTCCCTTGCATTCGGGAGTATACTGCATTGTCCAGGAACACTAGCAAATGCCTTCCTCGATCCTGCCAGTATCCAAAGCTGTGGATAAGAAATACTACATCTCCCCAGAGGGGTTTTCCTTCTTGTTTATTCATCCCACTCCAGGATCCCTGGTGGTTGATGCTGTAAATCAAAGGGAGAGACAGGGCCAGCTGAGTTCCATGCCCAAGAACAAAGAGAGGAGACTGGTTCGCAGCCCTCGACCTAAAGGATGCTTACTTTCACATAGCCATCTGACCCTACCACAGGCAATTCCTCAGGTTTGTGGTGGCACAAAACCACTACCAGTTCACCGCCCTCCCCTTTGGGCTATCGCTAGCTCCCAGAGTATTCACAAAATGTGTGGCACCGGTCACAGTGTTTCTATGCAGGAGGGGCATAAGAATCTACCCCTGCCTGGATGATTGGCTTATAGTGGGCAAGTCAAGTTGATAGGTGCAAAACCATGTCAACCTGGTGGTGAAACTGCAAGTTTCTTGGCTTCTGCATAAACACAAAGAAGTCCAAGCTCTGCCCCACTCAGGACATAGAATTCATTGGGGCATGACTAAATGCTCGACAGGGCATGGCATCCTTGCCCTATCAAGATTTTGGTCCATTTGCACCATCATCACGGAACTGAAAGCACCGGGTGTAACCACAGCGTGCTGGTGCATGCAGCTTCTGGGACATGTGGCGGCGGCCACCTCGGTAATCTGAACAGCGCACCTGAGGATGAGACCTTTCCAGCTCTGGTTTGCCCTGATTTTCCAGCCATGGAGAGACCATTTGGACAAGGTACTCTCGGCTCCCCAGTATACCCTAGAGTCCCTCCAAATTTGGAGGGACCCCCACTTCGCAATGGGGGTTATCCCATTTAGGGAGCCCAAGCCCTCAGTGACCCTGATAACAGATGCTTCGGACTCAGGTTAGGGAGCCCACCTATCTGGGGGCCTCTATGCACAGGGTGTTTGGAGCCCCGAGGACAAACTCCTCCACATAAACGTGAAGGAGCTCCGGGCCATCAGGTTGGCCTGCACGACCTCTCTCAACAAAATCCACGACAGAATGGTCCAGGTCCTCACAGACAATACAACGGCCGTGTTTTATACCAACCGGCAAGGGGGGGTTCGCTCCTCGACTCTATGCGAGGAGGCGTGCAAGCTTTGGCAGTTAGTGATAGACCACCACTTTACGCTGATTGCCTCTCACCTCTCTGGGGTAGACAACGGCCTAGTGGACTCTCTCAGCAGAAAACCCCTAGCAAATCATGAGTAGTCCCTCCACCACAAGATGTTCTCCCTGCTGATAAACAGATGGGAACCCCCCTAGGTGGACCTGTTTGCCATGGAACAAAACTGCAATTGCCCTCAATTTTGTTCCCTCTGGGGTTGGGAGGAGGGCTCTCTCAGTGACGCCTTCCTCCTCAGTTGGTCGGGGGCCCTGATTATGTATGCCTTCCTGCTATTTCTCCTGATCCACAGAGTGCTACTGAAGGTCCTTGTGGACGGAGTGCACATCATCCTGATGGCGCCAGACTGGCTCAGACAACATTGGTTCCCACTCCTGCAGGACATGTCCATAAGGACCCCGTTCCGCCTACCTCAGTGGGCGGATCTCCTAACACAGGACTTGGGACGCCTCCGTCACCCAAACCCAGGTCTCCTACGTTTGACGGCCTGGATGATCTCTGGCTCAGTGAGCAAGAGAGGTGCTGCTCGCACAGGGTTAAAAAGGTCCTGGTTTGTAGCAGAAAACCCTCCACCAAGTCCACCTACATCACAAACTGGAAGAGCTTCTCCACTTGGTGCCATGGCAAAGAAATAAATCCTTACTTGGTGCCATGGCAAAGAAATAAACCCTATCTCCACACCAATCCATACAACTCTGGACTATCTCTTAGACCTAAGAGAAAAAGGCCTATTCCTGTCCTCACTAAGAGTCCACTTAGCAGCAATTTCAGCCTTCCACTGAAGAGTTGATGCTGCCCCAGTCTTTTCACACCCCATATCTCTCAGGTTCCTGAAAGGGGTGGAAAAGCTCTTTCCCCACCCTCGTAAGCCAACCCCTCAGTAGGATCTGAATGTTGTGCTACGGGCTTTGACAGAGCTGCCCTATGAATCCTTGGATTCAGCTACTCTGCTAGTGTTATCCTGTAAGGTGGCTTTCCTGGTAGTGATCACCTCAGCTAGAAGGGTTTTGGAGTTGCAAGCCCTTTCCTCTGAACCCCCAAATATGACATTCTTTCCAGACAAGGTGGTCCTCCACCACCATCCTTCCTTCCTGCCTAAGGTGGCCACTCCCTTTCACATGAATCAAGAAATTTGCCTTCCAGTTTTCTGTCCAGATCCCCAGGTTACAGAAAAACAGAGACAGTGGCACACTTTGGATGTGACGACAGCACTCCTAATTTATATCGAGTGCACACGTTCTTTTCACAAGACCTCCCAGTTGTTCATGGCGATCGCTGAATGCATGAGACGCTCCCCAGCGTCCTCTCAGTGCGTCTCCAAATGGATTGTAAACTGCATCAAAGACTGCAATGGAAGGTCAAACAAGTCTCGGACTCTGAGAACCCAATCTACCAGAGCTCAGGCGTCTTCCACGGCCTCCCTCACCATGGTCCCAATCCAAGAGATCTGCTAGGCTGCTATGTGGTTGTTGATACATACCTTCAAAATGCACTACACCATCACCCAACAGGCTAGAGACGATGCCACTTTGGGCAGAGCTGTACTCAGTGTGGGTAGACTGTAACTCCTCCCACCATCCTTTGGTACGGCTAGTAGTCCCTGTAACTGAATGATGTGAGCAGCTCTCGGAGGACAGTTGGTTACTCACCAGTAACCTTCCTCCTTCGAGATGGGCTGCTCACATACATTCAGGCCCCTCCCACCATCCCTGCTAACGGAGTTGGCAAAGGTATATGGGACTGGGAGGGTCAGGGTCATGGTCACCTATATAGTCACGGTGTGGAGGGGCGTTGGCTGTGCGCCCTAACCTGACAGGCTAACGCTAAAGACTTTCCAAGTTACCGTGCGCTGCGGCACTTAGACACCTGTAACTGAATGTATATGAGCAGCCCATCTCGAAGAAGGACGGTTACTGGTGAGTAACCAACCGTTCATTTGTGATATTATGGATTCTGCAACATTAGGCTTCCACCACAATTTTTGACAGCAGGAGCCCTATCATGAATGGGACTAATAGTGGGGGCCCCAGTCCTGTGCACCCCTATTCTCAGCCAACAGAGGAAAATCAAAGCATATTACAATGGAGTTCATTACTGCAAATAATGAAGTCCGTTATTACTTTTTCACAATTTTCCATGGCTTGTCCTCAGTTTGGCCATAATTTTTTGACTATCGTTCCACAGTTTAAATAGGGCCTTACTTGTGAGCTTAGTGGTGTATACATGTTAGCATTTAGTGACCACTAGTAAGTAGTTTAACCAGTGCTTTTTCTGTGATGGTACGCGGGGGTACAGAGTGCTGGTGCCTTTATTGTTGGCCATGCTGCCCAGCTGTGGGGATGGAGTCAGCAGGGGAAAGAAGCATGCCATTGGAAGAAGAGGTTTGGCGCAGGAAGAAGAGTGGTAGGAGGGGCATTTTTCAAATTTGCTACCAAGATATGAGTACCGGCACTTTTGGGAGGGGGGGGGGAGCATTGAGTTTAACAGAGACAAAACAGAAAGAAGCAAAGTTGTCTGAGATAGGGTTATTTTATTTTAAAATAATTCTTCTTGAAATATGCAGAACTTCTCCTACCTGTCAGGCAGCATAGTCTGTATGTATTACTTTATTTATAGCTGCTACAGTCCTTAAATCTATCTTTGCATTTTGCCTGCATATTGTGTCCTTCTCAGTAGTTTGCTCCTGCTGCTGCAACTCACTAATACAAAAATCTACAGCAGGTGTGTTTTTGCCTGAGCTAATATTCAGTTTCAATATCTTTTTCCTGTGCTATTGGCTTCTTTCAATGAGGGGAAGGGGATGTGCATCTCTATCACTATTGTAACTTCATTGCGGCTCTATAAAACTTACTTGCTGTTCTTATGTGATTAGTTGAATAAGACTTAAAGCAAAAAGTGTGTTTGTCAGTTGGACATTTATGAAAATAAATGCTTATTCCAAATGGCAAGAGTCATTTCTCATTAGAGATAGATAGGCAAAGAGAGAGACTGTGCAGAGCAAATGGAAATTGAAGACCAAAATATGCAAGTTCTGGCAGCAGACAGTGTTTCAACCAAGTACTTTAGTCTCCCAGTATTCTGAACTTAACTATAAACAATGAATCTTTGTATACAGCGAACTTCAGGTCTCTCGCCCACCTCTGCTCCCAACCTACCGTTCCTTCAAGATAAAGGTGTCACGAGCTTATTTCCTATAGATCCTCCTTGTTTCAGTTACTCTGATATCTTTCTGTCTTCTCCACTTATCTGTGAAGTCACAGATTTATTCTTTTTATGCTATTCACACATCCCAGAAAGGAAAAGCCACTTCATGCATTCTCTGCAGAAGCTAACAGCATGCAGATATTGTGAGATCTCAGCAGTGCAGGTGGTATGAATTGATCAGTGCTTTATTTCCTTTGCCCAGGCAGAATCAATGTTTAGTTCCAAGAAAATATCTTGCTCTGTGAGGCACAGTAGGGAGAAATCTTAAGAAGGGAGACAAGCCTGGGAAAACTATGGAGTATGCCCAACAAGGGGGAACAACCACCAGCCATGTGGAACACTCCGCGTTTTGTGGGATGTGGTAAGAAAATCAGTGGGTGGGACCTACATAAACAAGCTCAAAGAGGGCGATAAGACTGTATTCTCCAAGGAGATTCCCACTTTCAGCACAGAAGCCTCAAGTCCTTCCAGCTCCTAACTCTCTGGTTTCCCTTCTTATTTTTTCCCCTCCTGTGCCTGATTAGATTATTCTAAAACTTCCTGCAAGTTGCTCAAAACCAGAACTAGTTTATGATTTCAAGTGAAAAAATAGTTCATGTTAGTACAAAGCTGAGAAATCCTTCCCCAGTTCTTCCCATTCCCTTAGTGAGGAGCAGAAGTTTTTTCCTATTGGTCTTAAGAAATTATCAATTTCTGCAAAACTTTGATTGTTATGTTTTAAAAAATAATTCCTGAGCTCTTCTGGCTGTAAAACAAAACGTTCAAAAAGTGACCTAAGAGCTTCCAAAAGTTGTTCCGTCTTCCTGAGTCTGCCAAGACAACTGTAGTACCTCTGCTGCTGCTCTTAGCTGTGCCAGAGTGAGTCTGTTTCTAGCCTTCATGGCTGCAAACAAAAAGTAGAAAATATATTTTCTCTAAGTGGTCAGAAGTACCTCACTCCAAATAAAATCTTGTGGTGGTTTGTTTGTTTTTGTTTTTTTTGTTTTTGTTTTGTTTTGGTTTTTTTTGTGCCTGTCTTACGATTTCTGAATGACAGGCATTGGCAATTCTGCATTTTCATTCTGCTGGTTTTTGGGAAAACTTTCACTAGCAGCACAGGTTGAAGCTCTTTAGAGGGGAGGAAAAGTCTCAGTATTGAAAAACCTCTGCTGTTGCAACAGTCAGGAAGCTGAAGGAAGTGTTCAGTAGTAGAGACATCTCTCTGTCCCTCTCACAGCAGCCTGTGGGGCACTGGTTAGAGAAAGCAATGGACATGCCTTTGTCCCAGCAGTCTGAGAACTCTGTAGATGGAAAGTGGGGGAAGAGAAATAACTCTCTTTGAGCAGTCAGAGAAAGGAGCTTCAGATTTATCAGACACCTGCAAACCAAGGGTTAATATGAAAAATAAAATCCCAAAACAGAAAGCCCAGAGCCTTGGTGACTCTGAACATTAATTTGGAAGGGAAGAGTTGCCATTACTTTATTCTGACTGCCATTTTTATCCTTCTGGCTTATCTTAAACTTACTCCTAATGGCTAAGTTATCTCCATGTCTGAGTGTGGCCTGTTGCTTACTATTGCTGCCCTTTTTCAATACCCAAGAGATTTACCTTCTCCTGGAACTATTATCAGTTCTGAAATGTAATTAGGCTGCAAGATATGATGCGATAATAAATTAGTAGCATGGGAAGAGGCATAATATTGATATCACCTTATCTTAAGGCATGCTATTTAAATTGTCTTATGTTTAAGTTATACAAACCTTTTATAGCCCTGTCTAATTACACAGAACTCTGGTGGTGAAGTCAGTGCAGAATTTGACCCCATTGCTTTAAACATGTAACGAAATACAGTACTGCCATCCAAGATAAAGAGTTTCCCTTAGACATTTTGCTTTCTTTTTTCCTTGCAGGCTAAGTACACTGGTCTTATTTTCTACCACGAAGGCTGGCCACTGTGCATCCATGAAAAAGTGGTGGTACAGTTAGCATCTCTTCACAAAGTCCGTCTGAAACCAGGAGATTTCTACTTACAAATTCTTCCAGCGGGGAAGCAGTCAGCAAAATTAGTTTTAAAATGCCTCTCCAGACATGGGCAAGGAATGGAGGAAGTTATTGTACCTGAAACCATGTATGGATGCATTTTTACAGCAGAATTTTTGGAAAATGTAAATTGTGAAAGAGAGAGTGTTCTGTTGCAAAGCTGCTTGCTTACTACTGGCCAAGCTGTATATAGAACACCTTGGAAGAATATAGTGAATCCTATCTTTGTCCCTACAGCGGAAACAATCTTGCATAATTATTCCAGTAGCCCTCTCCTCAATAGGTTAATCAGCAATAAAACTGATGTTAAAACAATGACACAGACCATGGAGAGCAATAGTTCTCATGACAGTTCCACTTCCAATGACACAGGCTCTACTGTCATCGAAGTAACGCTTACAGATAATCATGGAAACCAAGGGAGTGATATGTGTAGTCCAAGTCATACTGTAGGAAGAAGGACTGAAATCGAATTCCCTGGCACCCTAGCTGAGGAAAGCGAGGGAGAGTACGTAAAGCTCAGCGTGTTGACTAAGGATGGACCCACTGTGATGGAGAAGGTTTTACCACAGGCCACTAAGCCTGAAATGACGCCTGAAATATTAAAAGGTGAAGTGTCCTCTCCCATAATGGAGAAAAAGAATAGCATCAAAAGCATAACTTTCAGTACGGATTTGAGCAGCCCTTGTCCAAGAAGACGACAACTCAGGGATTCTTCATATTTCGAGACAAGACGCTTGGTTAGAAAGTCATACATAGAAGCTTTGCAAAACCCAATGAACCTTGGTTCCAGCTCAGAGGAGTCAGTTGCAGAAGAGGAGACAGCAGACCAGACAATGGACTCATGTGAAGTGAACGATGATTTGAGACTCTCTGAGAGCAAATCTTGTGAAAAACAGATTGAGAAGGAATATTCTGTTTCTAATAGACTTGCACCAAAGGAGGAAATAACAGAGGTCTTAAGTCCTGAAGATTGTTCCCAGGTTTCAGAAAAACTGCTTGTACCTCATGAAACTTCCTCAGTACCAGACTGCAGGACTGGAACAAGAAGGTCTCGGTCTTTAGATAGGTCACATAAGAGTTTGCATGGTAAAGATCATAGGCCAAGGTTGTTCTCGGATAACTCAGCAAGTGCAAACCCCAAAAAGCTCTTAAATGGACATGCTTTAAGACTGGGCAAGTTGGACTCCAGTGCTCATTTAGTGATTACTGTGAAAAGCAACAAATGCAGCAAAGAGGATGAAGGTAAAAAACAAAATACAATATGGATTTTATTTTTTAATGAAACGTTGTACTTTCCTGTTTCAGCATATATAAACTTCATATATAAATTATTTTTCTACTTTCTATGCTAAGCTCTAAAGAACAAATAATATTGACATCAGTGTTTTATTATTTCACATCTACACTATTTTGCTACTGTTTTATTCTTTCTTTCCTTTAGAATATATTTACTGCAAAATGACTTTCAAAGTGCTTAGTGTATTCTGTTTCTTTAAAAAAAAAAATCAGATCAACAGAGAAACCTTCATGAAACGTGTGAAAGTCTGCTTTCAGTTAGTTCCATATAGTGTCTCTGTAATCAACTGGAGTTTTACAAATATTGCCCAGAGAGCATAGATGCTGGGCATATAGTGAAGGTCTGGGATTTACTCTCTCTGTTATGTATTTATAGTACTGAATGAAACTCAAGTAACTTTGCATGTGTTTTGGATCAGTAGAAGAAGAAACCCACAACTATCTCTTTAAATGCGAATTGTCAGTGGAGAAGTAAGTCTTAAATAGACATAAAATGCAGCCCTGAGAACACCAGGAATGCCACCTCCCAATGAAAAAGTCATTATCCCAAAGTAACCTTTGCCCTCCCAAAATAAGTTATCTTGGCTTGTTATTCAAAAAAGGAAAAGTGTGTGCTTAGTTATAACAAAAGCGGTATTGAATTACAAATAGCATGCAAAATATTTTAATGGTTGTTGATAGACTTTTATAAGACTGCTTCTCAGTCATTTAATTGGCATTTAAACAAAAGAGAAGCTTCCTAAATGTGTGGTCTTTTCTCCCAGTATTTCTTTATTCTTGGATTTCATTATATATTTATATAAGATACTTACCACAGTATCAACCTTACCTTCAAACATGAATCAAGCTACAATAAAAATATAATAATGTCAGTTAGTGGGCCAGAACATGCACAAGGTTTTAAGTAAAATTTCTTGTTGATTTCAGCATTGAGTTCCACTTAAAAAAATTTCTCAAGTTATGGTCCACTGATTTTTGGGATTCAAAGGGGCAGCCATGCCAGTCTAGTTCAGCAAAACAAACAGGAAGTCCTATGGGACTTAAAGACTAACACATTTATTTATTGCATGAGCTTTCATGAGAGAAAATCCCACCTCCCTATATTCAAAGCATCTGACAAAGTGGGATTTTCTCCCACAAAAGCTCATGTAATAAATAAATGTTAGTCCTTAAGTGCCACAGGACTCCTTGTTTGATTTTGACAGCAGAGGTGACTAGGGTCACAGATTCAGCGTCTGGGAGTTAGTTTTCTTTTTTCCTCATTTAAAGTTCAAAGGTTATCCTTGCAGGCCTAAGGGAAATGCAGAAATTGCCTCTTTTTCTCCTAGAAACAGGTGGGTCACTTCTAAGACAAGAATCCTTTATTAAATAATTTTTTCTTCCTTAGTGTTTTAACAATACAGTGGGGTTTTGTAGCATAACTTTTATTAGGCTATTCAATACAATGGGTGGGTGGGATTTTTGGTTTTTTGTCATTTTGTATTTCAGAGAAGTATATTCTATAGAGATTCCCTCCCATCCCTCCTGTTCCAATTTATCTGGTGGCCAGTCTCAGGTGATTTTGCAGTTTCCCAAAAGGGCAGTTACCACTGGTGGTGACTGCCTGTTTCTCTTAGGTTTTGTCTACACTTGCACCATTTTCAGTGGAAGCTGGAGGGAGATACGCAAGTTATGTAAAATAATTTGCATATTTCCAATTGACATTCTAACACTCACTTTCCCGTCACCACTGAGCTGAGTCAAAGGGAGATGTTCTCCCTTTGACTCAACAGTACTCTTCTTCCAGGGCTGGAGTTACTAAATCAAATTCCAAATTGATTGAGCAGGTCTTGACTGACTGACTGACCATTTGAACTTGGGACATTGAACTGATGGTGACAAATTTGCCACTGTCAGTGTATGCTTAGCCTGAGTCGACTAATGTTGCTTTATTGTCATGCCATGGGATACTGGCTAAGATAATGATGTATAATGGCATGAAAATTTGGAGCTTAGGTACTGAAACAGTACTAAAACATACTGCTTTAACAATCTTGTATTCTTTAAGTGATGAAGGTGTTTGATTTTACTGGTATTTCTTTCAGAAAACAATTTGATGTAATTAATGTTGTCCAAGTATGACCTGATGAAATCTCTATTAATATGATTAATAGTTTCCATGGGGATATAGTCCTGATTTGTAATAACTGATGACAATCCTTATAGGCCAAATCCTGACTGAACTTTATATGGCTATAATCATTGTATAAGCCTCTGATGACCTCATAAAGTGGTTCTCCATCATGTTGCTTTATCCTCCAAGCGCTGGGATAGATGGGAGATCACAGAGCTGCCTAGTATGGGGACGAGGCACTCCTGCTGCCGTGCTGCAGTAACACTTGTGTAGCACCAGCAGTGTAGATGGTAAAGTATGAGGTCATCTTCCATCTCACTTTCCACTTAGTTTGGGAAGTTCTCTGGAAGATTTTCTGCTACCATCTAGCCTCAGTTGCCAGTGGGGCAGGGGAATGTATCTTCCTCTGATGAACAGATCTGTCCGCAGAAGCATGGCTCAGCCATTCCCTCTGTCTGTCAGCTGAAGAACGCTCTGTTTCCCCAAGATAACAGTGCAGGACCGCCTCCGGTTCCAGTTGATATCCATGGCAGCTGGCTCAGTGGAATTACACTCCCCCCCCCCCCCCCCCCCGGCAGACTCTGAAGTCTGGCTCAGACCGTGGTTTCCCTTCAGGTCTTCCATTTATTTGTCCCCATAGCTGCAGAACCTGGGGAGTGAGAGGGGGCAACAAAGTTCCTGAAGACTTCTTAGCACAGAAGCAGAAAAAGTATGTGTGAGACTTAAAACATTCTTGTCAAAGTGAGTTTAATATGCCTAATGGGAAAAGATTTCTATCTCCTGTTGATCAGTTGGAAGAAGGCATAGACCAGCAAGAACATTTAAAGTAGTTTCTATCAGTTACATCCCAGAAAACACTGAAATAAGGCCATTAAAAACTATTTTAAAACCCAGACCTATGTTTCATACCTTGCTTTCAGGCAAGTGGTTCCCTGGAAAATTCAAGGCCTGATCCTGTCAAGTACTGCCCATCCCCAGCTAATATTGAGCTTCCAGACACTCCTTAGGTACAAGCATCTTATGGCATCAGCTTCTTATTTATTTGCATTGTCAGTCTCTCAGCTAAGACACATCCTTGACATTAATATCCCTGCCATGTCCTGCAGAGAGAGAACAATTGCCTGTCAGTCCCAGTGTCTCAGAACATGTCGTAAAGTTCTTCACCTGTTGTAAATTAGAGTGGCTGCATGGACCTTAAGAGAGCTAGGATAATTAATACCAGTTGATCAACTGGCCCACTTACATAGTTGTGTTGATTGGCTAAACCATTTTCAGTTTTTTTTAGCAATAATAAAAATTACTGTTTACAACAATAATTTTCAAGGCCGCAGAGTGTACATTGGCAAAGGCAAGCGACAAAACCCAAGCCTCCAACTTCCCAGTCCATGCCCTAGTCACGACACAGCTCTTCCTCTTCTTTGTAGTTGATGAGGTGCCTTGCCACAGCTTCAGTTTGGCATCCGATCAACTACACTGCCATTTGTTGCTTCATTGTGGTAAGAATGTTATTCCATAATTAATTCAGTGTTGCTCATTGAGCAACACTAGAATGAAATACTGAATTTATCTATAATCATTCAGTAATATAAAGTGTCATTGTCAAATGCTGTGTATGTTTGTATAGTTCCTATTTTTCTTCTCTGTTGCTGGTAATAGTCTTAGATGTTTGAAAATAACTGTTTTCCAACTGAATTTTCCTTTTCTGTTTAGCAAATTCTAGTCTCCCACTGTTTCTTGTAAATGATGTACTTTTTGAGATTGCACTGTGAGATGCAGCAATCTCGGAAAAGTGGGGCATTGACCTGTGATCTTTTCCGCTGTGCTGCTTTCCTCTTTTCTCCCTTCTGTCTGTGTATAGGTGTATATTCATTTATATATAAAAATAAGGATCATCAGAGTGGCTCTCCTGCATAGTAAACTGGAGGAAGTTAATCAGAGCCAGTGTCTCCTTACTATTAATCTCTTTATTTATATGCCTCCTCCAATCCACTGTAGTATGTACAGTAAGTGCTGCCGCTGAGGTACAAGCAGGGTGTGTCAACTCAATGTGACTGTGTTTCTCCCTTCTTCTGCTTGTCCCTTGTTGCTATTAAATGCTGCAGAATAGAAAGGAACATGTTTAAGTGGAGAATGGTAGCCAAATTGGGCAGACAAGACACACCCCAGCTTGCATGTAAACTATTCCAGTCTCAGTGATATCTGGGCACCATCAGGGGAAAGAAGTAATTGGCTGATCCTGGCCATTTCCACTGGCTTTTCTTCATAGAGCTATGTGAAGTAATGATGAGTTAACAAAACAAGTTATTTCCTTTAATTTTAACACTGAAAAAGAAGTCTATCTGAAGTTTCAGGAAGAGTGTGTGTGTGTGTGTGTGTGTGTGTGTGTGTGTGTGTGTGTGAGAGGCTAGACATTTGTGATAATTGAGATTCTTTAGCTAGAGGGTCAAAAAGAGTAAGAGACTCAGCATCATTTCAAATAGGGATCATTTAAAAATCTTTGCTCTGTGGAAGTTTGTAAATATTTGCTTTAAAATTACATGAAAATGCAATTAATTGTTCCCTGAAGAATTATTGTTGTGGAGATTTTAGTCCTGCTTTATGTTAACAAACAAAAACCAAAAACCCCTGAATGCAGTCTTGACTATGGACTTGTGTTTATCCCCATTTCTATAATATTAACAGACAATTTATCATTATATAAAACGTGACGATATTTGATGGTATTAGCCCAACCTGGCAAAGTTGAGATTGAAATTCCCAGACTTCTGAGTGCTTTGTTTCTCACACTTCATGTAACATTACTCCAGTGTTTTTCACTGAATTTTATTTAATATGCAAACTTCATAGCTATACCTGTAGTTAAGAGTCACTGGTTAAAACTCTCTTTTTGGTTCATTATAAATTTGCCAGATTGTAATTGTTTGGACTGAAATGTCTCATGCTGGGTTTCTGCCTCAAGATGACTTTTTTTCCAGATGTTCCAACTAAATCAGTTCAGCTATTTCTGAGAATGAAGTTACAGAAAATGCACTGTTTTATGCACATTTATGACATGTTGATTGAGAAGCTGTAGCCCTTCCATGCATTGAAGTAGTGACATGAAATTTGGTGGACGAGGTGGCAGATCATGTTCATGTCAGGGGTGTGCCTTTTGCTGTCCCTGAAAAATTTTCCTCCAAATTAGCCAAAGTTTAAACTTCTGAAAATCTCAATTCCCAAATACCCAGTCCAGTTCACTAGATACTAGCAGCATTATTCTTTGGTTCTATGCTAACCAAGCATGCTTAATCCCTATATATCTCCAATATGAGAGCCTTTATGCTCCATCCAAGGGGCATTCTTTGCAGTTATAGTTGCCAGGGGCCAGTAATGCTGGGCGCAAGAGCTGAGAGTGGAAAGACTGCCCCTTCCTGGCTCCCAAGCAGTGGGATGGAGAAGCAGCCTGACTTGACTGCAGGGGAGGGAAGTTTTATGTAAGCAGGAGCAATTGGTGGCTGTGGGGACAGAACACGAACTAGAAGTTGGGGTGGGAGCGTAATCAGAGCAAACTGGGAACAGACACAGGAGCCAGAGGTAGGATAGGAAGGACTGTTGTACACAGAGAAAAGCAAGGATCCTGCAGGAAAAGAAAACTGCGTGATGGTGTCATTAGACTTTATCATTCACACATGCAATTCGGATAGGCGACCTTCATTCTGGAATTTCCTAACTTCTGAGTGCTTGACTTTACAACTGAAATGTTCTTGTAATGTATTTTAATGTAATGAGAATGTAGTTTATCTTCTATTATGTTTGCAGCTGAGTCTTCTAATTTTGTATTTTTTGCTAATGTTTGCGTAGTGATAAAAGAAGCTATCTAAAGATCAAGTTTCATCTAAAGAGAAAAGCAAAAGTTTTAACCGGTTCTCTGTTATTTGGCCAGGTTTTCTTCAGCACTCAACAGTAACAGACCCAAAAAACAGTTTCCAGGGTGATGAGTGTAACCCAATTGCAAATGCATCTCCTGGGTTCTTCCGTTGTGAGAGTGAGCCGCTGTCGTCAAATGCTGGAGACCTTGGCCACAGATTACCAAACCAATTACTTGAAATCAACCAGGAATTACTGCAGTCCGGAGTCATTTCTCTGTGTGGTATGTATTTCCAGATAACAACGTGCTTGCCGATAAATGAACCATAAACACACACATGCATAGTGTATTCACGCAGATCTCTTGAAGATACCCAAGATAAATGGATTGCCATAGAAAAAGCTATTTTTTAAAAAAACATGAAAGCCTGCTGGTGTGAATCGACAGCTCTATTCAGTGAAGCCAAGTCATTTTATACCAGCTAATGCTTGTTAAAATCATCAGTAGGAGCTTAAGTACTTAGAAGTAACCTGCAAGCTGATTGTTAAGAAATTTTGTGGTCACAGTATAATGAAGTAAATGCAGGGGATGGAAAATCTCTGCGATTCTAACTTTTAAGAGTTTCTGCTTTGTCATTTTTCACATACACACACTTCTAAAGTACACATTCTCAAAGGCTTTTCTTTGTGTGTTTTATTTGGTTAGGAAGCCGAGACCGGGGAGGTAGAGCAGTGGTGCAAGTCTGCACAAGAAATACCATCTGGTCAAGTGAACATTCCACAAGTACAGAGCTTGCTCGCCTTCTGATGTATTTCTATAGCATTCCCAGGTAGGAAGTGAACTGGGCTGATCATTTTTCAGGTGACATGGATGTAATGATCCCAGATGGATTATTATGGAGCAGTAACCGCCCAGGTTAGTTAAGGCCCCAGTACTGTACTTTACAATGCACTGGGGAATGAATGTTCTCATGCAAACCCCTGTTGAAGTCACGTGAAGTCTGCAGGGTCAGAGCTTGAGTATGAAATTGGGTTGTGTTATAAAATGGTATTGTTAGCAACTCAAATATTTTGGCTAGGAATGTTGGTTTGGATGAAAATGGCCAGTTTTACTTGGCCATGCTGTTGTTACCTAACTGTCATAATTTGACATATGATTCGTCTAACATATCATTGTAACCTGCTGCAGGGATGTTGCTGCCCTAAAAAAAGGCCAGGCCCTGCCCCAGGGCCCAGTCCAGCCCTGGAGCCTGATCCAGCTCCCACTGCTGCCAGCTATTGGCAGGTGGCCCAGGAGGGCCCAACCCTGTTCTTGCTGCTGCTGGCCTGGAGCTGGATCTGGCTCCTTGCACTGCCAGCTGGTGGTCCCTCCCTCTGCCCCACTGGGGGCCAGCCCAGGGAGATGCAGGATATGAGCTCTACAGGCCTAGTGATGGTGACACCTCTGACCTGCTGGTGCAAAAATAGCTTTAAAATCTCCGCAGAAAGCTGTACAGTGGAATCTCAGAGTTGCAACCCTCAGGAACGATGATTGTAACTCTGACCAAAAGTTGATGGTGGTTCTTTCAAAAGATTACAACTGAGCATTGAATTAATACAGCTTTGAAACTTTACTGTGCAGAAGAAGCCCTGCTTTTAATTTAATTTAAATGAAACAAGCACAGCAGCAGTTTCCTTACCCTATCAAATCTTTTTTTAAACTTTTCAGGGTTTGGTAGTTTTTATAGTTAACACAGCATTGTGCTACATTATGCTTTTTCTTTTCCCTCCCGTTGCTGCTGCTGCCTGATTGTGTACTTCTGGTTCCAAATAAGGTGTGTGGTTGATCAGTCAGTTTATAATTCTGTTGTTTATAACTTTGAGGTTATGCTGTATCTGAAGAGAATTTGTTGTGATTCTACAAACCTATTAACTGCTGAGGTGTCTAATTGTAATGGTTATTACTGTGTTTGAGCAAAACACAAGTCCTGCACACTTTTGTGCTTGAACAGTTTGCCCTCTGGTGGCTGGTTGCAAAGAAGACACATCAGATTGTGTTTTTCATGGTGCACTGTGATACTTACACTGGAAAAAAAACAAGTCTGCCTGTTGGTTTTCTTTCAGCTCTAGTGTGAGAGGCCTATGTATTTGGACTTAAAGGACTAAAGATCGAGTGTAGTCCTGTGTGGCTAATCTAATGATGATGATGATTCACTTTGTTGCTTGAGTGCAAAACTGTTTTATTCATGGAAGTACAATGTTAATGGTTTTGAACTGAGAGTCCTTAAAAATTACCTTTAAATATGGACCTGCTCTGTAGCTGCTCTACGTTTAGCCAGACTTCCATTAAAGTCCCTGTATTCATTTCCTTTATAGCTTGTCACGCAAGAAGTGACTTTTGTGATTTAATCTTGGGGTATGTTGGACTTTTTTAAGTTGAAAGGGATTTGTCAAGCTGTTAGTAGATTAGGGATGCTTAAAAGTGCACTTTAAAAAATTTTTTACACAAAATACCTACTTTCTGAAGTCCCTCTAGCTAAAAACGGCTTGACTGTAAAACTTCAGACTTTATATATAGGAAAATACCATTGACAGCTAGGACTTCCACTATTTAAAATAACTTTTTCAAAGACTTACCTACAAAAGTTGCTCTTGTTTCTCATGCTGATGCGCACACTTCATAAAATCCTTGCAGCCTATGGTGCATTGCATAAATGAAAGGGACCCCCTCTGAATCACCCATCCACTTCACAGCACTAGGGATCTGAGGAACTGATGGTGCTTCAAAGCCTTCCACGAATAAGACGTATCCTACGAGTTGTGCTGGGCAATATGAGGTGGCAGGGTGAGGGCGGACAGGGGCTAGTAATTCTGATCTTGAGCTCTTCTAAGCCCACAGCTAGAAGGAGAGGAGCAGGAGCCAGGAACATAGTGGAACTTTTCAGTCTTGAAGGTTGGAGAGAGGCAGTGGGGTAATAAGGACTGCCAGAAACTTCAAGAGCTCTGAGATATGTGTCCTGTGTGTGTGTTGAATGATTTAAATGAAGATGGACATATGGTCTGTATCTGGAAAGTATCTGTATTTGACTCATAGCGGGAGAGGGAATACGGATAATGGGATTTTTCATTCTGCAAAGAAAGAATGGGAGGGGTAAATTGGTCTTTTGTGCCATTGAAAAGGGGATTATTTCTGGATGGTATATGAATATGTAATATGTGATATCATCCCTTTGATTATTGTGGGTTGTTTGGATGGGGAAGGATGAAGTCTCTGCTCCATATAGCAAGAGTAAAAGACAAACTATTGGGGAGGTCTATGTAATAAATAATGGGCAGCTAAATTGGATATAATGTGAGGTTGGTTCTGTTGTCTGGGAGTGGAGCTAATATTTTGAGATTTCACAGTTTACATATGGAACGCATGCAGTGTAAGGGGATAACAGTTTAGAATGATGCCTGGTGAATAGGTTGAGGCTGGACACTGATTCTGTAGCTGAGTTAAAGTTGTTGTTGAGTAAGGAGTGTGATATATTTTTATGGACTGAATGCACTTGAATATCTGTTGCTTCTTTTCAAGATTTCCTTAAGTTGAAGTTAAGAAAGATTTCTTTTTCTGCTAACATTTGTTAGTTTTGGACCTTTTGAAAAGTTTGAAGTATAACAGAACTTGTCAGCGATACAAGTACGTTTTATTAGAATAAACTGTAAATCATGTTAGTTTGTAAAATTAATTGATTTGTTCTGTGCCATATAAATTTAACAATGCCATTCTAGAGCCTCAAAATGTGTGGAGTCTAGTGTGGATAGTCATTTGAAGGGATGATGCTAACCAGTTTTTTTGCTTTTATTAATAAAAAGCCTCTTTCATGCAATTAGGCCCTGATTCAGTAAAGTGCATAAGTACATGCAAAATTTTAAGCATGTCGTTACGTCTTATTAACTTCCAGTTACAATTGTGCTTAAGTGCTGTCCTGAATAAGGATGCTTGCTTCGATCTGGGCCTTAAAATTTTACCTGTATATATTAGAATGCATAGATCCTGGCAGTGAAAAATGTATTAGAATTGGAATTTATAGGTTGATTCTCTCCCTGAAGTAAATTTATAGGACATTTCCATCCTTGGAATCAGGGTGTTAAAATTTGGGAATAAATATTGGACTTTTTCTTTGTGTTTATCTATATTCATTACTCATTCAAGTTTTCGTCTTCTCTATTATTTTCTATAAATAGGAAAGGCTTCTAAAATTTTTGTCCTCAATTTTGTGTGCACAGATCATGTAGATGAAGTGGGATTTTCTCCCATGAAAGCTCATGCAATAAATAAATTTGTTAGTCTTTAAGTGCCACAGGACTTCTTGATTGTTTTGCTGAACTAGACTAACACAGCCACCCATTGGAACTGGGTAACTTGATTTGTGTCCATTAAACTGGGCATACAAATTACAGAGTTGAGTGAGGCTGCTTTGCAAATTGACCCTTTGTAAGTAACACCTGATTATTTATTTTACAAAAAGAATGCAGCATATGATATTGTGCTACAAGAAATTTCAAATGCCTTCTGTAGCTGTTGGGAATTGTGTTTCTTGCATCTACTTTCAGAGTGTCTATAATATTACTGATTTAATCTTTGATATCCCAGATTTACCATTTGACCTATGGACATTTTCACTGGTTTTAATAGGGACAGTTATACAGGCTGCTTTTGTGTTTGATTCTTTTTCTTTCTTTTTGTTTGATATCTATGGGATTTGTGGTGTATACTATGTACTATATATGCGCTGTGTATAGAGCATACACTTTATCATAGATAATAGCCCATCAGGCTACCCTGCAGCTTAGGTTGCCTATTTCTCTCTTTTTAATCTCTGTTTCCTCTGCTAGTGAGAGCCAGGTATGTCTCCTGTGAGGCTAGTGTCCATCCCAGTCCAAATAGTCAAGCCACAGGGATGTTCAGTGATGCCACAAAAGGCTCCTTATTGAAGACTGTGTCACCAAGAGCAGTCACCTAAATCTCCAAACTGTAAAATGTTGGAAGCCATCAAAAAGTCCCAAGGAAAGGATGGGCACTGATTGCAGAAATGTTCCAAAACAGAAAGGAAAAATTAGGTACTTGGCACTCTTCATTATATTGCCCATTTTGATCACAAGTTTGGGAATTAAGACTCTGTCCTATTATAAGCTGTAAAATATGAATGCTATTTCTTGTACTGAGTTTTGATATAAATTCAGTCATCTTCATATCTTTGCATATAAATGAGTTCACAATTTATAGGGAAATGTTATCAAAATGTGAGGAAAACTGGACAGTCTTCATTATCCTAAATTAGGCCTGGTCTGCTCTGGCTGTGGGTTTCAAGGGCAGCTGATGGGAAATATGCAGGCTATGAACAGTAACTTGCATATCTCCTGTCAACTTCCTTCTGTCTACTTACCATGGGGTCTCCACTGCACTGTAACAATGGAAAATGTCCTGTCGACATTGCGCTATGCTGCTTGCCAGGGTGGATTAACAGAGTTGACTTCCAGATTTGATTGACCAAGTCTTCACTGCTGCTTAATCGAATTTACAAAATCAGTCCTGCACTGCCAGTGGTGCCACTGTAAGTGAAGACATACCCTTAAAAACAGAAGAGTCTGTCTACATTTTATCTGGGAATGACCATTCTCCACAAACATATGGTGGTGGGCCTCATGTTAGTGTGATAAAAATAATTGTGTAAACAGTGATTTGACATTGCAACTGGAGCTGGAACTTGACCTCTGAAGCCTTGAAGGTGACGGGCGGTGGGTTTGAGAGCCCAACCCTTAGGGTGAGCCCCAATGTCAAAAGACCATCTATATTGCTATTCTTAGAGCACCACTGTGAGCCCTTCTAGCATGAGTCTGTTACTCAGGCTGAACTGGTAAATCCCAGATGAATTATAGACATATCCTAGAACAGGGGTTTGCATCCTGCTGCTCTGGAGCCTCATGCGGCTTTTTGGCTGCCTCCTTGCAGTTCTGGACAGTCCTTGCCACTGGAGGACTTTGTGGGCAGGCTGCAGCCTGCTCCAGGCCTCCCCTGCTACTGGGAGACCCGACAGGGGCCCGTTCCTGGTTCCATGCTTCTCACCACCGTTAGTGGACCCCATGGGGGCCCTGCTTCTGGTTCCAGGCTCCCCCACCATGGGACCTTGGAACAGGCATCCGGGCCATGCTCTCCCAACCCCCTATTGGTGGCCCCATAGCCAGCCCAGTCCTGCCCGGAAGGAGGCTACACCCATTGCAGCTCTCAAAATATGGGGTTAAAGAATGATTTTTTTTTAAAAAATGGCTCTTCTTACCTTTTGGGTTGCCAGTTCCTGTCCTAGAGGGCTCACATTTCATTTAAAGGGATGTGAGCCAATTTCTGTACACCGCAGATAGCGAGATTGGTATATCGAGACCTGATAATGTAGTTTTTTCTCTCTTCCATTTTAATCCAAAAGCATATTAAATCCCAGTAAAAATTCCCAAGAGAATGAAGGTTTAAATTGGATAGAAAATGTGGCATGGACAGGTACAGACTATGGTTGTGACATTTGAGGATTTTACAGAAAGAACTTAAATATATAAGGCTTCTATTTTCCAGAATAGCATACCTTCTGGAAGTGACAGGCAGAACTTACTGAATTCTCTCTCTCACTTTCCTCTGTGCAGAATTGTAAAACATTTATATTTTTGCTACATTAAAGCAATATAATGCACAAGAAACACACTTGTAGTACTTTTTCACATTTCTTTATTTGGGAAATCATATTGGCTCAGATCATGGGCTCCCATGGGCGGGGGGGGGGGGACATAAAAAGGATTGGGTGTTATATCCCTCAAGCATGGCAGGTCCCATGCACTCGGAGTTGAACTCACTGATGGCCTCAGGAAGGGCAATGCAAATATGTGACATTACCTGTGTATAAGTGTTCACAGAATTGGGGCCTTAGTTTATATCATAGCCAGTGTCACTGTTTAAAAAAAAAAAAATCAATATTTTGATAGATTATTTTAAGTTTTACGTGATTCAAATGAATCCATTCTTTCATTGTTTTTCAATGTTTTCTAAAATTTTTAAATTACTTTTGCACTGAAAATGTCACCAAAAAATGTGTCATAAACCTAGTGTTCAGCAAATGCAAAATGTGATTTCTTTATTTAATAAAATTTACCAAAAAATTATTGAAAAAATGAAAATTGAGAAATCAAGTTTTTCATTGGCTCTTTTATATTTGAAAAAAGACCAATTTTCAATGAAAAATATTAGTAAAATAATTTCAGCCAGTTCTAATAACCACCTTTGTAACAGTTTTGTAGTATGGAAAAATATGAAATTACAGCTAAGATTCAGTTTATAAGTACAGGACCTAATTGTAAGTCAGCTTCTGCACATGCACAGATGCATAGGATAGGAAATGGACATACAAACAGAGTACTGGAAGTGATGGAAAATTTTATGGATAGTTTTATTTGCACAACAAAAACATGACCAATGATTTAAAAATAAGCCAGCTAGGAAAGCTGGCAACATTTTCCCTATCTTATAAATCTTGTTTTGTGCCTTCATGCATACTAATTAAACATGGTAAAAATGCTTTAAAAAGCACTATATAAATAGTGAGAATTCTGAATAGTTTCCAAAAAATTAATATAAAAGTGTTTGTGGCTTGAATTAAATGTCAAAGAATTTCAGATATCAAATATAATCCTTTGATATAATTGTCATTCTGCCCAATATTGGATGAATAGTTCTGCTCAAAATCCTCTTAAAAGAATTCCCCATGATCTGGAAACATCGGCATCTTAGCTCAGTTATTAGGGAATGTTACTGACATGTTTTGCGTGGTTTAAAAATGCTGAGCAATGGTCTTTACACAACTTCCATAAGGGTATTAAGAGTCATGTCCTACCTTAAGTCAAAGCAGTGGCGTGTTCTGTATATGCAGTGGGCCAGATTCTTCTTGACAGTTTAGCCTTATGTTGCTGTACAAAGAATGCTGGGTAGCTGACACTCACGTCCAGCTAAAGAGTTACCTGGTTTAAAGGAGTCCTCTGCTGGTTAAAAAAGTCCACTAGGTCCATATCTGAGCAGCACTGAGAGAACCAGGTGAAAATAAGTCCCAGAATAGGAGATCCAGAAGGATCCTTCCTCCTTCAGCAGCTGCACCCAGTACAGGTTGGGTGCAAATAAGAATCTAGTCAGGTATGTTCATCTCCCACTCCAGAGAAATGTCCCTGCACTTTCAAAAAAGCCTCCTTTGGCACATAATTCTAGAGAAGCTAATTTTTCCATGTAACAAACCCTTTTCTTTCTAATGCACAAATTTGGTATCAAAACCTACAGCCCCAAAACCCAAAGAAAAGTGCTGTTAGAGGCAAACAGCCCCTGGCCTGTGTGGGAAAGGGGTAAAGAGCAGAGCTAATAAAAGTCGCAGTTCCAGTACTCGTGGAAGTTAGAACTGCTGCCTCTTTTCACTCCCAGAGCCACACATCGCCCCAGAAGACCATGATTCTGCTTGCTCTTGAGTGCACCCACTGCCGGATGCTTTAGGGTGTATTCCCCTCTATGCTTATGGAAGGGATTTTACCTCTTTTTTGGGTCTGAGCCAAATCCCAGTGAAGTCGCTGTAAATCTTGACGTTGATTTCAGTGAGCTTTGGATCACACCTTGAGGCACAGTCCTTTTCCCCACCACCTCTCCCAGCAGTGTGGCTCTGCACCAGCCGCTACTTCCGTGAGTGCCTAAATGGATAATGTGAGCTCTGAACTCTTACAAAAAAAGTCTCATAGAATGTCACAGGGGCAAAACCAATATGGCTTCACAGAACTAACTGTAAAAGCTATTGAATTTAATAAAGAATGGTTTCCTTTCTATCAGGAAGGTGGAGGGTAAAGAACTGCAGAAAGGATACAATTTCCTATATAAATCTGTAAAACATTTTTGCATGGAGATGAATAAAGGCCCCCATTAACGTAAATTGGACGTTTACTGTTGGCTTAAATGGAAGCTAGGTTGAGCCTGAGATCAGTACATCCATACAACAGTATGTGAAAAATTAACATTTGATGGCTGTACGCACTTACGTTGCAGTGAAGGTGCCTTTATGCTAATTGTGTAATTCCTTCTTTTTGTCAACTTTCTTCATAACCTTGATGTTCCCTGAATGGAATATTTGCCTTTGAATGGTCCTTGCTTTTTAAAGGAATGTTTAATTGTTCATTGTGTATATGTCATCAAAGTCTTTAAAGGTAATTGTTGTTTATACTTGGTGTAAATACACCTAACCTTATATTTAGATTATCTAATTACAACATGGAAGGATGAGTATGGAGGATGGTAGAACAGCTTGTAAACAAAATTTGAAACTGTGTTTCACACATGCAATAGTTCAGCGGTCAAATCCTGTGCAGCTTATTCATGCAACTTCCTCACACACAGCATGTGGGACCAGTCACCTAGTGTGAGACTTACTGATTTACCGTTGTGCATTAGCTGTATACCAGCCCTCAGCAGAGAAGTGAATTTCACCTGTGAAGTGAATGCTTTAGTTCTTAGAATGGCTTTGCTGTCCCCAGTTCCTATAATTTCTCCTCAAAATAACAGTGATATTGGCTAGCATATGGGCTGAGACGTTCAAAGTCACGTAAGTGAGTCAGGCGCCCAAGTTCTGTGGAAAACATGTTTTAAAATCCTAGTCATAGAGTTTGTAATTGTGACAATAACTGCATAAAAAGTCAATTTATAAGAGCACAAATATATTGGGAAGCGTAACTCCTTGTTGCCTTCTTGTACAATGATAAAACCTTTTATGGATCTAATTTCTCCCAAAGGCAAGCAACTGCTATGAAGTATAACTCAAAGTAAATGTTTACTTCCAGGTGAGAAACCCCAAAACTAGGGAAAGCTATTGTTAATAGCTGTGTTCAAAAAAAAAAATTCAAAGGAAGAACTGCCATATGCAAGTATGACTGTGTGAAGTCAGGACTCAATAGGAATTATGGATTTTTTTCCCATTACAACAGGTGGTTTGACCTCGTATGCTGTTCCCCAGTGTTTGAATCTTAACAGCTGCTTTGATTTGCTGTCTCATTCTGACCTGATCCTATGACTTTACACTTCCCTGCATTTATTTTCCTCCCATTGTGTAAGTTTCCCATTTTCAAAGCACCTGATGAAGTGGGATTTTCTCCCATGAAAGCTCATGTGATAGATAAATTTGTTAGTCTTTAAAAGTGCCACCAGACTCCTTGTTTGTTTTGCTGGACTAGACTAACACAGCTACCCCTTTGGAACTTTTCTAGGGGTAGAGATGGGGACATGGATGGGTGACCATGGTCTAGGTGCATTGTTTACGCCCCCCACGGTTTTGGAGGATATCCACTGTGGCTGTATGATCTTAACCACACAGCCACTCCGGACAGTGGAAACCTCCCCTTTTCAGGCATGCAGGAGAGGAGCTCTAAATACCGTGGACAACTGGAGAGGGAGCTGCTGGCAGGAGAATGGAGAGGGCCACAAAGAATCCAGAGACAACCCAACAGCAAACTCCTGGCAAACTGATCATCTCTGATGGCATGATCTGGAAAAAAGAAAATCTGAGGGGAATTTCAGTGGTTTCACCCTTCTCCTACAGGAGATTTTTGAACAGGAGGGGCTAACCTGCCCATATTCATTTTCATAATAATAATCTTCATCACAATATGGGGTCTGCTTCTTTTTCTAACAGGAAATTAAAATATATTTTAAGGTTGTTCTGCGTGGCCCCATCATCAGCCTGTCTGTTTAGATACAATTTTATAAACATTTATTAAATCATTTTATCGAGAGGAAAGTGCAGCTGAAGAAATATCTGCCTTTGTGTTCCTAGGAAAGAAATACGAGATCTGGGACTTGTTATTTTAGTGGATGCTCGAAAATGTCAGCCTGTTCCTGGTCTTTTCAAAGCTTTCACAGCAGTACAGGTAAGGGCTAGCTTTTATGGTTCTTCCTTAAGAGCACAAAATAAAATACTACTATTTTTACACGCTGTTGTTGTTACTGATGATGATTGTATTTCAGAGGCCCTATTCGGGTACTGGGGGGTAATTTTGGAGGTGCTGTACACATTCACAGTCAAAAAATCGCTCCTTTCCCAAAATAAAAAACAGGGCATATTTCTGAGAGGAGTTCAGTGCTAGTTCTTCAGAAATAAGCACACTCTGTTGGCATATAGTCCAGTTTGCCTAAATAGTAGGAATAGAGCAGCGTATTGGGAAGTTGTTATGGAGATTCACTTGGATTTGATGTTATCCAAATATCTTTTTGTTAACTTGCTGTTTGGTGGACTGAGTGAAACAATTAGCAAAGTAAAAGTCACATAGTATTTCTTGACAACTGAGGGAAACCTTTTTTCTGCCTTTAATGGAGTGAATGGCTTTTGTTTGCCCAGTGAAACTGAAGATCTGTTATTGCTGGTTCACTGAATAGTTCAGAAAGTAAAAGACACTGACATAAAGGTCTTAGTATCTTTTAGTCTGATTTTTCTCTTAGAAGTATTTTGATGTGACAGTGACTCAACACATCATCATAACAAATGCATTTTAATGTGCTTGGTTTCCATCAGTACTGCTCTGAGAAGAGTGAAGTGTTTTGTTCAGATCAGAATTAATCACAGTCGGAAAATGAACGTGCTCCAAAAGTTCATATATCCTAGCCTTGTTTCTGAATCATGACAATAGCAAAATGAACACACTGAAAATATGCAGAGAAAGAAGTGAATTTTTTCACATGCTGATTATTCTTTGAGCCATAATTGATAATTAAGATTATACAGTGCCAGTTGGAGATATGGTAATCAAAGAGAAGAATGAGGAAACAAGAACAAGATGTTTTGTGGATGAGAACTTTATGGTTCACGCACACATAGCCTTCACTCTTTCCCATCTATCCTCAGAAACCCTATATTGTAACTGCACTCAGATTAAAAGGATACCACACTGTCCATCTAAAATCAGATCATTTTAAAAAATAAAAATTAAAGGTAGCTTTAGGTATTCAGCCCTCTTATTCTCCTGACCATCCTTCCTGATTTTCAAAACAGCTTCCCCCTGGCCTTTTACTTCATGAAGATCCACATAAACATGAGAGGAAACTGACTGAGGCTACAGTCTCATTATCAGTTCCACTTGGTTACCTGTGTAACCCATTGCTGGACTGAGACCTAACTGGCTAAAAAAAGGAGAAATAGGGAAACTAGCTGGATTCCAAGTGCTATCAGATACCCAAAGCAGACAAAATAGAAGACCATAGGAAAATGCTTTCTGATCTTTAAGCTTTTATGGTTCTACTCAGAATCTGAGTGTTGCCACAATAGTAGATAAAACACTTTCAAACAGAAATATGATTTGTGCTTTTCAAGGGGGAGAAGTGCAGTTTGCACTCAGGAGACAATGTGCCCTTCAAAAAGATTCCCAAGACTGCTGGTCCAGGAAGAAAAGGCTTACATCCAAATCTGCCTCTCCCCCACCCTGGATATTTAGCATATTACATTAGATTAGGGTGGAAGATCTATTGGGGTGTAGTGGCTAGACATGTAGCCGATCTCCTAATGATCCTTGGTGGAACAGCTTGGGAAGAAGTTTCATGCAAGGGAATCTTTCAGATGATCAGGCCTGTAATTTTCAAAGGCTTCAAATTGTTGTTCTCTCTTACCCTAGGACCGGATCCTGCATTTCTTGCTCAAGTTTTCTCGTAGGTGTTTTGCTTGAGCAAACACTATAGGATCACTCCTGTCCAAGAGAGAGTGAGAGAACCTGTTCTAGGGAAAAAATATTGCACATACGGAGCCAAGTAGTAATTCAGTACTGCATTATCATTTCAACAATGTTTTCTCCTGGAGGTGCAAGTATCTCCCAAGTACTGAATTTTTCTTAACATCACCTTGTGATTTCTACATAGTTATTTTCCCACAGCTGCAGGCACTATCCATATATAGCACTTAGATCTACATGGTTGTCCTTCCTCAACACAGCTGGTGCACTGAAGCAAACAGTTCAGAGTAGGAAAAAAAATACACTGGGAAAATTTCTATCAAATATGCAAGTTCTCCTTGTAACTAAATCTTCAAAGCTGCTTTGCAGCCAGATTGATAAAAGGAAATCTACTGAATTCACACTCATGTAATTATTGTATTAAGCCAGCTTTAGTGTTTTCTTAACTATTTTACACATTTGGGATGTGGCAGGTATGCCCTGAGGAAAAATATGTCATCACAAGATGATGAATTGAATTCTGGAAACAAATGAGTTTGTTTTGGCTCAGTGTTTAACAAAGTGGTTGTCTCCAGTGAAAGCAGTGGAATGAGGAATTATTATAATGGAATTAAATGTAACAGTTTGAAAACTTTTCCCTCTGTCAGCTCCATTTTTAGAGTTTAGATAGACTAGCCATTTTAATTAAGAATAGGCCGAAATTTGATTTGTGCATGTGACTGGAGAAGGGGGTTGGCTTTAACAAAAACGGGTTTTTTTTTAATTCTTTTTTTTTTTCCATTTTGAAGTGGGTGTGAAGGAGATGGAAACCCCACATTTCAGTTACACTACTCTCTTCCCACAGCTCAGGAGCAAACATCATTGAACTTTTGAAAAAATGACATGAAATGCTAATTTTGCCAGTACAGAAAGGTGACCAATATATTTCATACAAATGTATCTACTTGAACATGTACAATAAATGTACACTGGATTCTGCATTACAGCCTGCTATGCAACACTTGTGATTAAAGACTTAATGCAATATCAATAGAAGGGGCTGAGAGGCGGGTTTTGTCATCGTTCTGCTTACAGCTTTGATCCTCTCTCTTGAATTTACAAAATTCAGGGCTGTGTTCTCCTACCTTCAGCTCACTCTTATTCTTCCTCAGCACAGAACTGATTTCAACTCTGTTCATGCAAGAGAACAGACACTACTTGCCTAGGATTCCTCACAATGAGCCTGTAGGGGATGGGAAGTAGAGAGAAGCTGGGCACAGTGCACAGAGGTGTAAGCTGCTTTGGGAAAGGAGACAAGTAATCTGCTTTTTCCTCAGAGCAAAGGGGGAACGGAGAATGACTTGTTCTCACTGTTTGTTCTCTAGTCTGCTCCTAGAACTGAATAGCTACAAACTGCCGCTGGCTCTGGTCAGACTCTAAAATTACAGTCAAGCCCCAAGTGAAATCAGAGTTAATTCTTTCATTTGGCCTTTAACATCTCAGAGTTCAGTCTTTGCTTTAGAGCACTTCCACTGTGTTTGATTAAGTCATGTTTTCTGAAGAATCCTTTGAACACGGAGATGGAAAACAAGAAGGAATATTAGCTGAAGGTAACCGCCTATTAGAACACACAGAATGCTGTTGTTGAAAAAGACCCATAATACCAGTTGGACATTAAAGGGCCATCTTCTCTGATGGTGGCAAATTCACCACCATGATATCCATTTTCCCAGTTGACTGGGTCTCTGAAGACCTGCTCAGCCAATCGGGAAGTCTGTCTGTGAAGACCAGCCCAGAAATAGAGTTGTGCTGAATCAAAGGGAGGGCATTTCTCTTCAGCCCAGCACACTGAAGACACAGCAGTAAATTGGCAGTCAGAGGGAGATGCACATGGCATTTTAAGTACTTCGCACACCTCCCTTCAACTGTCACGAAAATCCTGCCACTCTGTAGACCTGCCTTAAGTGTCATAGCAACAGAAACAATAAATCGTTTTACACAAAGTTCTGGAGCCACTATGGCACTGATGAAGCAATTGAGATTTAGGGCCAAAATATAAAGAGGTGCTTTGTACTTCCTGTGTGAAGCACCAAATAACTTAAAATTTACTGGCAAGACTGATGATCAGCAGCAAACTCATGTTAAACTACTTAACTTCACTGAATGTTTGAAACGTGCATAGTACAGCATGGTGATGGCATCTCATTCTGATGTTGACCTGTGAGGAGCTATCAGGCATTACAGATGAACGCACGTGTGTGAGGTTACATCAATGCAAGAACCGCAAACACAGTTACACGTAGGATAGACAAGATTGTCCAAAATCACTGCAGGGGATTGTCCTTAGTTTATGGTACTCACATTTTTCATATAAGCCTCATTAATACCATATGGGAAAAAAACATTGTGTCAGGCAAGGGCACGTACAACATAGATTAGCTTCTAAGAAAACATAATTGCACGTGTCGAATAATTCAGGTCATTTTTATAGCAAAATAAAACAATGTGCACCTGCAGAAATGAGAACAGAATTTGACCCTGTAACTGTCTTTGTTATAGGGAAAATACTTGGTTTAAAAATAACCATTTAAAAGTATTTCTTGTTCTGTGATGATGATGATTTTAACCAAGCAAGTGTTTGGGAGGTTTCTGGTAAAGCATTTTCTCTAAATTCATTTTGCTTTGCTTTCCAGAGTGCATTTCCTCACTCCATTCACAGTGTCCTGATATTGACTGATAAGGAATCTACATTTAGACCTGACAAAGATGCTGCCATTCAGGTGAAATTACGAGATGATTCAAACTGATTAGTATGAATGTGGTATTTTCTAAAATTAACATTTTTTATGAGCAGTTATTTTGCAAAATGTGACTTAGACATTTTATTTTAGTTAGAAGAAATTGATCTTTCTGTGGTTATTTTTAAGGCCAAATTCTTCTATTACTCACTGAACAATATCTTGTACCCGTGAGTAGGTCAGGAGAAACTTGCAGGGTGTGTAGTGCCACTGAAATCTACATCTATCTGTATCTATATATTGATGCTCCTAAAGATAATTCTTATTTTAAGTACGTAAGTGGCTACCATTACAATAATATCTGAGCACATCACAGTCTTTAATGCATTTATCCTCACAGTAGCCATGTGCTGTAGGGAATGTATGGGTGGCAAAATTTTCCTTTTTATGGCTATATTTTCTGTATAAATCGGTCTGCTGAATGCATAAATGAGTGATCATAAATGTTTGAATTGCTGACTGCTTTTATTTTTTTATATTTACTATGCAAGAATTATGAATAAAGTATTTTAATAGTACAAAATTGATGGATGCTTGAAATTAATAAGTAGCTCAAGTTAGAGTGCAAATGAATTTGAATTAAATCAGTCAGAAAAGATGTTTGTTTTCCTGAATTTTGAATGTAGACTTGAAACATACTATTTTTCTCACAATGAAACTTGATACCCAAATAATTTTTAACTTTATGTGTAACATAGTATCAGTATGGATTGTTGTTAGAGACAGAAGTCACTTGAGGTTTTTTTTCTCCTTAGCTTTATATATATTTTAAGAAACATAAATAGTAGCAGATTATTTTTGTCTACAAATAGGAATTAGTATCCTGGGCCAGATCCTCAGTTGGTGTAAATTTGCATAGCTCCATTGACTTCCATTCCAGAGGACAGAGTATTCCACTGGAAGAAAATCTAAGAGCCAATTCTTGACTTCACTAGATCTAAACTGATTAACATCAATTTGAGGATCTGGTCCTGTGTCTTAAAAGATTCTGTAAAGGCATCTGACAACTGGCACTAGGTAAGTTATTTCCAGTGGTTTGGTTTACAGGATTAATAAAGCTCTAGTCACAATTTTTCTTTAACAGTATGAAGTCTTCACATCGCTGAAGGCTCTGCAAAAGCATATTGATAGTACCCAACTGACTGCAGAATTTGATGGAACCTTTCTGTATAACCACCATGACTGGATACGTTTCCGAAGGGTAGGATACTGCTTCCAGTTCCCATTACTTATACCCCTCTCATTTGATTTTCCCGTTTAGAGTCTGCTTTGCTGAATTTAGTAACTTTTATTTCTCACAAACATGAGAAATGACTCGTGCTGGCCAGTCTGGTTCCATGTAGATAGGGTGGTGGTGAAGCTTCTCCATGTCATTCTCCCACTGTGGTCTGTTAATCACTGGTTTCTTCAATCCTTTGCCTCTTCTGGGCAGGCTAATAATGGTCATCAGCTGTACTGAGGTTTTAGGATTCAGACAGTTTTCTACCCTGGATTATGTTAAAATTGGTAAACTCATTTTTGGTCCAACACCTCTCTGAAACACTAAGGTGTCAATCTGAGCTCTGTTAAAGTCAGCAGCTGGCCCTGAAGCTGTCTTCAGATATAATATTCTGCCCTCTAGCATGCAAGTGAATGGCACTATGCCGTTTTAAGCCAGTTGAAGGTCTGGCCTCAGTAAAGACTGTATCTAACCACGTATTCCAAATACTGCCTGGGAGAGAAATGGTCTTATTTAAGGCTATGCTTATTTTGATGTTCAAAAAAAAAAACCCCACATATGTTTAAGGTCTAAACACTATTTTCATACCCATTTAACTATTTCAGTGAAGGGGGTAATTTTTTTTTTTAAGTGAAATAGATCTATACAACCCTTAGTGTGAACCCAGTTATTCAGGTACAAAGGTGCCTTTTATCAGTGTCGCTTATTCCACTTATTAGTTTGGCTTCTTCTTTATTCCCCTTCCTGTACAGGAATTTTTCTGGTGTAACTGCATCCACACAAGGGGATTGTATTGATTTCAAACTGATATAGTTAAGGCAGTACAAAATAACTCTTTGTGATTATCTAGGGCACTTTAAGAAGCCAAGCTATTTACTGAGACTCTGTTTTTACCTGTCGTCATGTTTTACAATTGCAGAAACTGGAACCCTTTATTACAAACTGCAAAGAGGCCATTGTCTTTCTGCAGAACTCAGTCTGTTCACTGAACTCCAACAGAACCCTAAGTACTGTGCAAGTAAGTATTTGCTGATATCACAAGTGCTATGTCTTGAATTTGAAAAATGGGAAGTCTGAGGTAGCTTAGTAACATATTATAGTGGTTGGTATTCAAATGAAGCTTAGGAAGAGATATTTGTATCCCATCTGCATGAGGTTTAGACTGGTACTCAGTTTTGAGGCCAGAACAGGGTGTAAATGTTTGGATCTGAAAATTGTAGACATCTGACAAGATGAGCCTTATCATAAGCTAAAAACTAGAAAATAGGCAGGTTTTTTAATGCAACACAAAACTATGGGGATGGATTGAGAATATAATCATTTAAATTTGCATCCCTTTAATTTTTAAAGGGGTTTGGAGTCTAGATTCCCATTCTCGTCCATCCCTAATTATGGTGGTTTTAAGTAATGTCAAAATGCCACCATACTCATCCTGGAAACTGAATTCCTCTGTCTACAAAGATGCACAGTTTGGTCAGTGGTAGGACAGGCTTCCTCACACTGCTTTGCCAAAGTGCCTGAATCCTAATCAACCTAAGGGACCAAGTGCAATAAATGAAAGTAATTCAGTCTCCACAGTGTTTCTGCAAAAAATTATTTCTAACACCAGTTCAGGTCCACCAAGTTACATTGGGAAACTTAAGGCAGAAATTACATGTCTAGACAAGGCGTTAGTAGAATTCTGTTATTTCCCCGATAAAAGTGGACATGGATTTGCTTTATAAAATCCATGCTAGCCAGGCTGTGGTATCAACACAATGTGTAGGTTTCTAGTAAAATGAGACTAATAATGTTTCTTCTATATAGGAGATCAGTGACTTAATTGACAAACATAAGACAATGATGAAACTTGTTTTGGAAGATACCTTGCTGGTAACATTAAGGCTAGAAGGTGGGACAATTCTTGCAAGACTCAGAAAGGAGGAATTCTGCAATACGGAAGACTACCGGTAGGTGCTTGCTTTCCAGTCAGTGCTGCATCAGAGACCATGTTAATAAAGACATGAGAGCAAGTGTTTCTCTTTGAGGTGATGCAGTCCAATCTGTGGGAGGTGGATTGTAAAGTCTTCTAATACATTTTGCTCTTAATGCCCTGCCAGGACCCTGCTAGTGTGAACTGGAAGGCACTAGATTCACAGTGATGCACTCCTGTAGGAATATTATAAAAGGGTAGTTGGCTTGTTACGTGAATGTGAACTCAGGTCTCCTGTCCCAGTTAAATGGGTGGGGCAGCACCTGCGATTATAAAAGAACAGTCAGAAGCCAGAGCAGACTGAGTCCATCAAACAAGAGGGGCAGGAGATGAAGGCTGCCAAAGACATAAGATGGTTCTGCACTGGGAGAAGGCTGAAAGCAGGAGAGCAAGAGGGGTTTGCTGGCTGGCATTCCCAAGCAGAGGGCCAGGACAAGAAAGGACTTGAAGGCAGGAAGAAGAGCAGCAGATGGAAATGCTTGCTGGCTCTAAACTGAAGATCCAGAACAAAAAACAGAAGGAAGAGGGAACAGTGGTGGGGCTTATCCCTAATGGCTTGCCAGAGAGCTGGGCTCCAGGAGTGCACTGAGGATATTCCCAGAAGAGATGGTATGTGATAGACTTCTGCAAAGAGCAGGGTTGTGCCCCCAGGAGTGCTAGAGTGGCCCTCCTGACAGAGGAGGATTGGCTTAGGGTATGTCTTCTCAGCAACTAAACACCAGTGGCTGGCAATGCCAGTCAGTTTGGGCTCCCAGGACTTGGGCTGCGGCGCTGTTAAGCTGCAATATAGATCTCAGGGCTCAGATTCGAGCCAGGGCTCTGGGACCCTGCAAGGAACAGTGAAACCTGAAACAACTTGCCCTGGCCAGCCATGAGTTTTTGTTTGCTTTGTGCATATACCCAAAGAGAACAGGTATGGTGGAAGACACTAGGACGATAAGAACCAAGATGGGCTGTACATGCACTGGGGAATGTGCACTGTTTTAGGATTATGGGTCATGGATTTTTGCACTATATTTTTGTTAATAAACCACGATGGACAGGAGGATAAACTCGTACAGAGTTTCTAGGCACCAAAGAGGGAAACTGAGGTGAGGAGCTACTTGTAGGTCTTCCCCAACATCCTGAGAGGGTACCTGGGAGAAGGCTACTTAATTATAATTATGTTAACACAAAAGAAGAGACCTTTTTATTCATGCCAGCAGCATCTATACAAAGCAGTAACAGACTGTGCTCTGTCATTCACACCCCCCGGAGACCAGACTGCAGCACCGTTGTAGTCAAGCCCAAAGAAGGAGGAAATGTTGCTGTGGCAAAAAGATTGTAACATCTTGACAGAATTCATGTTCCCTCCTTGAGAGAATAGCAGATACAGGTATTTTGGGGCCAGATATTGTCCTCATTTATAGATACATAGTTCCCAGTGGAGGAAATAAAATTTCCATGCAAATAGCCTACTGTACATAGTATTTGTCCTCATGAAGTTGAGCTAGGACTAAACATTAATTTTCCAAAATTTTCAAAAAGAAGCAACTTTTAAATCTCTCCTTTTTAAAAAGTGCTTGTCATCGAAAACTTTATCTTGTATTAGGAATTAACCTTCAAATGTTGAGGAAATGAAGAGACCTGTTTTGGAGGCAGAGAGGCTAGCTGAAATTCAGTCTTGTAATGGAAGTCTGGTTGCATGCTTAAGTCAGAAGACTTTTGAGCTGTCCCTAATTCAGCTACTTACTACCACGTGGTGGGTGAAGTAACAGGAGCTGGTGGACCAAAGCATAACTGGGAGTCAGAATTAAAATAGACAGGAATTACGCAAATCTAACCAGTTTAGCTAATCAGAGTTCAGTAATAAGGTCCTGATCATGCAGAGTGTTTAAGCAGTTGCCTAACTTGAAGCACATGAGTAGTCCTGTAGACTTCAAGCTGTGCTGAACCAAGGCTTTGTAGGCACTTATGGGTCACTGCAGCTGCGCTGAACTCTGACTGGATGAAACAACTACATTTAAATACAACAGCCAAGATTTTCAGAATCACTAGCCACTTTTGGATGCCTTAGACTAGAGTGTTGGATGTGCCACATATGCTTCAGTACTCAGTAGCTGAGCAACCTGAAATCACTGATCGCTTTTGAAAATCTTGGCTGCCATGAATCTGTGGTTCTGATTAGGATACATTTTCCTTCAACAAGTTGAACAGGAAAACATGCATCCTGTAGTCAGGGCCCCCATGTGGGTAGAGGGAAGCAATTCACTTTATAGGAGGCCCTGAGGGCCCAGCTCAAGCTGCAACCACTGCTACCGGGTGCCTGTGTTACAAGTTTATACTGGGCCTGAAAAAGTTATGCTTGGGCCCTGTCTATAGTTGTTGGCTTTTTGGCCCAAACCTTCTTTGTTTTGCAGTCTTAACAGATTTAATGATTGCTGTCTTCAAAATATAGAGTGGACTCTTCTGATATTGTGTTTTGCATTAGATTTTTGTGTGTGTTTGTTTTATCCCCACAGAGATGCCATGGAGGCTATAACAAGATTGTACAATCAAGTAGATGAGGAGGTCCATAGGCTGGTTCTCTTATCCAATACGTGTCTCCAACAACTGGAGAATCTCCAGGAAGTAAGAAAGTTTGAAGAAGGTTGTGACCAGGTTAGTACCATTTTTGAGATTTTATTATACCAGCTATCGGTCTGTTCTTGCATTTCTCCATTTATGGACCACATTCGTCTACGAATGTAAGCTACTTATTGGGTGTGCACATGCTCATGCACATGGGTGTATCAGAAGAAATGCCACAGTTCAGAGCAACTGCACCCATATTCCTTCTCTGTGAGCCAGCAAGGGCACCCCTTCTAGTCTTCCAGCTCTTCAGCTATCATCTCTCCTGAGCAGAACACCCTCCTCCCCCCCAGCTGGCATCTTCAGGCTGTACAGTTTCCTGTCTACACTGTGAGGTCTAACAAGTCAGACAGCTTAAGTCAGCGGTAGCTTATTCAATGTGCCAAGATCCAAAAGGGCAGCCATGTGGGATTTTCTCCCATGAAAGCTCATGCAATAAATATGTTAGCCTTTAAGTGCTACTGGACTCTTTGTTTGTTTTATTCAGTGTGGTGGGCCACATTGGAAGGCAGGGCACCTGATGCAGGCCATGTGTCTGCAAAGGCTCCTCAACCCTTTCCCCTTCCACATTCAGAGCAGCATAAGCTCCCCTTCTCCCTCCCCAGCCCCACAAGCTCCCTGATACCTTCCCTTTTCCCTGCCCTATGGGCTCCCCTTCACCATGCTGGCTCTCTGACCTCTTCCCCTGCTGTGCAGCTCCTGGACCTCCGGCCCCTGCTCTGCAGCTCTCTTCCCTTTCCCTTTCCCCTATTGCATGGTGGCAGTCAGAGTCTCAGTCACAGCACGCTGGGCTCCCTGCCCCACCCTCCACTGTCAGTCATTTAGCATGCTGGCTGTTGGTTGGGCTCAGCCCAGCTGGCCTTGATTGGTTCATTCCCCATATGGGTCCTGCCCACTTTTTCCTTTCTTGTTTGTGGTTTGTACACTGTGCTGTCAATCAGATTAGCATGCTAGCTGACTGACCATGTAGGGTGGGGGGCAATGCAGTGGCTCTACAGGAGGTCTGCCCAGCCTGCTGTGACTGAGACTCTGATTTGTTGGCAGAGTGCAGGAGAGCTGAGCTGGAATTGGCTGGAGTGCTTTTTGTTCCCCTGTGCTGTGATAGGGATCATGTGAGTAAGTGGGGGACGGAGGGAGAGTATGTGCCTGGCCCTGCTCTGCCAGCAGGCTGTCTTTGCTGATCACTGCAGCTGCAGAGAGCTTTCAGGCACAGCCCAGCCCCAGGCAGCTTCTCCGCAGGCCTGATATGAGCCCTTGATGGGCCCGATCCAGTCCATCAGCAGTAAGTTTGATGCCCCTGGCTTAGGTAGTCCTGCTTTGCTTTCTCCTCAGAGGTTATAAAAAGCTGTAATTGCCCACAGTTGCAAGTTACCACACAGCCCTTTCTAAGCAAGCACATTTATTCTTAAAGTGAAAGCATTACAGAGAAAACATTAAAAGCAATAAAATAATTTACATGCTAATAAGCTAAAGATTCCTTCCTTCCGTCCACTCTCCCCTGGCCCCAGGGCACTGGTAGGAAGCAGGCCTTCAAACCTCATCACAAGGTTTTTCTGTAATCACAGGTTCATAACAGCTTTTTCTCAGAAGAACCCATACACAGAGGTTTGCCTTTCCTTTATACAACCTGGGTCTGTGATCTGTAGAGACATTGACCTAGTCTGCACTGCCATGCTGGCTGATAGGAGATATGCAATCTACATACTATAGAAGATGCACATCTTCTGTTGACTGACTTACCCTCCCGTACCACGGCATCTTCACTCAGCTGTGCTGATGGGAAATACTCTCCATTTGATGCAATGTTACTCTTTTTTTGGGGAGGGTAGAGTTACTGCATTGAACAGAGAGCACTTCCAGGGTTGATTGAGCAGGTCTTCACTGGCTGCTCAATGATTCTGCTGCGTTGATCAGCGGAGACCGACAGGGGCGTTTCAGTGTAGACAAGCCCTTTAATAAGTAATCAGCCAGGCAGTGGCCCTCCTCTGCTTGGCATATTTTCAAAAGGTTGTGTCTGGAGGTGGAAATTTTGAATTCCTCTCCTCCCAGGTATCTCCTGGGAAACCCACCTGGTTAGTTCTGAAAGTTCATTTTTGTCTGGTATGTTGTTTAGTGTAGTTCTTTGATGCTCATGGCACTTCCTGGATTTTACAAAATTCTAGTCAGGAGACATGGCCAGTTACATCCAATTCTGCAACAATACATAAACTTAATTTATAATTCAGTGAATTGTAAAGGTATTTAAACTTTATTCAATAAGATCTCCCAAAGATATTGCAGAAAATTGCCATATCTGTCAAAATTGTAACTTGCATTGATTTGGAATTAGGTAAGTGTGATAAATGAGTACAATTAAGTTTGGTATTCTGTGAAGAGCAAATTCATGCTTAGCGTAAGAATGGCCATACTGGGTCGGACTGATGGTCCGTGTAGCCCAGTATCCTAACTTTCAAGAGTGACCAACACAAGGTGCTTCAGAGGAATGAACAGAAGAGGTATTCATGAAGTAATCCAGTGGTTCTTAAACTTTGCAATATCATGACCCCTAAAATGACAAATGAACTTGTGCAACCCCACCCTCTAAATTGCTTGTGACCCCCCCAGAGGGTCCTGACCCACAGTCTGAGAACTGAAGTAATCCATTCCCTGTCACCCATTCCCGGCTTTTGGCACACAGGACAGGGACACTTTAAAGCATGGTTTTGCATCCCTGCACATTCTGGCTGTCCTCTGTGAACTTAGCTAGTTGTTTTTTTTGAGTCCCTGTTACAGTATTAGCCTTCACATTATCCTCTGACAAGGAGTTCCACAGATTGGCCATATATTTTGAGAAGAAATACTTCCTTTTGTTTGTTTTTAAATCCATTGCCTGTTAATTTCACTTGGTTATCTCTAGTTCTTGTGTTATGAGAAGGAGTAAAGAATATTTCCTTATTTACTTTTTCCACACCAGTCATGATTTTATAGATGTCTGTCATATCGCACCCCCCCCAGCCATCTCTTTCCCAAGCTGAAATGTTCCAGTCTTCTTAATCTCTCTTAATATGGAAGCCGTTCCAGACCCATAATCATTTTTGTACCTTTTCCAATTCATATGTATATGTAATGTGTATTTTGAGCTGGGTGATCAGATCTGCATTCAGTATTCAAGATGTGGGTGTACCATGGATTTAGATAGCGCAATATGATATTTTCTGTTTTCTTAATCTATCCTTCTTCTAATGATTTCCAAAATTGCTGGCTTTTTTGACTGCTGCTGCACGTTGAGGGGTTGTTTATAAAGAACTGTTCACAATGACTCCAAAATCTTTCTTGAATGCTAATAGCTAATTTAGACCCCATCATTTTATATGTAAATGTTGAACTATGTTTTCCAGTGTGCACTAACAGATGCCATTGACTTGACCCTGTTTGTTGAGTGAGTTGTGAATGGAAGCTGAAGTGTGGGTGGGGAGAGTAGAGTTGCCATATTGTACACCCTGCATAGGTTCATTACAGCCCACTGAGTAGAATTTCTTTGATACAGCAGAGTATTTGTATTAAACTTTCCAAATCAGTGAGACATCTGTAATAAATAGAGAATAAAGAAAATGTAAATATTATAGTATTTTTTTAACATTAACACAAACCTTTTGGTTCTATTTAGTGAGATGTTTTAATGATAATTTTATTCATTAATCAGTAATGATCTTGCCCACCAGTCCCTAGACAGGCAAAATTTTTACTGACTTCAGTGGGAGTTTTGCCTGTGTGAGGAATTTAGGGTGAGGCTTCACATACGGTGCAATCACATAGATGTTTGATTAAAGTGTCTTTTTCTATTAAACAGCTTTCTCGATAGATTTTATGTAAGGAGAGAGGTATTTTCATCGTTCTGAAATAAAGAATTCAAACATTTGGTATATTTCCACAACAGTTTAATTTGTTTTGACAAAGTTGTTTAATTTCTGTGTCAGATACAGTTTACTTACTGATTTAAAAAAAGAAAAAAACAAATCTTGTATCCTATATAGATAAAACTCTGGTTCGAAAATGAGAGAGACAGACATCTTGGCCCTTTGGATCAAGAGCTGCTTTCACTGGAAAGCGTGAAGAAGAAGCAAGAAGAATTCAGAGTTTTCAGTGAGAAAATGATGGTAAATATTGTGCTAAGGAATGTTTCACTTTGGTCTTATTATTTTAGTTGCATCTGCAATAGAAAATCAACTGGGGAAATACAGACTAGAGCTGTTGTAATAGATTAAGAATCTTACTTTCATTGATTGTTAGTAGTGTAGCAGCTACACGAACACTATGACTTTGAGAAAGTTACAGCCGCTTTAATGTTAACAAGTTCAAAAGGGGTAGCTGTGTCAGGCTAGCTCAGTAAAACAAACAAGGAGTCCTGTGGCACTTGTAAAGATTAGCAAATTTATTTGTTGCATGAGTTTTCATGGAAGAAAATCCCACTTTGTCAGATGCTTGAAGATGGAAAACTTAGAGTGAGAGGAAAATAAATGCAAGGAAGTGTAACGTGATCCTGTGACTTACACTTCCCCGCATTTGTTTTACTCTCACTCTGTAAGTTTTCCATCTTCAAGCATCTGACAAAGTGGGATTTTCTCCCACGAATTTATCATGTGATAAATAATTTGTTAGTCTTTGAAACTGCCACAAGCCTCCTTGTTTGTTTAGCCTCATTAACTGGAATCTCTCTTTTAATAACCAAGAAGAAAATAAATAATATACAGAGAGGGAGGGCTATGCATTTGCAAGATGGTCCAGGGGCATGCTGAGAAATTTAATTGTGATCTCTTTTAGAGGGGCACATTCTGTGTCCTGCCCTTTTCCGTTGCCCCAGGACAGGCTTGTCCAACATGCGGCCTGGGGGCCAGAATCTGGCCCACCAACGGCTTTCATCTGGCCCACCGAGTACTGCTGTAAGAGCCTGGGACCTGTGGCTGGCTGAGGCTCTTGACAGTTTCCTCCCCTGCAAACAGCTGCCGGGAAGCATGGCCTGGTCAGAGAGCTGTTTAAGGGCTGGATTCAGCCCCTTTCCAGTGGGTAAAGGGGGAGTGCCCTGGGCAGTTTAAAGTCTCTGACCCATTTGCATTATCCCTGAATGCAAGTGAAGCTCCTGGGAGTTCAGGTGATACAGCTGGTTGATTACTGAAGGATTCTGGTGGCTGGATTCCCCATTTGAGCTCCTTGGGGAATGGGAGGTGACAAGAGGCAGGAGGGACAGCAGAGCCGGTGGGGTGTTAGGGGGAAGGAACCTGAGCTTGTGGTATGGTGGGTGAGGGTGAGGATAACAGAGCCAGCAGGGTCGGGTCAAGAGCTGACTAAGCTCAGGCAGCCAGGGCGGCCTGTGTTCCTGCGCTCTGTTAGCGAACTGTGGAGGGGAGGGATCCAGAGCTGGGGAAGCCAGCAGCTTGCTTGGGAGCGAGAGCGAGAGGACAGGATCTGATGGAGGAAAGGGTCCAGTGTGGAGGGAGCCAGCAGCCAGCTTGGTTGGGGAAGAACAGTCAGCCAGCAGCAGTGGCAGCGGGCTCCATCAGGAATGGGGTAGGGAGGGGAAGAAGGGGAAGAGCTAAGCCTGTGGCCAGCAGCAGCCTGCTTGATTGGGTGAGAGAAGGAGCTAAGCCAGGGAAGGAGAGCAAGGCTGGAGTCTGCTGGGGGGCGGGGGTGTTTGAAGGGAAGGAAAACGGAGCCAGCAAGGTGCTGTGGGGTGGGGGGAGTGAGCTGAGCTGGTATTGTGCTCAGTCTGGTGTTGGGGAGGGGAGGAGAGCAGTGCAGAGTGAGGGTGAGGAAAACATGGTGGGACAAACACAGGACAAGCTGTGAAGGGGCAGGGGAGCAGTGCAGCTGTCAGGAAGTAGCTGTGTCCAGCCACCCAGCTGCTCTGCTCCCCTCCCCTGTCCTGCTTTGTTCCCCACCCTCTGCCTTGCCCCCTCACACAGGCACCCCTGCCCTCCTTGTCCTCTGTACACAGTGAGGCATCCTGGGGGAAAACATGTTTTCCCACAAGTTTTCACATTATGTGGTTTAATTAACACGTGCAAGCCTGTTGCGTACAGTTGTGAAAGTGACAGTTAGTTGCTGTAGGAAGGATGTTTATTATTTGATTGCATTTGGGTATGAAATTTGTTTGAGTTTGCAAACCAGTTTATTTTTGGACTGTTTAAAATTCATTCCACCTATGGTAATTTTTTATCTGCTGCAGCAACTTGAATAATTGCCAAGATAAGTTGGCATTATTTTATTAAAGTTTATTAATAATAATTGATTTGTATGTCTTTAGCTATCAAAAATTTTCTCATCAGCCCTCTGACTGAGAAAAGAATAGCAACGTGGCCCCTTACCCAAAAAGGTTGGACACCCCTGCCCAGAAGGAGCTCAGTCCCTACCGCTCATTCCTGGGAAGAGTTTGCCCTTCCCTCCGCTCCCCGTGCTCTTGCTGCTCCACAGCTGGAGCAGTTGTGAGCCCCTGACAATTATTAGGGAGCCTGTGCTACTGTTTGCCCTCCTTTGTGCATGCATCTAAGAGGGAGTACACACATCTTCAGTACTGCAGAGCATAACTGAAGCATTTAGAAGAGAGTTTTTAGCTAATCTGTAGCCAAAAATAATAAAAGTCACAAGTGCCACCCTCAGCTAAATTGCTCACACAGTACGAGGGTTGGCGTACTGGAATTTCTGTACCAGAAACAATAAGGGAAGGGACTTACTCAGTGTCCATTTAAAGTAAATGAAAAGACTCCTTTTGACTGCAGTGGCTTTTGGGTCTGGCTAATGAACACCCACTGCTTGAGATAAAGAACAATTTCTGTTTTCTGTGGTGATATTTTTACTGCGAAAGTATCTTTGGAGACCAACCCCAGTGCTGCGTGTAGTTGCAAGTAGTAGTGCACTGGTACACCTGCCAAATGTGGTAAATGATACCAGAGTAAAAAGGGAGCTTTGATACATAGATGCCCTCTTAGAACCTAGTAAATAGAAAACTTCAGTCTGTAACTATTTCATATAAAGAATTTGTATCAAGGGTATGAGAGAGGTGCGTCTTGAGAAATAAATGTTTTAAAATGGTCAAGCTGAACTGAGAGCAGTTTCTGTTCCATTGTATCAGTGTATTCTTTCTTTTCACTTCCCAAAAGAAATCTAGACTTAAAAAAAGGCTAACAATAACTTTATAGTAGCAGGCCAGTATCTAAAAGGGGGAAATTTAAACCAATAAAAAGAACCAAAAGGATCAGCAAGTGTGATCATTCCCTTTTGACTTCTAACTTACTTTATGATTCACCTGTAGCAAGATCTGTTGACATTGTATAGAGTAAATGGCAATGTAGAACAAGAATTTGGACAGCAGAAGAAGCAGTATACTATGCCACATGTTTCATTTTATACTCAACAGCAATATTATGAGAAAGGGCTGCAGCTAATACAAAAGAACTGCTCGCTGAACGTGGGAGAAAAAATGCTGACCTTCAAGAGCTATCTGAGTAACATAAGCACTCAGACAGAGAAAAGGAAGACGGAGCTGGAGAAGCTGGTCAAGCTGTATGAATTCTATGAGACGGTAGGAGAGATGTTTCTGGTTCATACAGATTTACACTCGTTCAACAATATAAAATACGTGGTGCAAATACCTTTGTCTCCTTTTCACGGCTCCAGAGGTGCTAGTGAGTCTCCCAGGGTGCTAGTGGTCCTGATGCACTTTCCCATGCACTGTATGAATTATCAAAATTTCTTTGATACAACAGGCTAACTTTTCTTCTCTTCTTCTAGTGTTTTTGGGCATGCTCTAGTTAAAGAACAGTTTGTCCATGAGGGTTCCAATAAGGTGTTTGACATACCCTGATGAGCTGTAGTCCAGAGGATCAAATCTGAGAAATGTCAGAATCTGGCAGACATCCTAAGGACTATGATGACCACTCAGAGTTCACCAGAGGGCTGATGAACTTCAGAAGTTTTCTGGAGTAGTTTGGACTTCGGAAGCTTAAAATCGCAGTGGTCTGTTGCACACACAGTAGCACCTTTAGGAGCAGGGAGCCTCTCCTGTAGCCCTTGCAGGACAACAGTACTGCAAGCCAGCACAAATCAGTGATTTGAGCACTGTCACCACATAAAATGGCCAGAGCTGTGTTGGTCATTCATGAGCTTGAGTGAGTGTATTGGCATTTGGTATGCCTCTGAATGTTTCAGCTGTCTTAATAAACAACTGAGAATGGCAGTAAAGGGAATAAAATTAAAAATGTATAAACTTGAGCTTTTTCATAGTTGTGCTGTGTATAAAAGCACAGATTGCAGTAAAGCTACAAGTGAAAGCACACAGTAAGTGCCTATTTATTTAGTACTTGTGAAACTAACACCCAGAGACACCAGTCAGGATCGGTGGCCCCAATGTTCTAGGCACTATTCTGCTGCAAGATCTCTGCCCACTGGAACTTAAGAGTTCAAGAAGATTGTAGTGGCCACTGGAAAAATAATTATACAAGCACCAAGTAAATCAGCTTCGAAACTTTCAGGCTGGTAAAGGGCAATCTCAACAAGGTCATAATTCAGTCTGGACAACCATCCAAAAATTTGGCTGTTTCTCTGAAGTGTCGAGACTGTGGAGGACCCTAGCCTACTCCTGATCTTATCATCTTAGAATAAAGATACTCATCTCTCCATTCATTAAAGAAACTGGGTGGGTTCTTTCTTCCAGTTTCTTCAAAAGGGACGACCACTGCCTCCTCAAATTCCGGATTGCCTTTGGGGACGTAATGGGGTCTAGTGCCACAGATCAGAAGAGAGCAGTACAGAACTGCACTCAGATCTTTGCAGGTGTTGCTGGGGAATCCCCAGAAATCAGGTCCTAGAAAAATGACAGTCTCTCAGGTCCTGAGTCTCCTCTCATTTAAATCTGTTTTACACTGATGCAGTTCTGTTGACGTCACTGGATACTCCTGATTGACATTAGCATACACAAATAGAGAATCAAGTCCTAGGGCTTTGGAGGTTTTTCCCCCCTTCCTTTGATTCTGCGAGTTCTCATGAGTAGGTAGCGCAGAATATCAGTGCAGGTCAAATGAAGCAATGCTAAGAACGCTAATTTCAGTTCTATTTCTAAACTGGCACTGAAAATCGTTACAATATAGCTTCAGAATCTTAGAAATATTGCTTCACTGAGATTCAGTGTAAACACCCTTTTATGGTGCAAGAACTCTGGCTCCCTGGAACAACCTAAAAGATATTTTTGTCTTGTGAGAATTGTCTGGGCTAGAATTTTTAAAAATGAGTCTACTAACAACTGTCAGTAGTATAACAGTACTCCTTAACTTGTGGGGCTCTAATTTAGCATCCAGCAAAGCACTTATGCACATACTTTTAAGTGCAAGGGTAGAGCCATTATCTTTGGTGAAACTACTTGTGCTGAAATGTATATGCATTCAAATGCTTTGCTGGATCCAGACTTGTGTGTGTACAGACTGCAGGGTCACATAATGTTGAGCAAAATTTCTTGGAAGAAGAGGTGGTCTTGAGGTCATACAAGACTGGAAGTCTGGCATTCTGGGTTTGATTCCCAGTTATGTCGCAGACTTGCCTGCATGACCCAAGGAAATTCATGAAACCTCCTCCTCACTTTGAAATGGGAATAATGTTCACCTGCTTCATGGATGTTGTTGCTTAATTCACTAAAGGTGACTGTACACAGCAATGTAAGCCTAGGATTAGTGAGATTCAAGTCAGCTGGTCATGGGACCCTGGGCTTGGGTGTCTACACTACATTTTTACCCTAGATTTAAGAATTTTCTAATCCATGCTTGAACCTAGAGCTCTAGTGTCCATGCTGCAGTACATAATCCTGAATCAAATTAACTCTATCTAAAAGTGCCTCGTACCTTTCTGCCCCAGTGTTGACACTCTGGCCCTACAAATGTGCTGCACTATGTGAAAACTCTGCTGCCCGCCCTCTTTTCTAACTGGGGGGGTGTGTTATCAAGGGACTCAGATGCCCATAAAGAGAACATGAATACATGAACTGCACAGTTAGCTCCTTTGGTGGCTGTCTCAATAGAATGGCTGTGATTTGAGAGAACTTTATATTGAATTACCATCTAATCTCAGAACTGGGCTCTCCACTTCATGGCTGAGTCACATGAGCAGAAAAATGCCCCTACTCTGAGGATAATGATGTTCCAGGGGTGTGAGACTGTCCACATGACACTCTGCAAGTCGTTGTTTTTTTTTTTTTTTAAACTCTGCTGTTCTGTGAAGGGGGTTTTTAGGTTGGGTTGGGGGGGGTGTAACGTAAAATGAACGTACCTGAAGGGGAACACGCATAACCCAGTGGAGGAGTCCTGGGAGTTAGGGACAAAGAGCAGAGCAGGGACCAAGCTCTACTGCCCTGCAGAGAGAGGGAGCAGCTGCAGTGTTGGAGATCATCCATCCCCTGGTCATGCTGAGCTCTGCTGCTCCCCCACTCTGCAGGGCGGTTGCTTAGTCCTAGCTGCACACTCTGCCTTACCCCCGACTTCCCCAAGGCTCATGTAGAGAGGTGCTCAATCTGCATCCTTGTGATGAGGAAGCAGTTCTCTTTACAAAAAGCATCTTCTGATCAGTCTCCCCTGAAAACACTTCAGGCTTCTCTGGTGGTGGCAGCATTCAGCAGAGTGGGTTAATGCTGATCTGATCCCCTCCCATTTGTGATAGAGTACAGTAGACTGTATTACAGATTGTCAACATAGAGAAGACTAAGAAAGTTGCTCCAAGGAACTCTGGGATTCATCCAAAGGACTTCCAGAACCAAAATCAAGGCGGAGCCATGTGCACACAAGAAAGCAATAGGGCGTGAACCCTAGATCCCAGTTTAACATTGCAGGGCTGAAGGGCCTGAGTCAGAGTTCTGGTAGCCTACATTTGAGTCCTAGGTTGACACAACTGGGGTGTGGAAGCAAGGGGGGTTCCTAGGCTTGCATTGCTGTGTAGACATACCCTAAGAAGCGAAATTCATCCCTGTGTAAAGGGACGGCACAACACCTATTCCATGCCTATTATATCATGTTAAGACCGATGATGAGCACTTAAATCTTGCACAGACCTCTTGCTGTCCCTTTGTACAAGGTTAACTTGTCCCAGGATATTTGTGAATTGCTTGGAAACCTCAGGTAAAAGATGGTTGTATAAATTCACACCACTATTATTTAACTGTACTTTTCACTTTTAATCCAGGCATACGGGTGGATGTTACACTGCAGTGAGTATCTTGAACATCTTCCGAAGGAGAACAAATACTCTCAATCAGTGATTCAGAGTTTGCAAAACTACCACCAAGAAGCTATGAAAGTTTCTGTACAAAACTTTCAGAAAGCAAATGAGATGGTCATGGGTTTGGGTAGTGAAAAGGAGCTAAAGCAATGGAATATTTTATGGCTGAAATGTCAGCAGACAAGGCACCATTTAGAAGAGGTCCTCTCCGAAGCTCTCAAAGGTTCCAGCAATGAACCTTCTTGTCGAGGCCCTAAGGAAGCTGATACAAAAGTTAACTGGGAATTTGATAGTGAAGGTGCTAGACCACAAAGTCAGTCTCCTCCTCGACTCTGTTCGAGCACTGATGATAACATTGGGGATAACAATGTTAAGCCCTGGTATAAACCTCAGCATAAGAGCCTGCCATCAGGAGTGCCACCTTTTTTAGACCAGGAGAATGCTAATGCAAGTTTGGATGTATTTGTACAGTTTAATGCAGCTCCACCACAGACACTTACTCCCCTCTTGGGTGGTCTGCGAAGGACTAGCCCAATCTCAGAAGACATGGACAATATTTCCACCTCAGGATCAACTTCCTGCTATTCCGAGCCACTCCAGTCACCAACTACCCGCCATAGAAAACACCCACTAAAGAAAATCATGAAGAAAACTCAGAGTTTTGAGTTTACTCAGCTTGAAAGCAGCCATAGTGAGTTGCACCGCCATGGATACACTGGAGTTTATATCAAGGGGTTGGAGGTGGCCAGTAATGTTGCCGCTGAGAAGAAATACATGCAGCGCTTGAATATTAAGAGCCCTTTGATTAGTAGAAATCGAAGTTTATCATCCCCATCAAGGATCCATCATACAGAAGAAGAGAAGAGAGCGGGAAGGTGAGAAATGGCCACAACACAATCCATTTTGTTGAGTGAGGAACAAATGAAGTACTGTAATATTCTAAATGCTTTGTGAAAAAGAGTGTTTAAAAGACATTAAATTCAAAATACAAAATAAGTTGCTCATTTGAAAGAGACACTGTCAAGTGCTTTAGGCCCAGTGCTTAGGTTTAGTGGGGGAATAGAGGGGCTTTGGTGGTTTATACAACATAATGGACAAAATCCTTTGTGACTTTTTACTTCAGGCCTATTGAAATCACGTAAGAGATCAGTGGGCACTGAGTAAGGACTTCAACATTTAAGCTCCAATCCTGCAAAGACTTACACACACGTTTAACATAACATAAATGAATCTGTAATCTGAGGTCATGCCAAATGACTGGATGCTTGCTAATAATATTGTGGCTATTTTTAAAAAAAGGGAAAAAAGTGATCCAGAAAGTGACAGTCCTGGTAGTTTGACCTCAATTGTATGTAAGGCTTTGGAACAAATTTTGGGAGAGAGAGTAGTTTAGGACATGGAGGCAAACAGTAACTGGGATAAGATACATGGTTTTACAGAAGGTATATTGTGCCAGACCAAATTATCTTTCATTGAGAAGAAGATGAGAATTTTTTTAGAGAAAGGAAATGTAGCAGATCTGATCTACCTGGATTTCAGTAAGGCATTTGATATAGTTCCACATGGGAAATTATTGGTTAAATTAGAGAAGATGGGGTTTTATACAAGGAGGGAAGGGTGATAAGAAACTGAGACTACAGTGGGTTATACAAAAAGTTAAAAGCTGTCAGGCTGGAGGAAGGTTACTAGTGTAGTTTTCTCAGGGATGAGTCTTGGGACCAGTCTTATTTAAAGTTTTTATTAATGACCTTGGCTCAAAAAGTGGTAGTGTACTAACAAAATGTGCAGATGAAATAAAGTTGCAAGTTATTGCCAATGTGGACGAAGACCAGAATATCATACAAGAAGATCTAGATGACTTTATAAACAGGAGTAATAAAAATAAGATTAAATTTAATAGTGCAAAGTCATGCATTTAGGGACTAACAAAAAAGAATTTTTCCTATAAACTGAGGGTGTATCTGTTGGAAGCAACAGAGGAGAAAGATCTGTGTATGTTGGTTGATCACAGGATGACTGTGAACCACCAATATGGTACAGCCATAAAAGGCTAATGCAGTCATAGGATGCATCAAGCGAGGTGTTTCCAGGAGAGATAGGGAAGTGTAATTACAATTATGCAAAGGACTGGCGAGAACTCCTGTGGAACACTGTGTCCAGTTCTGGTCTGTGATTGACAAAGGTGAACTCTAGCTGAGATACGTGCAGAGAAAGGTTACTAGGATGATCAGGGAAATGGAAAACTGTACCTTAGAAGACTCAAAGAGCTTGACTTGTTTAGCTTAACCAAGCAAAGAGTGAATGGAGATGTGTTTAATCTCTATAAAAACATCAGAGGAATAAATACCAAGAACAACAGGAGTTATTTAAGTTAAGCCCTGACACAAGAACAGATGGATATAAACTAGCCATCAACAAGTTTAGGCTTGAAGGTAGATGAAGGTCTCTGACCATCAAAGGAGTGAAGTTCTGGAACAGCCTTCCAAGAAGGGAGCAGTGGAAGCAAAAAATCTGACTTGAATATTGAGCTTGATACATTTATGGAGGTGAAACTTCGTGCAATGGTATGTAACCCGTCTGCAACGGCTAATAGTGAATATCCTAATAGCTGAAGATGGGACACTAGATGGGGAGGGCTCTGAGTTACTATAGAGAATTCTTTCCCAGGTGTCTCGCTGGTGAGTCTTGCCAAAATGCTCTAGGTATAACTGATTGCTATACTTGGGGTTGTCAGGAAGGAATTTTCCCTGGGTCAGATTGGCAATGATCCTGGAAATTTTTTGCCTCCCTCTGTAGCATTGGGCACAAATCATTTGCAGGTTTAAACCAGTGTAAATGGTGAGCTTGCTGTAACGTGAAGTGTTCAGATCATGACTTGAGGATGTCATAAAAGCTCGTTATAAGTTTTATAAGTCTGTTTACAGGAGAGGGTGGGCAGCATCTATAGTGTGCAATGTGGAGGTCAGAGGTGATCCTGATGGTCCGTTACACTGAAAATCAGTGGGACTATTCAGAAGGCATAACATTGAACACGTGTAAATCTCTTCAGGATTGAGGCCTTCACCTAGCATGACTTGAAATATTTCCAAGTTTTTTTCAATATTTACATTTGGGTGGGGTTGGATTTAAGCATTTCCCTTCAGTTTTGGAAAACCAGCTCCATTGTGCTGGTACATACAATCCAGAAATTGAAACTAACCAAAAATTTAATTTTCCAAGTTGTGAAGTGCATATAATAAAACATACTGCACAGTCAAAAATGAATTAGATATTTTAAAAAATTCAGTTTTAATAATCTGACAGAGGAACAATTGTAAATAACTTCTTTAAATGTTATTTTGTCTTGACAGTGTTTCATAAGGGCGTAACATTAAAATAATTTCTTTTTCATTAAGATAAGGTATATTCATAATAGATTTGCTGCCTGGATATTAAGGAAAGACAGATAAACATAATATACAAATACAGAAGGAATTTAAAAAAAAAAAAAAAAGTCCTGTAGCACTTAAAGACTAATTTATTTTTCGCATGAGCTTTCATGGGAGAAAATCCCGCTTCATTTAGATGCTTTGAAGATGGGGGAACTTACAGAATACATTCTGCATTCTCCCACAAAAGCTCATGCGAAAAATAAATCTGTTAGTCTTTAAGTGCCACAAGACTCTCTTCTTTCAGGACTAGACTAACACAGCTGCCCCTTTGGAACTCAGAGGGAATTTAAACATTGTCTTCAGCTCCAATTTGAATATGAAGTTCTGCTTAAGTTTCACTGATTTTGTTTTGTTTTTTCTTCCTATCAGACTTAGTTTTGGTTTCTGTCTCTCTTGGTTAGGATCCTCCCTCCTTGGGATTTTGTATTTCAACATCATAAAGTTATCCTATAATTACAGTGCAAAAGAAAGATCATATTCATGACCAAGATTTGTCTACTCTAAAGAAGGAAACTGAAATCAAATTCCATTGTCAAATCTATCTATATTTTACTAATCTTGTACAGAAAAAGGAAAAAAAACTAACTTTTTGTGTGTGTGCCTGACCAGTGTTCAGGGTTTATATCTGGGTTTTTAAAAAGTCAGGTTGTTCATATTTGTAGTCAAGTAGTAACTGAGGGCCAGATTTTCATACCCTTACACAAATTGAGTGTTTCCAAACTCTGCAAGCAATCCCATTGAAGCCAGTGGGATTACTCGTGGGGTAAGGTGATATTTAATTTCAGTAATAGTATCAAAATGTGTCCCATAACATTCATAAGTAATCATACATTTTTGTTTATGATATCTGTGTATTATAGTTTTCAATGGCTCCAAAACAAACCATCCCTATTCAGCAAAAAATTTAAGCAGATGATAAACTTAATTATATGGAAGTTAAGCATATGCTCAGTTGTGTTGCTGAATAGTAATGTTACTATTAGTTTGTGCAATAGATGAAGAATGGGTCTCATGTGTGACCTTCCGTGCACAGAAAGTGGTGGGATTTTTTTAAGTCTGTTTGGTTTCAGTTTTTTTAATCTGTAAATGAGCTTTTCAATGGGGCAAAACAAAATGTGCAGACTGAATTATGTATTTTCCTCTTTTGAAACATATGTACGTTGACTTTTAGCAGTTACAAAAAAAAAAAAAAAAATCTGATACAATCCAAGTAGTTTGTGGTTTTATTTGGCTTAACTTATTTTTTATGAAATGAGTAAACTTTGGAACAATTCCACTTTTCATTAATGTTTTCTGATAAAATTAGGATTCTTTATTTTAGGACTATGGAGGATAGATACCTCAATGTGAATTTGTTCAGATTAACAATATGATTTTCCCCATTTAAGCCCCAATCCTGCAGATGCCTAAATCCAAGTAAATGTGAGTCTTTACTTCAGGTATAATTCCCTAATTTTATTATCTAATTATTCTGGACCAAGTTATGGAACCACTAACCTTTATAGTATTTTCCCCAGCTCAGTGTTTTAATGCGGGTTTTTAGAAAATTGCTTCCAATCCTGCAAACATATCTGAGAAAAGTTAATTCAGTAGAACCACTGAAATCAATACCACTTATCAGATCTATGCACATAGCTGAGTATTTGCAGGATTAGGTCTGCTAAATTATTTTAGTCCACCTGTAATGGATATTGTATTTATTAAAGCTTAAAAATATAAAGTTTTGCTTATGATTTTCAACTTTGGAATGCCATGAGTTACCATATTGTTCTTCATTTTCTTATAGAAAAGTCCTTTAGAATTTAACGGGGACGAAACCAATAAGATTCTGTAAAACTATCTTAAAACTCACCAAAATTGATAAATACTAGCATATTTTTCTAAATATTTTTAAATTTTTAATTATCCTATAGAATTCTACTTGAGGTATAATTTAATTTTTCTATTAAATTATCTGGGACTTTTCCACAAGAGGTGAGGCATAATACAATGTAGTGTTTCAAGAATGAGACTTGAGTCTGAAATTTCCTCAAAGGCCTGGTCTCTACTGCCATGCTGGGTTGATGGGAGATACACTAGCTGTACTGCAGAACAGTGGTTCTGCTGTGACACGCCTTGATGCCTTTAATTATTTTGAGGCACACAACCATATAATACCGCAATGACCTCATGAATATTCATGAGTCAACCCCAAACTGAGTAGTTTTCCAAAAACTTCCATGGCACACCTGTTCAGGCCTCAGGGCACACTGGTTGGGGAACACTGCTCTAGAATGCTTATCTTCCGTTGACTGAGTTACCCTCCCTTACTGTGGCATCTTCTGTGCTGGCGGGAAACGCTCTCCATTCAATGCAGTTCTACCCTTTTCTGGGGGGGTGGAGTTACTGTGTTAAACAGAGAACACTTTCAGGATTGATTGTGTGGGTCTCCACTGGCCACTCATCAATCCTGATGCATCAATCCGTGAAGACTGACACAGCACTTGTGGTAAAGACAAGCCCATATTTACATGAGTTTTACTACTTCAGAGTTATTTCTCAAGATTTTCATGTGTTCATCTGACTCCAGGTGCGGGAGCTTGAAGAAAACACCAAATATCATGGAAGTCGAGATAAAACCTTGAGCGTTGACAGTGCTGCTCCTACAGAGGCCAGCTACAACCTATTCCTTCAATGCTTTGTGGCTCTGATTATTCATGGGTAGAGCTGCTCTGATCATTGCAAAAATATGAAGCTTTCAACCGAATTTTTTTTTTAACAAGAATTAGAATTGTTTTGAAAAAATATTTTTTTCCACAAAAGTCTTTAAAATCTTGATCTTTTTCAGCCAACTCTATAAATAGGTATACTCATGCTTCCTTCACAGAGTTGTTGTGCAGCTTGCCTAAGATTTGCAAAACACTTTTTGAACTCCTTGCTCCCTCTGGTTAGAAATTACTTACAGAAATGGGAGAAGAGAAGTCAGAGTGCAATGCTTTGTCATCTTGGGATGAAAGGCACTATAGAAGTGCAAAATATTATCATGTGACTAGTCATGGGGCTGAACTACCACATTTAGATCAAAATCTAGGTTTTTAATCCACCTCACTTAAAGCTTGTGGTTGTCCAGACCAAGGAGGTTGCTTTGGTTTTTGATCCAAGTTATTGTCCACAGGATTCAGCCACAAATCTGGATGTGGAATCTGCACCCCACGTTCAGGATGTTTAGACCTAGAGTTCAAGATTCAAGCTCATCTGTAAGCTTGACAATAAAGAGCTACTATTAGATGCATTTCCCTTTTTGAACAGGAAATCCTGACTCAAGTTATTCTAGTTGGCCTCATTTATGGAGGTTTAAGAGCTAGCCAGTTTCGTAAGGAAAAAGCATAATATAAATATTTGTCATCTCAGCTTATGGAATTGTTAGTATGTAATGTCAGATGCCTTTAAGACAATTGTATTGTCATCAGGCGTCCAGTTCATGTAGTCTCTTGGAAATCAAGTTTATTAGCAGCATTTCCCATCATGGTGAATTGCTGTAGAGGCTGGTATTTGTTTCATTTGTTATGGTAGAAGTAAAGATTAAAATCTGTTCCTGTCATTGTTAACAATCCAAAAATGTTTTCTCTATTTTTAAGTTGTTTGTTTGAACTTATTGTAGAAATATTACTAGGAAGAAGAAAAAAAAAACTTAGATTATGAAATCAGACTTGCTCCATTTTTTGTTATTAGAAGTTCCAATACTTTACTTGCAGGAACTGAAACTTATCTTAGTTAATGAAATATCACTGAAAACATTTTGCTGCACCTTTACTTCTCAACCACATGTATGAATAAGAGTATACATTTTTGCTTTAAGAAATTATTTACTACTATTAGAATCTGGTTTTGCTGAATGGAAATCTTCCTGTAATGCTAAAGCTGGTCACATATTTTAATCTTTCGGAACTGAACATGCTTTCTTAATGGGCGCTCACAATGTGTTGGAGGATATGTTGTGTCAGGAAAATTATAAGAATTGAGTTGTATGCTAGTTTCTCATCCTAGGAATGTTGCTCTCTTTCCAAACTGAATACAGGAATGGAAAAGGTCAAGACACTTTTGCAAATGCAACAGGAAGTTCTTCTATACAATGAAAAAGTCCAGCGCCCAAAATTCTTTCTTTTCTGGCTGTTTAGCTATTACTCTACAGCTGTTTTAAACTATTGGAGACCAAATTCTGCCCTCTGTTTTGCCCACGTAACTCCACTGAAATCAATGAAATTCCACCACTGAGGGCTGTTTTGGAGACAGGAGCTAAAAGCCTGTAAGGTTTGTTGCTGTATTGGTAAACAACTTAACACTAGTTCTACATCATGATTTCCTCAAAGGACAGGTAAAAATGAGCCAAAGAATACAAATAAGCAGAGAGAGTCACTCAGGGTTCAGTGATGACACATTGTCATAATTTCAGTGATCAAAACGGCTGTTCTGTGTCTTCCAGCAGCAAAGTGCAACATATAATGGATGAAATGATCACAACAGAAAGGGAATATGTTAGATCCTTAGGATATATCATCGACAACTATTTTCCAGAAATGGAAAGAATCAATTTACCTCAGGATTTGCGAGGGAAGCGGAATATTATCTTTGGGAACCTGGAGAAGCTCTATGATTTCCATTGCCAGTATTTTCTAAAAGAGCTGGAACACTGCAGAGACCTCCCACTGCGTGTCAGCCACTGTTTTCTCAGACACGTAAGTCTCATTTCCAGAGAAGGGTACGTTTCTTAGAATCAGATCAATTGAGTTATCCGCAGATCCTGTTACAGAGCAGATCATGTCACTTAACCATTTTTGTGTTTCTCATGGTGTGAATGATCAAGCTGTCTAATTACAAATTTTTATTCTTATCTATCTAGGTGGCCCATTGTTTTCTCTTAACAGGTTGTACATATACTCCCATTTCCTCATGCAGCTGCTCTTTTTGATGTCTCAAAACATGCTGGCTGGACCCTTTTGACGTTTGCTAGAAGTAACAGTTGAGTTTGTCAAGCAAGTGATATGGTCTCAAGGTTTTCCGTTTTCTATAATTATACAATTTTTCTGATAATTTTGTTCCTTATTATGGACCAATAAAGAGGAATTCTTATATCATGATCTTTAATCACACTGGGAAAGTAAGCTAATCTGGTCACCGTCATGTCAATGAGTGAGTTTCGGGGTAGGGACCTGATCTCAGTTTCTTCTTTTGAAACAATCTTAAATTCCACAAAACAAACAAGGAGTCCTGAGGCACTTTTAAAGACTAAAATTTGTTTATTGCATGACCTTTCCTGGGAGAAAATCCTACTTTCTCAGATGCTTTGAAGATGGGAGAACTTAAAATCTTCAAGGCATCTGATGAACTGGGATTTTCTCCTGTGAAAGCTTACGTGATAAATAAATGTTGTGAGTCTTTAAAAGTGCCATAGGACTCCTTGTTTGTTTTGCTGACTAGCTGAACATGGCTACCCCTTTGGAACTTAAATTCCACACACTCACTTAATTGACAGTAACTTCTTTACCATAGACAAAGCATCAAATAGCTGCTTAGTCTGGATGTACGAAAACTACGCGGAATGTCCTATTCCATATACCTTATGGGTTTTAATGGTGAAGGCAGCCCTATGCATGTTACAAAGTGATCAATTTTGGGTAGATACAGAGGGGGTGTGGCAGGTGCTGCCAGGGCATTACCTCATTCACTGCACACCTTATTAAACCATACATGCCTGTGCGGTTCAGCCTTCCTTAGCTGTGCACTTTAATTTAGCAAGATAATCTGTGTAAAATGTGTCACACATCTAAATAAAGTGATTTCAGAGTGCCATGCCAAAGAAGAAAGGTGTAGCTGTTTCCAGCAGAACACACACAGGTTCTTGTCAAACAAGACTATTTCCATGCCAAATTTCAACTTTCTACTGCTGTCATTTTAGTGCTACAACAGTTCACAAATACACTGGGAAAAGTTTTTTATTTTTATTCACCACTGCAAAATACCAGTATTTTTTTCCTTTAGACTTTCCAAAAATGTTCACTTTGAAGCAGACACCATAATAGCTATTTTAAAAAGAAACATGACAATGTAAGAGACTGGGGCGGAAGGGGAGACTAGAAGCTTTTTGCAACTTTTAACTGCAGTGGTCATGGTTACTTGAGCTATAGCGAACTATTTCTCCCTACCACTTTAACCACTTGGCCTTCAACTGTCATGATTCACTGGTCCTGAGTACTGATGATCAATTGTGAAGTAGAGTGTTTCAGTATAGATGGCTGGACTCTTTGAAGTAAATAATTGTTGCAGTAGCATCTCACAGTTCAAGGGGTTTTAAATCTTTCCCATCGCTGCACCTGCATTTCTTTGTGTTTTGTCGGTTCCCTCTTCCCCATTTGAAAAGCGTATCTTAAATACTGTCTTATTGCTTGTGATTCAGCATTAATTGAATATTATTCTTTGGTTTCTATTATATCTTACACAAACTCTTGCCCCATTATAATATTCCACAACAGCCATCTTTGTCTGAGCCGTGTATCCTCAGATATGTTTATCTGTTTGTTTCTGCTTTTTAAACTTGCTTCATTTTTATAAATTCCCATTGTGTTAATTAATGCCTTCAGTGTACCAAAGTAACATTAAAAGTGTGAAATGAACAATAATGGTGTGAATTAATAAAAACACATCCAATTTCACATGGTGTTTCTTTACTTTTTCCTAATGAATCTGTACAACCCATGTTAACCACAAAAGAAAGTCCCAACTCAGACAATAAATGATTGATTAAATAGCCCGTTGACTTTTAAATTAGGAGATGGTAGGCAACGGGAATCATTTTTGTCAGTGATTAATGTAGACCCCTCACCTGGAGCCACAACTGTTGTTTTCCTATTAACTAGGATTGAAAAGCCAGGATTTTATTACTTTCTCACAATGTAAGGCTGTTGGGAGGATTAATTCATGTTTGTAAAGTTTTAAAAGCATTCTGTGCTGCCTGTGTTATTACTGACAAAAGAACAAGTTATTCTATCCCTCTTCCTCTCTGCAATGTATACTGCCTCTAGTTTCCTAGGATACAGAGAATGAGATCCTGATTATTCTTTCAAGTCATCTAGGAAAATCACTATTGGAGCTCCAGGTGAGTTGTATGTTAATCACTTAAACCAGAACACTCTCTCTGTAAAGATTAGTGGTAATGTGTCGTATGCAGGCACATGGTGATTTCCCAACCTTATCTGCAAGAAAAAACAAAATCTCATTCTGTGTATGCTGGGGTGGTAAAAGGAAACATACATTACAGAGGGTAGGTGGGATATAATAACCTGACTCTCAGTCCAGTGAAAAACCTACAGTATGACTCTATGGCTATGTCTACAGTAGCAAATTAGTTTGAATTAAGGAACCTTAATTCGAACTAATTTGAACCCTGTCTACACTAAGCTTTGCCTAGTTCAGACTAAAAAATTTGCATATTTAGTTCGAAATAGAACAATGTAGACATGCTGGTTTGAACTAGTGGTTAGTTCAAATTAGGCGCGTGTTTTAGTTCAAACTAACTCTGCTTTTTTAGTTCAAACTAAAAGTTTGAACTAAAAAAACGTGCTTAGTTTGAATTAACTTTCGAACTACTTTAATTTGGACTAAGTTCGAACTAAGATTTTAGGTGTAGATGTAGCCTGTGAGTCTTTTTAATGTTGCTCATGTTCAGTGGACTTTACAAACACTGGAAGACTAACGCTTTGAACCAGACTCTGACTGTCAGAAGTGACTATCCTGGATTCTGTTTCATGTGTCCATCTTGCAGCTGCTCCCCAACATGAATGTCAGTCTTTGTTGTTTACTTTGTCTATATTACTCAGTTAGTAAAATGGTGGAGGGTTCTGGTAAATAGGACAGCAAGAAAGAGATTGCTGTGGTGATTTATTTTCTGCTGTAAAAGACCATGTCCCGGATTCACATTTTCTCAAACTGCATTTTGCACAAACTGCCATTTCCTGCTCAAAGCCTAGATAAAAGAAATTGTTTTAGTGCTTCCTAAAACACACTATGAGTATGAAAGTGGCAAATGTTTAACTCAGTTCCAGATGTTTCAGACCCGTAGAAAGCTCTGTGCTATAGCAGTGTGGCCAGTTGGCCTGAAAGTTCCTCAGGCTGAGGTCCAAATATTCTTTCCCTTTGTAGAGGAGAGTAGTAGCTTTGTTGATGCTGTGTGTATTCAAGGTTGGATGAGTGTGACAAACTTTTATTACCAAGTCAGACCTCTATCAGCCTGGGGATACAAGAAGTTGCTCCTTTTTGTCTCTCCCTCTACTCTCTTCATCCTTGAGCATATTCTGTACCATTCCCACTGACTTGCATTCCTTGTTTGCCAGATATCTGGCCTGTAGCTGAAGAGTTTGCTTGTTTGATGTTCTGGGTTCTGCTTGTCCAAAGGGAGAAAATACCATGGTGCCATTTGCAATGTGGATGGTTTGGGGAAATTGAGTGAGGAGGTTGGGCTAGGAGTTGTTTGTATCACTGCCTTGCCAAATGACTCACTCAGCATACGCGTTGTTTTGTGAGTGCACGCAGAAGGGAGCTAGCAATGTGAAATGTTCTTCTGCTTGTATCTGGGTTGCTCAGCAGCACTGGATTATATTTGACTGATAAGGCCTGCTCTTCATCTAAGTAGTGATTTTGGGCTGTGTTCCAGTACTTGAATGAAAAACAATGCCTCTTCACTCTTGCCAGTAGCAGGCCTCAGCCGTGTCCCACCTACCACACAGCCTGCTGGCAATTTTCACTCCTACTCACTTAACCTACTTGTGAGCCATCCCAAACCAAGAGGAAGGGGACCTCCCTTTGCATGTACATGAGAGTTACACTTGACGGAGAGAAGTAGGGGAGCCTGGAGGGTATCACCCTGAATGTCATACAGTTCATTTATTGTTAGGGCAACCACCTTACTCATTAGCTGCTGGAGAGAGAGATTTGTGTTATGTTGTGTTCTTTGGGCTCCAGCATTGGGTTTAATGTCTCCAGCTCATATAGGCTTCAACATTTTCAGTTACCCTGTTCCCATACTAGGAAGAACAAATCACGAGGCAGCAGACCCTGTTAAAAATTAAGATGAAGGAGGGTATCCCACAGATGTCAGTAGGGGGAGGGTTTATTAAAAAATGAATCCATTCTAGAGGCATTTTTTCAAAATGTTCTTTATTTTAAATTAAAAGCAAGAAACAAAGATTGGTTTGGTTTGGTTTCCAAACTCTGCTTCAAAAAAATCAGTTAATTTACATTTCTCTTTAGCCTTCCTCCCCCTTCCTTTTTCAGTGTCAAAATGGAAAAGGGGAAAGAGAGAGAAGTAGGAAAAGAAGGGGGAGAGTAAAAGTGAGGGGGGGAGGCAGGAACACACTGATTTTTTTATTTTTTAAACTTCCATGGAGGTTTTGCCTGAAAAAGTAGTTCAGAACTTGGCCCTGATCATATAGAACTGAATTCCCTTATTATTCCTGTTATTCAATGGGTAAAGTCGGGGAAGCCCAGTTGTGCTGTACTTTTATAAATAGTTTTGTGTTAAAAAAAAATACAGTAACTGAAGATACAGTCTACAATATCAGGCAAAGAAATCGGAGGGCAATTAATAATCTAGGTTTATTTTTTCTTTGAAAAGAAAACCAACATTTACTGACTGATTGCTTGCTCAGATTGTATTATGAGAGGAAGGTCTGTTTATCTTTAGACAATTTGTTTGGGTCCTTTTAGTTTAAAGGAAGGAAGAAGATCATTTGTTTAGGAAGAAGGAAAACAAATATTTGAATTGGAAAAGAAAGATTGTTTGTTTGTTTTAGGGTTCAGAGGAAATGGGAAAATAGTGATCTTGCCTAATCTTTTTCTACCTTTCAATGAATTGGGGAAGCTTCCCTCCCTTCCAGGGAATTAAAAGGGGGATCTTTTCATATACTTCAATACTATTCAATTATTAGAGAATATCTCATTCTGTCCTAAAGAATACATTGGGCACAATTATATCCACGTATCTATCTATACCACACTTGGCACTAGTACCTGAGGCCCGGATTCACAAAGGCACTTAACACACTGTGATGCTCAGTATCGCAAAGCCTGACTTTTAGGCCCTAAAAAATCACAGGAGTAGCACTGCTGTACACAAAGGCCAGCACACGAGGTAGGAAGCCACCTAAGCTAGCCAATGAGAGATGCTGAGGGCAAGAGGGTGTCCTATGCCTCATCCTCTGACTGAGACAGGCACCTAAATACGGGCTGCAAGGAGATCCCTAATGCTGCTAGTGAGTCATGAATGGGGACCCTCTTCCTGGCATCTGGTGTCTTGGGCACCTAAGGTGTTTCTTTTGAGAATAAATTCAGGTATGTCCACTTTACAGTTTAAAACCCATGGCAGCAAATCTCAGAGCCAGGGTTTTCAGACTTGGGCTTGCAGCTCTAGTTCTACTAAAGCATTGTGGCTTGGCCTGATGCTTGGGCTCTGAAGCCTACACTTCTGCCTGGGCTTCACAGTTCAATCCCAAATTTTTTACCCAGCTGTTTTTAGAGCAGCAGTGTGAGGCTGAGTCTGTAGACAAACATTCTGGGGCTCATGCAAATTTTCAAACAGAGTAGAAATACCCTTACGCGCCTGCCAAAATCCAACCAACTGCCAGAGGATGGGTGGTGGGGGTGCCACCCGTTTTAACAGCTTTTAGCCCAGTGGTAGCACATTTTCCTGGGATGTAGAAAATGCAGGTTCAACTCCCTCCTCTCTATTTGAGAGGGAAAAGATTGAATAGCAGTGTCTGAGGGAGCCCCTGTCAGAATATCCCATAGCTCAGTGGCTAGAGCACTCTCTTGGGAAGCAGGAGACCCCCCCCCCCAGTTCAAATTGTTTGTCCCCCTCGGATCAAGGGCGAGATTGCATGTAGCTCCACATGCCAGATGAGAACACTAACCTCCTGAGAAGGTAGTCACCACCATCTCCTATAGCTGGATTCTGAACAGAACTGAATCTGGTGGGCGGCCTTTGAGCACATGTATCAGATCAAGTTCTACATACAAGTTAAGAAAGCAAAACACTTATCTTCTGTCATTCATGAATTGCTCCGGGGCTTGGATGGGAGAAAAGCCCATGGACCTCTAAAGCAGTGCACATGCTCAGATGCCAAAACTTGAGCACCGATGGAAATTGTACCCTGAAAGTTTAGGCACCAAGTGAGTTAAAACACCTACAAGGCTTGGAAGGAGTCTGGGAAATATTGGAGCTTAAACCTTGTGCCTAAACTAAGATTTTGGTGCCTAAGTATGTGCATGACCCCAACTGAAGTATTTTGCAATTTCCAAAGTTTTTAAATTAACCTTAGCATGCACCAGACGATATTTTATTGTTTGAGTCGGCGTTACTCAAAGTCATTGGGCCAACTCACATGAGCTACCAATATTATTTAATGTCAACCTTTGTGACTGAGCATTTAGACACTATAATGAAGGGTGCTCTAGGAATACTTACCACAGACATATAGTTGAAACATTAATTTGCAAATTGTTATATTTATAAGGCCTGTAAATTAGAATTAAATCTCCTAACTGAATGATCCTAGATTGTCCATTACTGAAATGTGTCTAGATTATAGCATCTTCAGTGATTTTTGGATTGGAATTACATCCATGGGGGACTGTTATAGACTATACATGATTTTCTCTGTAAAATTGTCTGCTGTTACAAGGAAAAGGAATTGATCTGTGGTGGAGAAACAGAAAATAAGGAATAACATCACCTTTTCCTACACTTTTTCAGGAAGAACAGTTTGGAATGTACGCACTATACAGCAAGAACAAACCACAATCAGATGCTTTGCTCACAAGCCATGGAAATGCCTTCTTTAAAGTAATTACTCTTCAGCTTCTTATTTAACACAAATTGTGTGAACATTGCTCACTGATACGTGTACTTTTTTGCAGCCTTGTCAACTAGGGTTTATACATTCCTCTAATATTCCCACAGAATAAACAACAGGATTTGGGTGATAAGATGGATCTTGCTTCCTATCTGCTGAAGCCTATTCAAAGAATGAGCAAATACGCTCTTCTCCTAAAAGATATGATCAAAGAGTGCACTAAAACCCAAGAACAGGAGCTCAATGATCTCAGGGCAGCTGAAGAAATGGTGAAATTCCAGCTTCGCCACGGAAACGACTTGCTTGCTATGGATGCTATTAGAGGGTGTGACGTAAGCATTTCTCCATCCTGCCTTTATTTTTCACATAGCCCTTTGATTTTGCTGCTCTAAGACAGGAAGTTACTAAGAGGCAGTTGATTAATTACTATTTTACTCTTATTATTCATTTGTGTTAGTGTGGTACATAGGCCTAGTCTTGGACCAGGACCCTTGTGCCAGGTGCTGTACAAACACAGAACAAGAAGACAGTTGCTGGTCACAAGAGTTTAGTGACGTAATACCTTCCCCCATTCTTTCTTGGAGTGGGCAAAATCAGCCCTGCCTTCCCTTGTCTTTAATAGTGTCATTTTCTCCAATCAGGTCAATTTGAAAGAACAAGGACAGCTAAGATGTCAGGATGAGTTTATTGTTTGCTGTGGAAGAAAGAAGTATTTGAGACATGTCTTCTTATTTGAAGACCTAATCTTGTTTAGCAAAACTAAAAAGATTGATGGAGGATATGACATCTATATGTACAAACAGTCATTCAAGGTAAATGTAATCCCATGGTAATGTTTTGATACCCTGTTCTCTGCTTGACATTCTGCACTGGACAGGAACGCCATCTGTTTGACAATGGTAGGTCAAGGATCACCGTTCCATTGCATGTAACATTTCAAGTCATTTGTGTGTGTTTTTAAAAATTTGGAATAAATAAGAGAGACAGCAACGGACGAATAAAATGAGCAAAACATGTCTGTGTGTCTATACACTGTGTCGTAAGTGCATGTGTGGCTGGCTGGACAGGACTCATGGGAAGCCAGGTGCTTCCTGTAGAAATAATTATTTTTAACATTTCTTTCATTACAACAAGAAGCACCAGATATAAAGTCTTGAACTTTCAGCCACATTACTGACCACAGATTTGCACCAAGAGTGCACTCAGTCTTGGGAGGGTTGTGTGTGGAGCTGTGTTTGAAGCTCTGTATAAACCTGGGTTTGGACCTTCCTTTGTTTGGCAATATCAGATATGTGTGAAGCCCTGATTCAGCAAAGCATGCAAGTATGTGCTTAATTTTAAGCATATGCTTAACTGCATTACTGAACTGGTTACTGGGGCCGTACGTAGCATTCACCCTGCATATCAGATCCTCAGCTGGTATAAACTGAATTATGACGGCATCTGTCAACTGAAGATCTGCCTCCAAATATTCAGCTTCAGCTGAATTTCATTGCATTTCTCTGAAATTTTGAGGAGGCTATGCTTCTCCTAAAGATTAACACTGCTGGCTCCATGCTGCTCTTTCAAAAAGATCACATGAGGAAATCAGAGTGCTGACTCTGGGCTACTGAAAATTCAAGCAGAAGTATTTAGTTATATGTACAGTTGCACTACCAAGGAGCAAAAAGGATGTTTTTTCCCCATCGTAAATGAGCAATGCAAAGACTTTTCACTTGATCTGTTTGTTATACATGTTTCCATGCAGTTGACTATGCTTTTTTAAATATTATTTTTAGACTGCTGAAATTGGGATGACAGAGAATGTTGGAGACAGTGGTCTGCGATTTGAAATCTGGTTTCGAAGGAGGAGGAAATCTCAGGATACATACATCCTTCAAGCAAATGCAGCAGAAGTTAAAATTGCTTGGACCAATATCATAGGAAGGATTCTTTGGAGGCAAGCACTGAGAAACCGAGGTACACAAACTGTGGGTGTAATTCAGAAAGGGATTGAAGTGTTTAGCAGTCTACAAGTCAAACAATCTAATTTGGTGACCCTTGTGTGTCTGCAGTCACCAAAGACTTCAGTTTAAAAAAAGCTACTGGAAAACAGCTTCAGCAAAAAGCACTCCTAAAACCATTGCATCACAATAAAGTTGTGTCTGTATAATTCACAGGCTTTGGGAGGGTCCCTTAGGTATGTCACTAGCACCGTGGGCAAGCCCTAGTTTTTAAATACTGAGTTTATGGTTTATTACAGCAATCTATAACTTCACTAACTCCCTCTTTTTCTCCTGTGACTGCAGAAGTATTAATGGGCCACTCTGCCTTCAATGGACCCTTAGAACACGTGCTAACTACTTATGCTAAACTGTCTGCTCCCCCTTGTATTTTGCTGTGACACTGGGAACACCTTCCCAGCCATGAAGAAGAGCTTTGTGTGCATGGGCACCAGATGTTGCTTCCCCTGGAAGAGGCTATATCCCTGTCCCACCTATTCTGCTGCGGCTCCGCAAGCACTCCACCCCAGGTCCTGCTAGCCCTCCTACCGCTGGAGGGTGTAGTGGGTGGGGACGAGGTTCCACAGGGGATGGAGGTAGGGAATAGAGGAGAGGAGAGATGCAGCAAGTGGCCAGTGGAGGAGGTCTTGTGGGAGACAGGAGGTGCAGTGTGGCATTTGGTCTCATGCAGGTGGTAGGCGGAGCATGGAGGGTTTCACGGGGGCCAGGAAGGATGTGGCAGGAAAGGGGGGTCCTCACAGGGGAGTAGCGTGGAGAAGATGAGGGATGCACATGGCAAAGGATCTCTGTAGAGGGAAGATGGAGTGGAGGAGAGTACCAGCCAGATAGTGGTGGTCTGTGGAGTCCTTGGGGAAGGCGCACAGCAGGGATTGGAAGAGAGAGGGCCACCACAGCCAAGGTGTCCTACAGTCTGTCAGCAGCCACTGTGCTGGAAGCCTAGCCTATTATGCCCACTCCTCTTGTCTTTGTGGCTGGAAAGCTTGTCTCTCTCACCAACAAAATTGGGGCCAATGAAAGATAATACCTTATCCACCTCGTCTCTCTAATATCCTGGGGCTGACATCGCTACAGCTACATCATCTTGCCACAGTAGGTAGCATTGCTTCAAACAAATGAAAATAATAGCATTTGAAAGTGAGCTCCAGGAAAAAACACAGGGTTGCAGCCCTTTCTTTGTTATTTTAAGGGGCATAAGTAACACCTTTTGTTTTGTTCATCAAATGTACAAGAGATGAGGAGCTCTCCCTGTTCAGCTTAATGTTAGAAATAGTCAGCACAGGGAGTGGTGTTCTTCCTTGGTTTTGCTACAGGACTCATTGGCTTTCTCAGCCTTTAATTGAAGGGCAGGGGTATTCAATCTTTAACAAATGTATTTTTCTTCCATGGATTTGTCAGGCACTTATGTTAAATAGAGGCAAAAAAAATGAAAAGAAATAACAAAGAAGGTGGCAAAGAGTTTCAAACCATCTGAATCAAATATGTGTGCTTCTCTTTTGCTCTGGTTTGACAGCATGATATTGGTGATGAGGCGAGGTGGGTGAGGCAATATCTTTTATTCAGCCAACTTCTGTTGGTGAGAGAAAGAGACTCTTTGGCTATGTCTCCACTTGCAAAAGTTAGTTTGGTCCTGTTAGCTCAAACTAATAAGTTTGAGGTTGGTTTGAACTAACCTGAAAATTTAGTTCGAACTAACAACGTAGACTAGTTCGAACTAATGTTAGTTCGAATTAGTACATGTAATTAGTTTCTACTAACTACCCTTAGTTTGAACTTCTTATGTTCAAACTAAAGGTTGGTTCAAGTCTACATCAGGCTTAGTTTGAACTAATGCTCAAACTAAGTGCTTAATTTGAACTAAGTGTTAGTACTTACTAGTTGGAACTAAGCATTCCTTTGTTCAAACTAAAGAATTTCTTAGTTTGACCTAAAGAAAGACTAATGTAGACTGGGACCAATTTAGTTTGAGTTAAGTCTCCTTAACTTGAAATAAATTGGCAGTGAAGACATAGCCTTTCAAACTTACCCAGAGCCCTTCGTCAGATCTTGGAAAGAAACTAAATACAAAGTGAAACTGATTATTTAATATAAGTAATCAACTATATAAGTTATTTATATCATCTTTGTCATATTCGTACCAGTTCTGCAGTCATCCATAGACAGAAAAAAATAGAGTAAACTGGAATATCAAAAATTAAACCGGGAGGAAGGGATGGAGGGAAGGAAGGAAGGGAAGAAAAAAGCAACAAAAAGTTCTTACCTTTTGTCCTGCTTTATACTACATAATGAAGAAAAGACATGATTTTGCACTCTCTCCTGCCCCCACCATTTTTCAGGTCACTTTAATTTAGAAGTTAAATACTTGACTCAGAAAAAAGGAAACTAGAGAATAGTAACATCAGGGCAGAATCCTATTGGCAGCAAATATTTCTGTTGAGATACTACAGTGTAAACTATAACACGTGCTAGCTGGTCAAGTTGAAGCTTTAACTCAACCAGATTGCATCTCCCCAGAACTGCTCAACAGTGGTACACTCAAACTGAAATGAAAAGAATAGATATGAACAATGGAGGAGGGACACGGCAGATTTATTCTAAATCTATCTGGGCATTCATTCTATGAATTAATGCTGCAGTCTGAGGCTCTTTTTGCCTTCTGAGAAGTACAGGGTGGCCTTAGGGATTTGAACATTTCTAAGTTCTTATGCTATGGAAAGATTCTATACCAGTACATCTTTATTTTTGTTATTAAAGATTGCTGTGTATATGTATGGTCGGTTTAAATTTGGCTCTCTTGTTTTGTAAATAGCCCATCAAAGATCATGTGCCTGATTAAGGGTGATTAGCTGTACTCTCAGATTGATTTCATTACCTTAATGGGTTTTTAGAAGAATGATTCCCAGCCTTTTTCGAGAAGCTGTACTACCAGATTAAGACCTTGATGTACCAGTCACTCCTTACCACTTTCGGTTCAGCTGTGTGTGTTCTGACCCATAATTTACTAGGGAAACAATAAATGCATTTATACTGCAGAAGGGTAGTCAATTAATGACAGCTAAACTATTAAGAAGAAAGGGAAAATATCTACGCACATTGAAATCTTTGGACAAACTGACCCTGTATGCAGCAAACCACACATTTAATTTACATCAGGATAATCTGAAGGATATGGGAGTCAAAAGCCTGAAAGGGGTCACTGAGTGCTAGAAGTAAAACCGCTGAGGAGTGAGGGCTTAAGGGGCACAGTTCCTGAGACCTCTGTGTGTTTGGGAGCCTGGCCCTTCTTCGTGTGACAAATTTGGGCTCAGGAAAACTTCTATTTCTTGACCACAAGTTTTAAGTGTGAAGCTAGGTAAACACTATAGCTTCAATCACTCTAACTGGCGTCACTCGGGCTGTGGATAAGCCACCCCCGAGTGACATGATGTACACTGTCCTAGACACGGTGTGGATAGCACTATGTTGCTGGAGCAGCTACCACCACTTGTGAGGGCTGGAGTAATTATGGTGATGGGAGAGCTCTCCCCAGAGGGCTCAGAATGTCTACGCTAGCAAATTTATAACATAGCCATAGCCTGAATGTGGCATTGGAGTGGTGGTGTTCTTAGATTCAAGCTTTTTCAAGTCTGATCTGCTCACGTTACCAGCGTCTGGCTGGCTGGCTCCAAAGAGATTGTTTGCAGCTAATCAATGCTTTTCTTTCCCAAAAAGGGTCAATAGGCTACTGCAAAAGGTAACAGAAAGATGAAAATACTTCAATTCTCCCATGGCAGCACAACTAAAACATCAAAGGAGTTGCTGATGTTTTGTATTTTCCCACTTTAGAACTCAGAATGCAAGAAATGGTGTCAATGGGAATAGGCAATAAGCCTTTCATGGATATCAAGCCCAGTGAAGCAGCCATAAGCGACCGAGCGATAGATTACATCATGAAGGGAACAGGTACTCTGCATTACTCACATTACATGGCTGTTCTGCTTTCATACTCGCCAATCTGCTAACATGATTGTCTTCATTAATAGTTTCACATAACTTTTTTTATTTTTAAAAAAAAATGGAGAATGTAACATTGCCGTAAAGAATTGATTTTATTTTTGTATCAGTGTAGTAGATTAGATTTAGTATTTTATTTCTGTTGTTCAGTGCTTGGACCTTCAGCAGTAGAGACCTGAAAGTGTATTCAGTCTCTCTTTGTCAGAAAATCTGACAAGCAGAGAGGAAGCTGTGGGCTGAAAAAAATGGACTTTGCTAAACTCAGTTAATTCTAGTAGAAGAAGACTAGTCAAGAGTAACAGGCTAGTTCAGTACTATTCTTTATTTCTAATTCAAAAATTTCCTTTGTTCACCTGGTTCTCTTCAAATGATCATAGGTTCTTGTTTGGTTGTAGAATCAAGATCTCGAGCATCGATAGCTGTGTCTTCATTTGACCATTCCACTCCATTTAAAAGGCCACATTCCACTATCTCAAACAGTAGCACATCTTCCTCAAGCAGTCAGTCCTCTTCATCCATTTTGGGATCTCTGAACCTTCATGTGTATTCCAGTCCACCTCATCCAGGCTTACTAGGACCACCTTTCTACCACTGGTCATATGATATTAGAACCTGCATTGAGGAAGATGAACTGGAGCAGGAAACTGGCAGTCAACCTTCAATGAGTGAGTGAATTTCAGCATCTGGATTAGAAGGGATATGAGGATTTTGGGCATGGTCAGTTGTCATGGTCTGAGGTGTATCTTGATAGATTGATTCACACAGATATGTAGAGGTACAAATCTGCTAGAGCATTGTAATTTATGCCTTTAAGATGTACTTTTAGTCCCTCAAATTTATCACATTTCTAGTGCTAAGTAGCAATAACCATGACAGCTCTTGGTGCTCTCTAGGGCCATCGCTGTCACCTGGGGCAACCTGTAAAAGTAGCATCTCTGCAAGCGGTTAAACTTTTTGTATTCAGAATTCTTTAAATGCATGAACTAAAAGAGGGAAGCAGTGGTGACACTGACTCCTACATCACCACATAGCCACTGCATTATTCCTATGGCAGGCCTAGGCCCTTAGGGCTAAGAGAGAAGAAAGCTATGAAGGTGGTAGCTTTTATCGAGAAGGGTATATAAATCTCAGAAGACTGTCTTTCTCTTTACGAAGAAGTGATTAGGCCACATTCTGAATATAGTGTTCAGTTTGGATCAGTACTAGTAGCAAAACATTAGAAACTGAGAGATGTATTGTCTTTAAATTAGTAAAGATGTTAGACTCTGTCTAGCCCTGTAGTCCTATTTTGAATGTTTTCTTTCTGTTTATAGTCACAGAGAGTTCAGAGTCATCCCAGTGCACTTCAGGTGAAAGTATGAGTGGTTTTAGTAGCCCTGCTCATCCTGGATTGTCCCAGTCCTCCACAGAGACGTTCTTGGATGAAAGTGCTTCAAATCCTGGCTCTAAACCTCCATCCCAGTGCACATCTCCTGCTCTCCCTGAGAAAAATCCTAGATCAAAACACACCAACCAGTATGTCACAGCAGTAAGTATTTTACTTTTTAGCTAACAAAAGTTATACAAATAGTCTTTCATTTATGGTGATTAGCAATCATTTTTACCAGCATGAAAATGCTGAACTAAGTTGTTTTCTAAGATGCTGGTTGTAGACATCTGATCTGTGCATGCTTCACCTTGAACTCAGTAAGACTGTTAGAGCCGAATTCTGGTATTAGTTATATCATGCAACTTAGTGATCCCCGTTGGGTTACACAACTGCAACATCACTTCAGGATTCCAGTGGGGCTGTCTGGGTGTGAATGGGAGTATGGTTTAGCCCTTGGCATTGCAGGTTTAAAGCTAGGCATTTTTTACGTATTGTTAACAGTTTTACAGCTGATGGCTTTTGGAGTCCCTGTTTTAAAAACTGTTTGTTTGTGGGGAAAATCCATGCTTTTTCTTTCAACCCATTCAGTATCATATAAAGCGCTGGTCATCTGAGTCAGTTCCCTGGTGGGCAGAGGTCAACATCATAGAGCAAACACCACAGCTGGCTATGATTGCACCCTTTAGAGGGCAGCTCTATCAGAGAGGTCAAGGGCTGAATTACCCTTTCATTTGAAGAGCGGCAGTGATCCCTGCAGAAGAGTGCACTACCAGTGTCACTGGATAAACAAGGAACGTCATACTCCGGAGTTGTCAACCTGGCATCTTTCTCCATCAACTATATTCACTTTACAACCTTCTTCTGGACCAAATGCTAATTTCAATAATAATTGTTGTCTGAGTTCAGCAGAGTTGCAATGACTTATACTAGCGTAACAGAGAACAGAATTTGGTCCATTTATACTAACAGCTCCATGTGCACGAAAAGGTCAACATGTCTGTTATTTCTGTGTAGGTAGAATTTATTTGTATTGACTCTGCTCCCCTTAGTCATGTTGCATCTTATTCTGTGAATAGTCGTATTGACTTTCGTGTGGTTTCTTGTGGAGTAAGTCCTTACACAGAGTAAATGTGGCAGAATCAGTCCTTATGAATTTGGAATGAGCACTTAAAATAGGACAACACAAACCAATGAATTGTCCCTTGCTCAATACAATAGAGTAATAAAAGCTTCACCATCTTGATAGCGGTGGATAAAAGCAACACTTGAGCAATAAACAAACAGTGCTGGCGTTGGCGGCTGTATGTTCTTCTCAACCTCCTGCTGTGAAGAGTCTCTTCAGTAGCCATCCCAAGAGAATTTCAAGCTGCAGGAGTTTAACCAAATCCAAATCCCAGAAAATGGGCACCTCTTAAAACCCTGGGAATGAAACATCCAGTATATCCTGACTGCCACTCCAGATACAGCCTGGCATCATGAAGAAAGCGGGGCTACAATGCCCCAGCTCCCTCTCATGCACACACTAAGTAACAAAGGCTATGTGTAGGCTCTGCACTCCTCTCAGCAACTGTAATACCAGGAAGACTGGAGCCAACATCCACCCAAGAATTGCAGGTGGCTTTCAAGTAAAGCTCTGTAGGCAAATAAAGAGTAGAGCTTCCTACTGGTCAGTGCTGCTGAAAAACAGTTAATTACAGTAGAGGACAAAAGGCTGAAGGATGCTGCCAAACAGGATGTGCAGTCAGCAGAGTGTCTTCAAGGTACTAACTGTCCCTTTGTTGCATGTCAACTTGAACGAAATGAGAGTTAGAACACAATGCGGGCTCGTCATTGATGTCGGCACAAGCAAAAGTGATTGAAGGGAGAGTTTCCCAAAATGTACAGCTGAATCAATTAGGAAGTAAAGTGCAAGGTACTAGTAGGGGTTGGTCAGAGCAATCACCTTTTTACAGCTCATGTCTCTTGTGCTTGTGTGATTTTTTTTATTTCACCTGTAATCCCTGTTTACTCAAGGGCATTACTGATGATGTGATCCCTTCTTGGATTCATGCAGGGTTGGTCCCATAAACCAGTGTTCCCAACCAGTTTGACATGGCATGCAGGTGTGCCATCAGGCCCGAGCAGGTGTGCCACAAAATTTTTTGAAAAACTGCTCGAAGAGCTCTGGATTGGCTAATGAATATTCATGAGTTCATTTGGAAACTATATGGTGCTGTGCCTCAAATTAAATAAAGGTATTAGGGTTTGCCATGACAGAGACCATGTTGGGAACCACTGACATAGACAAATATGCATTCTGTATTCCCAGGGAACCCTACAGATTTCAATGGGGATAAATAAAATACATATGTTAAGGAATTGAATAGCACAGCTGGTAAATATCTACCTTCTTTGCTTAGGTGCAAAGTTGGATGCAGGTGTGCAAAGCAGGATTTGTGTGTATATAGCCGGATGGTAATCTATTTAGCCCTGCATGTACGTAAATTGGAATTTATAAATATCTAGCTAATTGCTGTGCACGCACAAAGTCACACGTTTGTGTGCACAAATAAACAGCTAGCTAAGGTCAGAAAATCAGCCCTATCCCACCTAAGGAAATGAATAAATTAAAACAAAGTCATACTGATGCAAAGTATTATATTGTTCTATATAGAAACAGGAAGTCACAGAATATTAGCCAAATTCATCTACTAACAGAACACCCTGCCAAAATATAGACAGCGTAACACAGCTGTTTTCTGGCTGTTAAGCAATGGAGTCTGGTTCATTGATCCCCTGGGCATGGCAAAGGAAAGTCCACAGACTGCTCTTTCACCTAGCTGGTGCTGAAGGGAGCATTTCTGATCCCGGATTAAATCGAGTCATCCTGGCCAATATGGATCAGAGTGGGGGCCCTGTCTGTCTTCCACTGGCTTCCTCCCTTAGCTCCAGACACCATCATAAGCATGTAGCATACTTCTTTACTGCCAAACCAGCTAGGGAGAAGGCAAAAGTGAGTCAAGAACATGGTGTTGATTTATCCAGCTGCAGATGGAATACATTAAGCACAGTTGGTATCAGTGGTTCTGCTACATTTTGGAGGCAGTGTAGATGAGCTTGTCTGTAAGTGCAATATTCAGGATACATTTCCCTAAGCCTCCTCCATATTTTCACTTACACCTCACCACGGATGCATTTGCATTTTTGTCACAGTTAAATGGAGAAGAGCTTCAGCAGTCAGTGGTGTAGGAGATGTGTTCTTTTCCAACTCAAATTCCTCTCCTTTTATAATTTGAGCATGGGTGAACCTAAGTGTTGCTCTGCAAACCACTTAAGCATATGCTTAAATTTAAACATGTGAGTACTGCCTTTTGCTCTAGTCGGTTATTCACATGCTTAAGTGGATGGATTGGAGATTTACTGAACAATTTGGAGCATGTGACTCTAAATTGTTAATGAAAGCCCTTTGAGCTTTCACAGCCTTATTTCTCCCTGTTTAACCCTGCATATTTATGAGCCAGAGAGGTTGAAAGCATAAGTAAGACAAGTCTTCCACAGCTCTGTGGTGGCATTCTGACCTCTGCATTGCTATGCAAGACTCATGCTGGTTCCCTTTCTCCCTGACTCAGCAGGGCAGGCCCAGCTTGCTCATTCCACGTGGGAGAGGCAGTATTGTGTCACTCCGTACCAGCTTCTCTGGCTCTGTCAGAAGAAGCTTAGACTGATTCCAAAGGACACACTTTCTCTTTAGTTACAATAATATTGCCAAAATATTATTGAATGCGCTTTTTTAGATTTTGGTTTCTATGAAAATGATAACTATATTGATGTCCCTTAAACTGCTCTTGATATCCAGAGACCTGTGTGTGGCTTGAAAGCTTGTCTCTCTCACCAACAGACATTAGTCCATGAAAAAGTATTACAGAATCATAGGAACTGGAAAGGACCATGCGAGTTCATCAAGTCCAGTCCCCTGCACTCATGGCAGGATCAAGTACCCTCTTAAACCATCTCTGACAGGTGCTTGTCTAACCTGCTCTTAAACACTTCCAATGATGAAGAGTCCACAATCTACCTAGGCAACTTATTCCAAGGGTTAGTCACCCTGACAGTTGGGAATTTCTTCCTAATGTCCAACCTAAACCTCCTTTGCTATAATTTAAGCCCATTTAATCTCATCCACCTTCCCTCTTTAATATCCTGGGACTGACACAGCTACAAAAACACTACATGCTTGAAATCTGTTGGCCTGATCTGACACTCATAATTCTCAAACCAGTGGATATTTTATCTCTCTGATAATTTCCGGTGATTCTTCAAATGGTGTCCCCGTGAGTGCTCCATTTTGTTCATGTGTCCCTCTACTCGTAATTGGAGATTTGTAGAAGTAGTGCACCAGTTGAGCTGCACAACCGTAATCCCTGTCTTGCGCTGCCTTAAGCAATTAGTTGGCACTTTGCAACCAACTCCTCTCCATCCTTAGTTCATTTTCTACACTTTTGGCTTGAGTTGGAGTTTCCAGCAGCACCTCTTTCCTTAATCTAATTAGCATAATTTTCATTAATTAGTTTTAGTTAGTAGTAGGTATAATTATTTTATCCCCATTAATTTTTGTTGTTTAAAAAATTAGGTTTTTCTCTCAACAATAGATGTTTAGGTTTCTATTGTAACGGTTAAGAGTAGGATTGTATTTCCCCTTCCTAGTGGGGACAGAACGAGGAGAACACTCACCTAAGGGTATGCCTGGGTCCCCAGGTTTTAAATGCTGCATCACCTACAGACTCTCAATACTAGTGTCACACAGGTATTCGTAGGGTGTCTGCTGCCTAGGTGACGTGCACAAACCAGAGAAGTGTTCACACTACCACAATCTAAAAGCCTGGGCTAGAAAAGCAAAAGACCTCTAGCTTAAATTTCTGCTTATACAAAAGTTTGAGACCACGGTCGGAGCCAGAAGCAAGAACACCACCTGAACAGAGATCTCAATCACAGCCTCTGACAGAGATCCATCTTCTACGGCTCAGGCTAAGCAGCAGCCCATCAAGGAAACTTAACAACAACAACAAAGAAAGGGGGGGGCTACAACTCCACTGTTACAAGACTCTGCCAAGATATGGTGTTCCCCAAGCTGACAAACCATGGTGGAACCCAACAACACCATCTCCTTCCAGTGCCATGGATACTATGAGACCCAAAGACTTCAAGTGGGCTAACTTCAGCACCAATACTAAAGGGAAACAAAAATTCAATTTGTTGCTATTAACTGAGCTAAGCAGGTGCTCAACACCCAGCAGCTCCACAACACCACAGACTTTGTTGCCATCTTCTATCAAGGTGCACACACCAACCACCACTTCACAGTCCTTTGTGCCAACCTCTTGTCTATTCCAAGGTACCAACTTCAGCAGTGCCTCAAATTCCTGTGTCATAAAGACTTAGTGGTCATCTCCACATCCGATTTTTTCCCATCCTCGATATCAATGGCACCAAGTGCCATCACCATTCCACTTGGATCACCTCCACCATTTTCAAGCAATGCCAAGGATGAACTTGAGAAGGAAATATAATTGTCTCACTAATTTTGTCCAGTCCATGTGCCTACCAGGCTAGATCTACCATCCTGGGTATCTCAAGGTGGTGTTGCTCCGTGAATGTGAGGACTCTATATAGTTTGTTCAGATGAAGTACAGAACATCTTATTAGATAGTCGTAGAACAACTCCCCGATACACATAACTATACAAATGGAGACCACTGGATGATTGGTGCCAAAACAAACAGATCACACCCAGCTTTTGCTCCCCTATCCCCGATACTGGACTGCATAAGCCTTACTGGAACTTAAGAAATCAGACCTCTCCAAAAGCTCAGTCAGGCTATACCTTTCAGCTCTTAGAGCATTTTACCACAATGTGAATGGCCTATCAGTTTTTGCACACGCAATCAACACTTACCCAAAGATGAGAACACCCACCCCGTCATGGACCTTGACTTAGTTTCTCAGGGCATCACCAGATCCCTGTTTGAATCTTTGGCAACTTGCTCTGTCCTTCTCCGTTCAAAGATGACAGCCTTTCTCATCATGGTCAGAACAGTTAGATGGGGTGGATACCTGGGAGCCCTCACTGCAGGCCCACCCTACACAATCTTGTTTAAAGATAAAGTTATCCTAAGACACATTCCAAATATTTGTGTAAGATGATCTCCTCATTTCACCTCAACCAACCTATTTACCAACATTCTACCCTAAACCCTGTGATAACAGACAAAAATGAATGCTTCATACCTTAGACATCTGCAGGGCTCCAGTATTTTATATAGATAAAACAAAATCATTCCACAAGTCTACAGAAATATTCGTATCAGTCACTGAACACTTAAAAGGCGATGCCAAATGTAAGCAGAAACTTTCCAGATGGATTTCTGGCTATCACTGTGCTATCATCAATGCAGTCCACAACCCCTAAACGGGTTCATACACATTCCATCAGGGGCATGTCAGCCTCAGTAGCATTCCCCCGTAGCATCCCCATTGAGGACATCTGTAAAGTTGCAATTTGGGCCTGAGCCTGCACATTTGCACAATACTATGCATTAGAATGGTGGTTCCCAAACTTCTTGGCTTGAGGGCCGCAAATATAATTTAATAGAATAGAATAATATAATTACTCTGAAGGGCCACCAGTCTGTATAGTTAGAAATTAAATTAAGTACATTCAAATTAAATTTCAATTAAAATTTAGTTCATTATATTTAACATAATTTTTAATTAAATAGACTGGTGACTCGTCAAGGTTGTAAAAATTATACTTTCGGCCCTTGAGCCAAAAGGGTTTTTTTAATATTTTAAGAAACTTTTTTAAAGTGTGTGGGGGGGGGGGTAAAAAAAGGGCTGGATGCCATGAACAGGCCCCAAGCCCAGAGGGCAGATGAGTGGCCGCAGCCCAGCTCCCGACTGTCCTCCAGGACTGGTGAGAGGCGGGCAGCCATCACACTGAAAGTGTCCACCATGTGTACTGCAGGCAGATTTTGTTACCTTGGTTGTCCTTATGGTGGTAAAATCTGCCCACCAGTGTTCCCTCTAAGCTGCACGGCTGCCTGGCCACACAGCCCCCGGCACTGCCTGGCACAGGGAAGGCTGCCAGCTGTGCGCGGCCGGCAGCTACAGTCCCTGCCAAGAGCAACTCTGAGCGTGCAGTTTTTAAAACTCCTGCTCGGAGTCGGCTTTCATTAAGTGTGCGCAGACTCTCTGCGCAGGCTCAGTGAGAGTTCCTCCGGCCCGGAGGAGCGGCCGGAGGGCAGGCTGCACCGCTCTGGGCCAGGTGAGGGGGCCCTGACCGCCCCCTTCCAACTCTGGGGAGAGGGGGGGCGTCAGGGCCAGAGGCTGCTCTGCTCACCCGGCCTCACCACAGCGGAGCAGAGCAGCCAGCCCGGCTATCCCCCGCCAGCTGCGCCTTTCCGGGGGGCAGAGGGGGCCGGCGCTGAGCTCTGGTGTGCGGGGTCGGGGCCCTGGAGCGGCCCACCCCACTGCCAAAGAATTTGGGCCACTTTGCCCCCGCACTGTTCCTCAGTGTTTCTCTTTGGGTTACTTCAGAGCAGTGCCCTCCTCCAGTGGACAGAGGGAGCTTTAGAGTTGAAGTCCTGGCAGATGATAACATGGTAGGTCTGAAAAATGCATCAGAACTTGCACGTTGTTCTAGTACAAGGTTCCGAAACCGTGGGACGTGGGGCTTTTTAAAGTGGCTTGTGCTCCCCTGCTGGTGGCTGGGAGCTGGGCTGCAGCCACACCCAGAATTTAGAAAGAAGAGAATGTTGCTTACCTTGTGCAATAACTGAATTTCTTCAAGATGTGTCCGCCTGCGGGTGCTCCACTACCCTCACTTCTCCCCTCTACGTTGGAGTTTTTACGCAAATAGCGCTGCAAAAGAGAAGGAATTTGGGAGGATTGGGTTGCACAATGCCAGATGAACACCTAAAGTGGCATAAGACGGGGCTGCACATGTTCAACCCAACCAGGGCATTAATCCTACAAATCTCTGATCAGAGGTACAGGGACGCACAAACACCTAAAGTGGAGCATCCACAGGGACATCTTGAAAAATCTCAGTTATTGCACACTGTGAGGTAACTTTCTCTTCAGGACCCATTAGTTTTCAGATAGTTACTTTTCTGTGTATTCTCTAAATAGGCATCCAAGTTACTTTTCTATGCATACCACAAAATCCACAGTTCTCTTGCAAAAATATATGCTAAATATGTTTGGGGGACATTTTTATGAACTATCTATCTCCTGTTGCATGTAGTAAAATAAGGAAGATGGTTGATAAAGATGATTGTGCATCATAAATTTTTATAGCATGAAACAAAACGTACCAATGATAGCCAATATTTTCATCATATATTTCTTACAATTAAGCAGAGGTAATGTTTAGAAATATTTAAGGACACGTTTTTTAATTAACCCTTCAACCAGGAGACTTATATGATGAGCCATAGTGAAGAAAATGTTCTGGTGATCCTGTTACTGTATTAGTATGACCCAGATTATTCTTAGCAAATTGTAATGTTGGTTTTAATTAGTTTTCCCTCCCTTTTCCATCAGAACAAAACCTCTCATGTATTAGGTCTCTCAACAATGGTTTGACAGACAGGCATAAATTCAGTAAGTAACTGGTTTTCTCAGCTTAGTCCTTATACTAAAATGATCAAGCTGTTTAAAAAAAAAAAAAAAAAAAAAAAAAAAAAAAGTTTCCAAGCTGCCACGTTAATAATAAGATGATAACCAATTAAATTGGGGCATGAAGGAATGTCTTCAAGCTGACCTGCATGTTCTAACAACATTAGAAAAGTTATTGAATCCTAATTGCGTCACCTCTTATTAACAATCTCTTCTAGAGCGTGCACTGGTGTAGATGTACTATACTGTCTCCTGGTAATTTACTCTCTCTTTGCTGACCATTTACCCTTTCTCATATCTCTATATCTCTCTCAGCAGTTTGCTTTGGGAGTTATGTAAAGGATGTTATAATAATCATATGAAATGATGTAATGGGTTTTCCATTTTACTATTTACATAATGCCTGTCATGAGGCATTATTGCCTATTTTTGCTTATGCCATTTGATGTGCGCATGTGTGTAACTATTTATTTTTAAACAATGATGTTTATGACAACAAAGAGGAAGGGTGCTGATGGAAATGATGCATTTCTACCATGGTTATGAAAGTGTTAAAAAGACAGAATCCAGCCTGAATTCAAACCCTGATAGGCTGAAGGTGCCAGCTGCACACAGCAGGCTGAGCTGGTCACTAGGAGGTTAGCCTGTCGTGGAAGGTAGAGAACAAAGTCAAATAATCCCATTTTTGAGCAGCCAAGGGTTAGGAAAGTGAAGTCCAAATAAACTCCCTGCCTTTTTCCTGCTTAATAACTCATGATTCTCAAGCCCATCTGCAGCCCATCAGGGTATATCTGCACTGCAGTTAGACACCCATGGCTGGCCAGTGCCAACTGTTTTGGGCTCCAAGAGCTGGGGTTAAGGGGTTGTGAAACTCCAATTAAATAGCTCCTTAGCCTGAGTCCTGCACACTCAGTTCAGCTGAGACAGGTCAACAATGAGTTCTTAATTGCAGTGTAGACGTACTCTGTCATTTCCCTGGTGCTTCCTGGCTCACAAATAATCACGTGAGGACTGCATAGCCTGTGAGGGGAGTTATAGTACTAGAACTAGGCAAGCTGTTTGTATTTTGAGGCAGACTGCTCCAGGCTCTGCTGATATAAGTGAGGCAACTATATATACTGTTGTATTTGTACAAAAATACAGGAGAGTTTGGAGGGAAAATACTTTGGCTCTCTTGCCTAGCTAGGGAAATGGCCCATGTTATTCAGTTCATATTAAACTAATTTAAAATCAATAAATAACTAGACTAAATAACTGAGAAGAAAGGAGGCAAAACATACTCACAAAAGGGGGGGGGGACCCTGAAATTTCAAAGTGGTTTCTGTTCCACAGTTTGAAAAAGAACCATTTTCCATGGTGTTTGTGGGGGGCTCATAATAAAAATGTTTTTTATTTTTATTGAAATAGTAAACTCAATTTTTCATTTCCTGAAAATTACTTTTTCTGGAAACAGGGTTTTCAGTAAATTAGACATTTCAGTAATGATTTCTACAGTAATTTTGATCAACATTTCAAACAATATATTGACTGAAATTGCCAGGGAACATATTTTCAAAAGGGGAAAAAGAAAAGTTGATGATGTTACTGAGTTCCCACAAAAAGGTTAGTTTTCTAAAACAAGCCCTCTGTTTCACAAAAAAAAAAAAAACTTTTGATGAGTAAAATTTTGACCTGCTCTGCAAATAAAATTTCCAAATACAATTTAAGAGTGGAATAAACCACAGGTTGTCAGAAACAGAAGCTTTATCACACAGTTAGTTCTTAAAGTGAACTCTCATTGAAGTCAATGGGGAATCTTTTCCTGAAACCTGGCATAACATGACCCAAGTTGATAGCTGCCCTGCTAATGTGTTAGAGCAGTGGTTCCCAACCTGGGGGTCCATGGAGTTATTGCAAGGGGTCCATCAATACATCCAGCCCCACCCACTGCCCACCAGCGATCCATGTTGGAGAGGGCTCTAAATCAATAATGTCAAACTTATGGCCCAAGGGCACTGATCCGGCCTGCGGAGCTGCTGCCCGGGCTGTTTCTGGAAGCTGTCTGCAGCAGCGCACTCCGAAGACAGGCTCCAGACACAGCAGGGCTAGGGTTAGGGAGCCAGCGTGGGAGAGGGGGACCCACAGGGCAGGGAAGAGGGAAGGTATAGGAGAGCCTGTGAGGTTGGGGAGAAGGAAGGGGAGCTCATGCTGCTCTGAACATGGAGGGGAAGAGGGTTGGAGAGCCCATGCAGCCGCATGGCCCGTGACTGGTGTCCTGCCCTCCAGTGTGCCCCCGCCCACATTTAATGAGTTTGACACTTCTGCTCTAAATGAATTGTATTTGCCTGCTATGAGCAGCCTCACCCTGGATATGTATCCACCAGTGCTCTGTCTAAGCTGCGCAGCAGCACAGCCCCCATCACTCCCCCACACAGGGAACAATGTTGGCCGCACATGGCCAGCAGCTGCAGCCCCTGCCTAGCTGGAAGACTCGCTGGCAGAAAGCTTCCCCGTGCTGTGAGCTTTTAAAACTCCCACCAAGAGCATGCTCTTACTGAACATGCAGGGGGGTAGGGGTCGAGTCCATGGCCTAGCTGCGCTGCTCTGGCAGCCAGGTAAGGGGACCCTGGGGGGCAAATGGGGACAGGGGCAGCCAGCAGGGAAAGGGCGCGGGGGGTTGGGGGAAAGACGGGGTCAGGCTGGCTGGGAGGATGATTTGGAGAGCAGGCGGGCAGGTTAGGGTGGGAGGAAGGGATCAGGCCTGCTGGAGGCTGAGGGAGCATGGGGGGGGCAGGCGTAAGCTCCCAAATTGCCGTGCAGAGAGCACCATAAGTTGCTCAGCTGCATCAGCGGCTTAGAGGGATCATTGGCTTTGGAAGCATGCGGGAGCCAGGTCCTGCACTGCCCTTCTGCCGCATTGCTGTCTGCAGTCAGTCCCCAATAACACCTATTTTCATTTGGGGGTCCATGAAATTTTTTGACATTAAAAAGGGGTCCTCATACCCAAAAAGGTTGGGAACCACTGTGTTAGATAAAGAAAAGAACAACAAAGACAAGGACTGCCTCTGCACAGAGCCATCACAATGCTCAGAAAGGCACAAAGGTGCATTTTTTAGGCCAGTTTTCCATCTACCTCATACCCTGCCATATGTAAAGATCGGCCAAACCCTAGCAACTACCCCAAAAACTTTACAGTGAGCTCAATTTTGAGTTTTGCGAAAAGAGGAATTTTTTCTTTGTTGAGTACATTAGTCCTTCATTTTACTCTTGTATCGTATGTATAGCTGTTCAGATTTGTGAAAAGATTGTGGGGTTTATGATAAAAACATGAAATTTCCATTCTTAAAGCATGCCTTATATGAAGATTTTCAGATAAGGAGCCACTGCTAACTCAGACTGACTGTGGCAGCCATTTCAAATGCTGAATGCATTTTTTTTCTACGATTTGTTGGTTACTGATTGTTTATGGTGTTAAACCATCTCACTGCATTTTATTTTTATATTTCTAAAAATTAAAGCAACAAAGTGTTGATGTATCGAGATTTAACAAAAATATTAAGAATTCACATGGTCAGTAGCATGTCACCAAGGAGTATTTATTAATGTATTAATTACATAGAGTATAACAGTGTTGTTTACATGAACAGAAAGTTACATTCCTCTTTGCTAATATAGATATTTCAGATTGCTCCATGATGAATAGGATATTTCTGTGTCTCAAAAAAATTGAAAAGGCAGCTAACACAAACATGCAGCCTAAAATGAATTAAGAAACAAGAAAATCTTTCACATATTTTGAAACTTTAGATTTCCCACCATTTTTCAAGGACAAGAGCTATAATTTGATTTTGGAGATATCCCCTGCAGAAGTCTGCGTAACAAAGGGAGTTTATTTTGCTTGATAGGCTCTTGGTTTTGTCTTGCAATCTGTGTTATAAATGTGGGATGTTGTTGCTGTCTGATCTCCTCAGCTTCCCTAGCAGAGACAATCATAGCAGGGTCAGCAATGTCTTTAGTCTTCAGTTTAATTTAAATCTACACTCTACTCTGAGAAGAGGTTGCCCAAATCTTTTATGACCTCAACAGGTGCCTTGACATGTTGTACAAAAGAAGCCTGGAAACCGTCACCTCTTTGTGGTGCTTTTCAGGTGGCTCCTTCCTCTGCTGTGGGCTATCACCCTGGCCACTCTGGTCTCACTATCATCCACCATCAGAGATCCTCTGGACTTTGTAAGACCAACAGTTCCACCATCCCCTTTGATTATGGAATTATTTTGCTCATGAGCGTGGGCAAGCTCAAGTGCAAAGAAAACAGGCTGTGTCTTGCAAACTGTGAATTTTGTGTTTAGGAACTCTCTAGGTGTATTTGGATACATTGAGTGAAAGCTTACTGTATCTCAGTAGTGAACAGGCACCCCTTGATCATAACTAGCATGGTCTAATGCAGGGGTATCAAACACGTGGTCCGTGGGCCACATGTGACCCCTAAAGCTGTTTCCTGCGGCCGACAACAACACTATTATTACCAATATTTGCAATATCATTGTATGAAAAGTTTTCAGTGGTGTGGCCCTCAGGCTGATGTACTGGTCCTCATGTGGCCTTCATGGTGATTTGAGTTTGAGACCCCTGGTCTAATGCAAAGAAGCAGGCTGACAGTTTTCCAAAGCATTCAGTGACTGGAGCAAAATTTGACAGATTGACAGAACTGGGTTTATCAGCACTCTCAGCTGACCCCTTATATGTCCATGAACTCAGCAGGCTGGGTTACACAGCACCCAGCTATTTGCTGTCACCCTTATGTGCCCCTGGACCTCACTGGACTTAGACTGGAGTATGCATCTGAGCAGGCTGGGTTCAAAGAGCACTTTCAGCTGCCACGCTTATATGCCCCTGGACTCCACAGGCTCGGTCAACGCAGCACTTCAAGCTGGCACGCTTATATGCCACAGGTTCAGCACGTTGGTAACCCCTTAATGAACAAGCCTTACAAGGAATTGGGCATCACAGGGATCTTTGGCTAGGTAAAAGGAGTGTTGCTGCAGTGCAGTATAGGGAAGCCAAGAACACAAAGGAAGTCTGGCAACCAGCTTGCTTAGAAAAGTTATTTTATTGCCAGGTACATAAAACTTATGAATAACTATAAAAGAAGAGAAAAATACCCAAACAGTTACAATATTACCCAGTTTCAATTATAATATTGGGGAAAGCTAGCCCAAGTGGATTACAAAAGATCAGGTTAGAGAATTATAGTTGGACTAAGAGGGGGGAGAAAAAAAGAGGGGGGAGTTGTCTCACCACTCAGTGCAGTTTGAAGGTACCCAGGAACCAGGCTGTTCAGCTTAGGGTCTGGAGTGCTGGAGACAGGCAGAACCCCCACCACGATCAGAAGGGAGAAGGTGAAGTCCCAGTGGACCTGCTGCAGCTTGTAGGTCCAGGCATCAGAACAGATTCAGAACTAACTCCCATGTAGAACTTGGGTAGGGATTTTTGTAGGGAAGAAACACAGGTTTAAGGCAGAACACTAGGTTTGTTTTGGGGTAAATAATGACTTAAGGGAGTATACCAGAGATGTTTTGTTTAGGTGGACAATAGGAGCTGATCATTCCTGGTGATGGGTGGCATTCCTTTGAGGGAGCTTACAATGCAATCAGGCAGATTCACCATGTTGGATATCAATTGAAGATCTATTGACTAGAATTGGTCTGATAACTGCTGAGCTGGGTGTGTGCAGACATGAGTTCATTTGTCTCAGGAGCAGGGATCCCCCATCATGCAGTGCTTCTCTGCTTTGCCAGTCCCAGAGTTCAGTGTGACTCCTGCCTAGGAGCTTGATTCTCCATTCCGGATGCTAATTCTGGTTCCATCTTTGATGCAAATAAAGTTTCTGCTGTCCATTCAGTGTGCTAATGGCTCACATCTTCCATGTAGATGAGGCTAGAGGAGTTGCCCTAAATCCAGCACCCTTGTTCAAAGGGGTTTTAGGTGTCATCTGCTACTGCCTTTCGTTGTTTCTGGTTTCTGGTTCAAGCAGAGGCTGGAGGTGATGGATGGGGGGTGAGTCTCAGTGGCTGGATACTATGCCCTGATTCTCCAAGAACACAGAGCTACCAAGTAACAGATGAAGTATGGAAAGTCAGAAGTGGAACAGAGGGTTCTCTAGTTTTTGCTTGCCACACCATTCATATTGCCCCATTGGGCCTCACCTTCCCTGAGACTTTTGAATACCACTGTACGCATTTTTCAGAAAAAGGTAAAGATCATTGGCAGTTACCTAGTGAGATGCCTAGTACATGTGCAATGAAGTGTGCCAAAATGTGCTCAATTGATCTCCAGCTCAACGCCATAACTGCAGCCCCATAAGCAGAGTAATGCTAACTCAAGCAGATGGCATTTCAGGTCGCTTTAGCGCAGTGTGTACAGGGACAGAAGTGGGAGTTAGTGAGGTAACGGGAGATATGCAAGGTGTTTTACATACCTTGCATATCTCCTGTTGACTGCCACTGAAAAGTACTGTGAGTGTAGACCAGGGCTTTGTTAGAGAGAGACACCAAAGATCTTTTCTAAAACCTTGTCTTTTGGGCCACTAAGTCCCCTACACTAAGTTTTACAAGCAAGCACTGATCTTGCAGCTGAAGTGTACACTTGTGGACTCAGTGCTGAGGGTAGAAGCTTCCTGGAGGTCTTCTATGTTCATTTCACAAATAAAACACCATTCTTGATGAAGAGGTCCGTTTGATTGGTCACCTAAACATGTGCTTTTCTTCTGCAATTCATCAGGGTGATTTACAGCTTTTTTTAATTTTTTTCCCTCAGCCCTTTTAAGTTGGTCCTGCTAAACTTGATGTACCAGGATTTGTGCCAAAAATCTATTGTTCTTGTTATAAAATTTCTCAGTATCATCATCATCATCATCTATCTGTTTATATGGGAAATACATTCAGTTTATGAAAACATCTCTCTGTTCAATCCAACATACTCTTTATTTAATTCTGCTGGATTAATCTACGTTACAACTGTATACTTCTGACAAAGCACACACTTGCTCCAACCAATAGAGGAGTGTAGCTGAACAACATGGCTCTCAAACAAACTTGTATGTTTTTGACAGGTTGAAGCACTAATAAAAAGCTAATTGTAATCTATACCATTCGCTACTGCATACAGTTAATATTACCAATCACCAACCAGCTTTCACACAACCAAAATAGCATCTGAAGGAAAGAGAAATTCTTCCAAGACCGTAGTGACAATCGAAATTAGTACAAAATGTGTCCTTACAACCATTTTATGGTCTTGTTGGAAGCAAAATCAAGAACACATCCCTTGTATGTCCAGCTGTAAAACGACATTATTTGCTGATTTACGGTGTTCTTAAAAATGTCTGCCAGCAGCAACCTGGCATGAGCTGGTGATAACCCCATCTTCGAAATTCTTTATTAGGTCATGTCCTAGCACTCTGGCAAATTCATGCTTTTGTCATAAATCCCATAATTCAGTCTCTCGCTCTTTTTTAAATCTGATCAGCTAATAAGTAAGGTTTGTACCTTTGCATAACTGAATTCCAAAGAGACTATATTTACACAGATAAACCAATGGATATTGAAATTAATCAAGTCAAACGGCAGCATTAGTGTCTCATTCATGAATTAAAGACTCAGATTCCTCTCTTTCTCCCACTTTAGTCTCAGTCAGGAGTAACTCGTAAAGTCAATGACACATTCTGTAGTAGATTATTAAAATGAAACTGGGTATTTATTTAGCTTTCTCTTATAAATATTTCTGATGGGAGTTAACGATTCTTTATAAACTTAAAAACAAACAGTCCTATGGCACTTTTAAGGACTAACAAGTTTCTTTCCTGCATGAGATTTTGCAGGTTTAATTCCACTTCATCAGATGCATGAAATGAAAACTGCAGTACGAATATCTATATGCAGAGAAGGATAAGTCACAAGGTCAGTTGTCTTTTTCAACAAATCAACTGAGCTTTAATTCAAACAGTGTAGAAAAATAGATGACAAGGTGAGAATGTTAAGAGGTGAAAATTACTTTTGCTAACTGGTAAACCAAAAGTAATTTTCATGCGTCTGATGAAGTGGGATTAAACTCATGAAAGCTCATCTGATAAATAAATTTAGTCTTTAAAATTGCCACAGAACTCCTTGTTTGTTTTGTGGATCAAGACTAACATAGTTACCCCTCTGGAATGTATAAACTTAGGGTGATATTTTCTAAAAGTGTTTGCACTGGCCTAACCCACTGGAATCATATGGAAGGCTGTAAAATAGTTAAGCTAATGCTGAGCAATGCTGAAAATCCAACCTTAATTTTAAAACTGCCCATTTTATCAACTATTTACAGTTAACTGTTTGAAATCTGTTAAAATGGATTTAAGGAGTATTTTTCATACACATAGGTTGCTCTGACAGTTCTATTTCTGTAGTAATTGAAAAACTGTTTCAATCTCAAGCAAGTAAACTGAATTTGATTTTGTCAGCATATTTCAGCACAATAATGAACAGAAGTGCTGATGTCTGTAAATAATTTGAATGCTTCGTGCTTTTGGTGATCTGATTTTTAACTAATGATGGTAAAACACTTTGTAACCTGTTGATTGTTTTGACAGCTATGAGTCAAATTAGTATGAAGACATTTTCAAGCCGTGCTGACCCAGCTGTTGCGGATCTTCCCAAATTTATGTGACACACTTCATAGACTTTTACTTGATACTTCAGCGGCAAAATAAAAATCTATTTTTTAGAGGATCAAAGACGACATATTTTTTCTTTGTCATTTTAAAAGCAGTTTTGTGGCAAAATGCTGTACTTCCAAAATATGAAGCAAATGGGGCTCTCAAATAAGCATGCAGGTCCACTGATTCCTAGAGGTGATGCTCAAGGCCTGCTAGGGCAGAACTTGGCCTTAGAGAGAGACAGAGAGTGTGTGTGTGTAAATTAGAACATTACTGTCTGTTTTAACCTGAAGCTTGTATATAGCACATGATGTTGTAGATGTTACTATAATTTGTGCAATCCTGTAAATGTAGAAATCAACTAATGATCTGTACAAAAGGAAAGATATGGAAATTGATTGGAACTTGTGTAAATATTTTATTGCCTCATACTTTAAATTGCCTGTTTCAGCTGATCCATTTTTATTTACTTACTAGTGCCCTCTTCAGTGTATAACAAAGGTAACGAGTTGCTGCAATCATAGTAAATGTGGACTTCCATTAGAATGATGTTTATAGAGAATAAAAATAGAAATAATTGTAACAATTTTCAGATATCAACTGTGGAAACATTCTGTTATTCATGGGCTGTTGAAAATAGTTTGACTTTTGTTACTTCAAAGAAAAACCTTGTTTAATACTTTTTATAAAAAAAAAAAAATAAATGAAACAATATCAACCATTTGTTTATTGCATGTAATGATCCTTTTTTCAACCAAGTATTTGACTGTTACTATAAAGTCATGGAATTTTTGAGAGCAACATCTACTATCAAGTTATTTTTTTATTTTACTTTTATGGCAAAAATCGTAGTTGTGATGGTTTTCCAATAGGCGTTATGCCCATTTAGGCATAGAACTGCCCCACACCCTGCAAGAATTGGGAGTGATGAATAAATAAATCAGTAAAACGGGGAAAATAGGGAAGAAATTAGACAACTGGCCACAGGAGTACCGCTGGCCCAGGAAAAGACGAGGGGCTCAGGTGCCAGGAGTCAGGGTTTGAGCTGCATAAGCCCAGCACCAGCAACACACCTGACTAGCCATTTAGAGCAGTGGTATCTGGAAGGTACTCACATTCTCCTCTCAGCATAAGACCTTAAGAAGAAGAATAAAAGATGAAAATAAACAGAAGAAATCCCAGATGTAGGGCTAGATTATAACAATCTCCTGAGTAAAGGCAGTATCAGTGGGTTCCTTACCAGTAACTATCCTTCTTTGAGATGGGCTGCTTACATACATTCAATTACAGGTGTCTATGTGCCATGGCACATGGTAGCTCAGAAAGTCTTCAGCCTTAGCCTGTCAGGTCAGGGCACACAGCCAACGCCCCCGCTGCGCTGTGACCGTGGCTATATAGGTGACCATGACCCTGACCTTCACAGTCCCATATACCTTCACCAACTCCATTAGTGGAGACAGTGGGAAGGGCCTGAATGTATGGTAGCAGTCCATCTTGAAGAAGGACGATTACTGGAAAGTAACCCACCATTCTCCTTCGAGCACTGCTCACATCATTCAATTACAGGTGACTGCTAGCTGTACCTCTGGACGGTGGGAGGAGTTACAGCCTACTCACATTGAGTACAGCTCTGCCCAGAGCGGCATCTTTTCTAGTCTGTTGGGCGATGATGTAGTGCGTCGTGAAAGTGTGTATCGACAACCAGATAACGGCCCTACAGATCTCTTGGATCAAGACCTTGGCAAGGAAGGCCATTGAGGACGCTTCAGCCCTGGTAGAGTGGGCTCTAACAGATCCAGGAAGTGGCATGTTCAACTTTCCATAGCAGTTTTTAATGCAGTTCACAATCCATTTAGAGATACGCTGTGACGATACTGGTCGACCCTTCTTATGTTTGGCAACCACCACAAATAAATGGGGGGGTCTTGCAGAACAGTCAGGTGCACTCAATGTAAGTGGGGAGAGCTCTCCTTATGTCCAATGTATGCCACCTCCTCTGGTTCTGTGTAACCTGGGGGTCTGGGTAAAAAACTGGCAAGCTAATTTCCTGGTTAAGGTGGAAGGGGGTGGCCACCTTAGGGAGGAAGGATGGGTGGTGATGTAAAACAACTTTATCCGGGTGGAAGCTTGTATATGGGGGTTCCGTGGAGAGGGCTTTCAACTCCAAAACCCTTCGAACAGAGGTGATTGCTACTGAGAGAGCCACCTTCCAGGACAGGACTAGGAGGGTGGCTGAGTCCAAGGGCTCATAAGGTGGCTCTGTCATTGCCCAGAGCCCAACATTCAGGTCCCAAGGCAAGGTGGGACTACAGGGCTGGGGAAAGAGCCTCTCCACACCTTTTAGGAATCTGACAGAGGTGGGATGGCAGAAAACCGATTGCCCATCCACACACTCATGGAGTGTTGAGATTGCTGCTAGATGGACTCTCAGTGAGGAAGGAGAAAGACCTTTTTCCCTAAGGTCTAGCAGATAGTCAAGGATCAGGTGTATTGAGGCTGATGTAGGGTCTGCGCCTTTGTCCCGAGCCCAAATGGAGAATCGCTTCCATTTGGCCATGTACGTGGACCTGGTGGATGGTCTGCTACCAACCAGGACCTTAACCCTGTCTGAGCAGAGCCTCTCCTGCTCACTGAGCCAGAGAGCATCCAGGCCGTCAGGTGTAGGTGGCCTGGGTCTGGGTGCCAAAGGTGCCCCAAGTCCTGCGTCAAGAGGTCCGCCCACAGTGGGAGATGGAGTGGGATCTCTATGGACATGTCCTTCAGGAGTGGGAACCAATACTGTCTGGGGCACACTGGAGCTATTAGTATTATGTTTGCTCCATCCCTGTTGATTTTCAAAAAACCCTCTGTATCAAGGGAACCAGCAGGAAGGCATACATCAGGGGCCCCAACCAGTTGATGAGGAAGGTGTTGATGAGAGATCCCTCCACCTGGCTCCTGAGGGAGCAGAACTGGGAATACTTGTGGTTCTGCCATGTCGCAGACAAGCCTATCTGGGGAAGACCCCATTTGTCTACCAGGAGAGAGAACGCCTTGTCGTGGAGGGACTACTCATGGTTTTCTGCTTAGTGAGCCCGCTAGCCCGTTGTCCACCCCCGGTATGTGGGAGGCCATTAGGATGAAATTGTGTTGTATGGCCAATTCCCAGAGGTTGCACACCTCCTCGCAAGGTGGCGGGGAGTGGACCCCCCTTGCCGATTTGTGTAGAACATGGCTGTGGTATTGTCTGGACTGACCTGTCCTATATCTTGTCCAGGAAGGTCATGCAAGCTAGCCTGATGGCTCTTAGTTCCTTCACATTTATGTGGAAAGGACCATCCGCATGGGAACAGAGCCCTTGGGTGGAGAGTCCCCCAGGGATGTGAGCCCCCCCACCCTGTGTTCGAGGCATCCGTTATTAAGGTCACTGAGGGCCTGGGGTCTCTGAAGGGGATGCCCCCCCTGGCAAAGTGGGGTCCCAGCAAACCTGAAGTGTCCCCAGCGTCCTGCGGAACTGACAGTACCTTGCTCAGGGAGTCCCTCTGTATGTGGAACACCGTGGAAAGCCAGATCTGGAAAGGCCTCATCCTCAGGCACGCTGTCTGGATCACTGAAGTGGAGGCTGCCATGTGGCCGAGGAGCTGCAGGCACTGGCGGGCCGTGGTCACTGGGGACATTTGCAGCTCCGTAATGATGGTGCAAATGGACTGAAATCTGGAGAGAGGTAGGAATGCTGACCCCCCCCCCCCGTGGGTGTCTAGATGCGCCCCAATAAACTCTATGTTTTGAGATGGGCAGAGCTTTGACTTTTCTTGGTTTATGCGGAGGCCCAGATAGTCGCAGAGCCTCACTACTGCTCCAACATGGAGCTCTACTTGGGAGCTCGATTTCCCGACTATTAACCAGTCATCTAGATGGGGTAAATTCTTACGCCCTGTCTGTGCAGGTACACCATGACTGGTGCTATGCACTTCATGAATACCCTGGGGGCCAGGGAGAACCCGAAGGGGAGACAGGTGAACTGGAAATGGTCATTTGCCACCATGAACCTTAGGAGCTGCCTGTGACAGGCCCTTATGGCTATGTGAAAGTAGGCATCTTTCAGATCGAGGGCTGCAAACCAATCCCTGGGAAACAGAGACAGGAGGGTCTGTAATAGGGAAACCATGCAGAACGTTATTCTCCTTAGCTATGTCCACACATACATCATTATTTTGAAATAACCCATTTCAAAATGAGTTATTTCGAAATAAAGTCCTTATTTCGAAATAAGTTAATTCAAATTAACAGTTTGTTAATTCGAATTAAGGGAAAGCCTGCTTTTGAAATGGCCATTGTCTCAAAATGGTTATTTTGAAACAAGGCCGTTCTGACATGTTGTTTCGAAACAATGGTGGTGTTTTGAAACAACGTGTCTGAATGCCGTTGTTTCAAAACAACAGCTATTTCAATTAGATGCGAGGCTTAACGGTTTCAAAACAATGGCCATTATTTCAAAACAACAGGTCCTGTTGTTTCGAAATAATGGTGCGTCATGTGGACATTCCACTTCTTATTTTGAAACAACCTCTGTTGTTTTGAAATAAGAAGCCTGTGTGGACATACCCCTTATGTGTTTGTTTAAGACTCTGAGATCTAGAATGGGTCAAAGGTCCCTGTTGGATTTCAGGACCAGGAAGTATTGGGAGTAAAACCCTTTTCCCCACTCCCACTTGGGAACCCTTTCTATGGCTCCGAGGGAGAGGAGTTTCTGGCACTCGATCTCGAGAAGGTGGGACAGTTCCTGGTTTCTGAGGGTTGGACAAGGGGGCGGTTTCCTGTCCCAAGGAATCGAAAGAAATTGAATATGATACCCCTCCGCGACCATCTCAAGGACCCACTGGTCGGATGTGATGTTGGCCCAGTAGTGTGTGAAGTGCTGTAAGCGGTTGGGGACCAGTCAGGTCATGGGTTTGCTGCCTGTATAGTAACTGTCAAAAATGCTGTTTCTTCTCAGATAAGTGCTTGGAGGCCTGCCACGCCTACCTGATTGCAGAGCGTGGGACTTCTCACTCTTTCCTGAATGGACCTTGTCCTTGTCCATGTCCCCAAGATGGCACTGGGGGAAAGAGGAGGACCTCGGGGAGGGTGTCTGCAGTTGAATCTGTTGTTTTAACTGCTGAAGTTGTTGGAGGAGTTGATGAGGTTTTAGAGAGAGTCTGTTAGGTTGTGGAGTGTAAATCCCCAGCAACCGGAGTGTGGCTCTCGAGTCTTTTATGCCATGGAGCTTTGCATCTGTGGACCCGGTGAAAAGACCAGGGCCTTTGAACAGGAGGTCCTGAATAGTAAGCTGTAGCTGCGGTGGTAGGCCCAACCCTTGTAGCCAGGCCGAGCAACGCATCACCACTGCCAATGTCATCGTGCGAGCGGCTGTGTCTACAGCATCCCAGATAGCCATCAAAGCATCTGAATGCTGTCAACGGAGGTGGCAGACATAATGGCCACCCTGCCCCACAACATAGCCCTCTAGACTATGGAGCTCACAGGGAGGAGTGTTAAGTATCTATCTCCCTTGATGGGTCTCATCTCCGGGCTATCCAGCTCAAGGGGAAGAGTGTTAAGGATCGATCTTCCCTGATGGGCCTCAATCTCCTGTGTGAGTTTCTCCCTCCCTAGCTTTGTGTCAACAAGAAGGGGGGTGAGTTCCTATCCCCCCTGAACAGTTTCTCGGCACCCCCGTCACCACGAAGGAGGGGTCATTGTCTGGGGTCCCAGTTTTATCATTGGTCCTGACCAGGATCCCTCTCCTAATTGGCTATTTTTACTCTGGCTGGGCAAAATTCTGTTAAAACCCCCTGTCTCAGCTAGCTTGTTGTTCTCCCACCCTCGGATGCTAAAGGGCACGTCACGATCCGGTCAGACTGATCCCCCGACTGAGACAGGGAGTACCCACCCCTGAGACCTTCTTTTTTTTGGGGGGGTGTACACAGATTGCCGGCCAAACGATTAAGTGATGAGATGCTGCAGCTGGTCTGCCTCCTCGCTTTGGGTTCTACTGCAGTCCTGGGACAGGTATTATAAATTGATATAGGCCTCCTACCTTCTCTTAATCATTCTACTTGGTACCATTTATATATAGTCTGTGATTGTAGCTTCTTCACCTGAGTTTTGCATAGTTTGTGTAGTTGTTATTATTTTCTCTGTATCCTGCATAATCTTTTTATGATATAGTTGTTTAAGGTCTAGCATAGTTTTGTGTTGTTAATTTGCCAAGTGTTTTGTTAGTCATTTGTATTTTGCATCCTTCTTACTGTATAATTGTTCATTACTCTGCTTCTGCTCTAAACTGCTGGCCCCAAACTTCCCCAGTGTACATGGGGGGAGTGTGGGGGTTTATTTTTCTCTCATCTGACTTTTTTCATTCTGCCGCCCACCCTTCTTGGCTAGCAAGGAGGAATGGCTTCCAGCCATTGGTAAATACGCGTCGGGTGGGCTGGTCAGTGCCTATACCGATGTTGAGGCAGTAAAAGGCCAGAAAAGTCCTTGACTTATTATGGCCACCCTCTTGTAGGTCATTAATCCATACTGTTATTTAACTATAAGTACTTTTGTAGGTTGTAAGTGTTTTGCATAGACTCTCATACTTTATCCAGTTGTTTGGCTGGAGGTGTTTTACAGGTGCTTTATATAGACTTTCCTGCTCCACACTGTTACTTGGTTATAAGTGCTTTGCATAGGTTTTTAGCTTTATATTGTCATTTAGTTATAAGGGTTTATTCAGATTTTGCTTTATACTGTTAGTTGGTTATAAGTGTTCTATCTAGGTTTTGCTTCATATTGTTAGTTGATTACAAGTGGTTTTGCACAGATCTCCTTGTTTTACACTGTTAAGGGGTTGAAGGTGTTTAAGGTGTCACTATAAAAGTAGTTTTTTTTTGTTTAATTGAACTGGTATCCGTCTCATTGGTGGGTGTCGCCGGTCCATCCCAGTCACATCGCGAACCCGGGGTTCAACAAATGCCATTTCCCCTTCTTCGAGCATCATGTTGAAGTCCCTAAGGTGATCCTTTGGGATAATGGCGCGGAAGCCTTGTATGGCATTCCAGAGGTTAAAGACATACCTTGTCATAAGGGCTGAGTGGTTTGCTATGCACAGCTGAAGGGCTGCTGTGGAGTAAACCTTCCTGCCAAGCAGGTCGAGTTTCCTTGCCTCCTTATTTTTAGGGGTGGAATGGGGCTGGCCTGGCCTCTCTTTCTGGTTCACGGCGTCAATGACCAGTGACCCTCGAGTGGGGTGCTGGAACAGGAAGGAGAATTTGTCCAGGCGGACGTGGTACTTATGGTCCACGACCCTTGATACCGGGAGAATTGAGGACGGGGTTTGCCAACGGGCCTTGCCGATGCTGTATACCCCTTCATGGAGCGGGGCAAACACCTTAGCAGGTGGGGCCCAATGGCCGACGTCGACGTCCTCTTGGAGAACCCCAAGCTCCAGGTTCAGGTTCGCTGCCATGCGGCGTAGCAACTCCTGGTGGGTACGAGAGTTCTCGTTACAGTCAATTGGTTTCCCAAAGGTATACTCGTTGGGTGAGGAGGAAGAATGGACCCGCGATCTACTACAACATGTGGAGTCAGGATCAGGCTCATCATCCGAGAATTCCAAGTCCATGGTCTGCAAGGGGACTGGATGGAGTGGTGCCGTGAGACTAGGGTATCATCGTCCGCCATGTCCAGCCAATTGTGTGACCAGTCATTAAAAGATGCTCCAGCATTCATGTTGCAGGGAGGAGAGCGGCCTCGACTAGGTCATGATGTAGTACCAGACGGGGAAGGCCTCGCTGGCCTAGCCGGTCCTGATGGTCTGTTCTTGCATTGAGGCGTGGGCGAGGGGGAGTGCTTATGGCGCTGTTTCCCTAAATGCTGTCCTACCCTTATTACCATCTTGAGTGGAGAAGAGCGGACCGAGGCTGGAGGCGAAGTCAACACCGAGCCGTGGGAAGGGGCCCCCGAAGCTTGCGAGCACAGCACCAACACGTCCGGGGAGGAGGCTGGGGAGCAGTCCTCAGTGGACTGCAGTACCAGCAGTGGATTGGGCAGCACTGGGTTGGCTGGGAAACAGTCCCCAGTGCTAGATTGCAGTACCAGTGGCGGGCTGCGTGGTACTGGGTTGGTGGGCGGTACCACTTCCTGTGCCAGCTGGGCTCCCAGTGCTGTGGTCGGCGCCGAGCTGGTTTTCTTCTGCAGTGCGGGGACCCAGGTCGGGGAAGGCGCCCACACCGTTACGGGGGCCTGTGGCATTGAAGGTGCCATTGGCGGTGCAGCTCTCGGTTCGGCGCTGGATTGGTTCGGCAACCGAGGTGTTCGGTGCCCCGACAATACCGACAGGGGCATTGACCGAGACCTTGGGCTTGGCACCAAAGAACGGTCCTGGGGTTCCAGTGTCTGCGCCAATCCATGAGCTGGCAGAGCACTCAGGGCTCAGGCGGAATCAGAGGCTTGCACGTTACTCCCAGCAAGGGATCAGAGGTGCAGCTTTCTGTCCTCAAGAGTCGTCTTTTCAAAGGAGTGGCAGAGAGGGCAGCTCTTGGTGAGGTGGGACTCACCCAGGCATGCGAGACATTTATCATGTGGATCATCAAGCAGAAAAGCTTTGCAGCATCCTAAGCATGGTTTGAAACCAGGCATCTTGAATTTCGCGGTAGAAGACAGGCACTTGCCTACGTAAGTTTCTTGACTGATCCAAAACTGTCGCTGAGGGCGGAAGAAGGAGCTGGGAGGGTCAGGGTCACAGTCACCTATATAGCCATGGTCACAGTGCAGAGGGGGCATTGGCCACGTGCCCTGACCTGACAAGCTAGGGCTGAAGACTTTCCGAGCTACTGTGCCCTGCGGCACATAGACACCTGTAACTGAATGATGCGAGCAGCACTTGAAGGAAAACTAGCTACACCATCTTTTGGAAAGTCCCTGGTTCTCTTTGCATACTAGGGAGAGAGTAACCTGTACCAGCGCTTTATCAGAGGCAGGTTACTTCTCCCTCCTTATCAGTTCAGCTATGCTGCCTGGAAGATCAGGTGAAAAAGTCATCGTTCACCCCTGCCTGGCTGCACAGGAAGGGGAATTAGCACCCTTGTGGAGGCTGCTGTCCTAATCTATTCTATGACTTGCAATGTGGGTAGCTGGTACAGGAGACTGGAGCAATTTCGTTCCCCTCACTCTCCTTTGCAATCAAGGCAGTCAACATGAGAAGTAATGATCTCTGCACTGCTGTCGTGTTTTTGTGAGCAACACAGCAAAGAAGAGTTTTGGGAAGGCTTCAAAGGAGGAAGGTGAGATAACTTTATGACTGTTTATGGGAAGCGTCTCTCAAACATGGAAAATGTAACAAGTGGGCAGAGGAGGCTAGAATGATGGCTCAGTTAGAAGCAAGTTTCAACAGCTCCATAGTGAATGAGAGGAGAGCTGTGAAAGCGAAGGCAAGCAAATTATTAGTTGCTGTGATATTGAAGAGGGAGCTAGTGAATGGCATCAAAGAGAGGGTCATATAGTCAGAGTGACAAGATAGGGAAAATGATCTTTGCAGCAGCATTCTGAATGGATCTGAGCAGGGAACAATGGCATTTGTCAAGGCGAGAAAGATGTTGCACCTCCTAATTTTGCCTTTTCAAGAAAGTCTCAAAGCTCTTTCCACTATAGCCAGGGCTGCCTCTGAGGTTTATTTGGTTGATATCCACTTACCTGAAATATGTAAGGCAACCACTGTATTCAAGTAGGATCTGAGAAGAGGTTGGATGCTCGCTTCAGTGCACAGCACTCCAGTCTACTTTAAACTGTAGTATTTGCTAGCCCTTAAGTTCTGTATACCTAGATACTCCTGCAAGATGCTGAACAGCCTCAGACTTGATGTCATGCAGAGGCACTTGATACCTTGCAGGACGAGGCCTCAGAAACAGAAGTGTATATTTTGCAAGGAGAAAGACTTCTCTTAAAAACTCCACATTCTCCATCTTTGCTTGTCTTTGGAGCAGCTGCTCTAGTCAGTAAGCAGTGGAACTAAAGCAGTGCAGCTCTCTTCAAAGACAAGGCGCTCGTGTCAAAACACAGGGTTCCAGCTTTGTCCTGTGCTTTAACAGGTTTCAGGTCCACAATGGTTGGAAGACAAAATGTGCCAACAGAAGCTCTAGTTGGTGGTAAACACTATGCACTGACATTTTAAGATGACTTAAAATCTAATTAGTTAAATCACCCTTTCAAAAAGGGACATAGTGATTTTATTTTTTTAAAAATTCAGAATCTGCACACAATAAAATGGCTAATCGCAGACAGAAATCTGTTCCCATGTACATGTGCTTTCCACAGCTCTGTCAGCCTTGTTGGACACTAGCCTGTAACTTACCAAACCTGACCTTTATTACAAAAATAAAGATTAAATAAACAAAATGGTCCCTGAATATAGGAACCGAAAAGTGCCTTGTGCAGACTGTCTCTAATACCAAAATAGAAGTCAGGGGTCAGCATATGACTACTCACTTTACCTTCCCAAAGGCATTTCACTTAGTACCAGACAGCAGCTGCAGCTAAAAATAAAGAGTGATAAGCAACCAGACTCTGAGTTAAACACAGAAGCCACCCTGAATGCCGGAAAGAAATCAAAGGCAGCAATGAAGTCTCTGCGGTTCATTAGCGCCGAGGCACTGGTATCGAACACAGAGTTCACCAGGAAAAGCCTCAGCAGTGTTGCACATAACCTTTTTCCTCTTCTTTTTAAAGCTAGTTATTTACTGGAGCAGGGGGAAGTGATTCATGACCTGGTGGAAAACTGGCCATTGGCAGAATTTAATGTAGGAAAACTGTTAGGGACAACAGTGGATTACCAGGAAGACCTCAGCAGCAGAGCATGCTGTGTTTGTTTGGAAAGCTGTCTGGTTGGACTGAGAGATTACGTGTTGAATTGCTCCTCTCCATACTCAAAGAGACTGAAAGTGGTGGACCTGACAGGGATCAAAGATGTTGAAGTTCAGCTTTGCAAGTGTAAGAAGACAATGGGAAGGTGGGCCAGGACAGAGCTACTGTCAAAACTCTGCTTTGAGCTGTTGGTCGAAATGCAAAGGCAGCAGTTCAATCCATGTATTTTTGATGTTGCTATTGATGTCTTCATCGATCTGTTTGTGACAGAGCAAAACTATGAACTTGTGGTCCAAGCCTTATTGTTGAGGTGTCACTCTCCGCTAAAGATTCGTTGTGTGGCATTCAGAGCTGACAGTCTCACTTTACGAAAGCTCTTCTACATCATAAAGCTCACAGATCCCTCTTCATTGCGCAAACTTGAAGTTGTTCACAATATTCGTCTGGAAATGGAGCACTTGGAAGTGTTGTTTAATAACATCCATTTTCCTCTACTGACATCACTTACGCTGCCAGCCAGAGCATTCAATGTGCAACGGTTTACAGCTGAGGATGAACCAGTCCTTATGACTATTGGAGAAAAGATGAGCCAAATGACGCAGCTGACTGAGCTGAGCCTGGCATTTTCTACCCTTACCGGCAGACTACGGAAACTGCTCAGGTAATTTGTTCCCAACAGTGTGACTAAAAGTGTGCTGAGCCACTCATCAGTGCATGGGCACTGAATTAAGGGCTGCCAAAGCTAAGGAAATCAGGTGGGGTTAATAAGGGAGATGTTTTCATTGGGAAGTCCACTGCAATGTTAGCAACAGTACATCAGCTAAAATTAAATTTATTTGCAAATTTGATTGCACTGCTGCAGAGCTTAATAGGGACTTTTGATTTTTCTCCCATTACAGCAGGTGATTTGACCTCATCTTCCTCTGTATGCTTTCCCCAGTGTTTGAATTTTTACAACTGTTTTGATTTGCTGTTACAGCATGACCTGATCCCATGACTTACACTTCCCTCCATTTATTTCCTCCCATTCTCTAAGTTCCCCCATCTTCAAAGCATCTGATGAAGTGGGATTTTCTCCCATGAAATAAATGTGTTAGTCTTTAAGTGCCACAGGACCCCTCGTTTGTTTTTCAAAAATAGTGATTAGACAGGACAAATAGGAAGCTAGTGAGATCTAAGTTGCCTGCAGAAACCGGACTGTAAGGGACCTACAGTCCCATGTCCATGGTGGTTTTATGTGGAGACAGAGACAATAAGATGTGGTCTGACACCATCAAATGCCTCTCAGGGCCAGAGAGATCTACTGTGGTATTTAAATTGGAATTCAGGTTAAACCAACCAGTCACACTGAATACACAGAAATATCCTGTAATTCTGAATGTCAGAGGGGAAACCGTCGGTAAAGAGCACTGTTTTTATGAATGATTTAAACCAACAGTTTACTGTTGTCTTTCCAAAGACCCTGGTTTACAGTGGAGCATATAAACTATTTTAATGTCATTGAGATAGTGTGGCCTTCAGCCCAGTTGTGACAGCTAGGCAACATTGTCTATGCTCCAGTCGCTACCCCTTATAGACATTCCAGTTGGGGCTGGACCTCAACGCAGCAAAAGGAGTGAGCTTCAGAGGCAAGGCTCCAGGCTGAGAGAGAACATCTACACTGCTATTTTTAGCCCCATAGTGCCAGTCTTTCAAACCTGAGTCAAGTGAGATGGACACTGAGTCTTGCTACCATGGGCCTTCTTTTTTATTTTATTTTATTTTATTTTTTGAAGACATACCATAAGACACGCCAGAAAAATCCTACCCTTAGGCACCTAAAAAGGAATTTAGGAGTCTAAAATTAGCCTCCTAGTTTTGAAAATCTGGCTCACTATCTTTTTTTTTAAACTCAGAAAATCCACACCATTTTGCAAGCCTCATTTATTAGCATTTTTATTTCCCTGTGGTCTTTGTGCTGTCAAAAAAGCAAGGAGGAAGCATTTCTTCAAGGCATTAGATTGGGAGGAAATTCTATCCCATACAAATAAGATGGGTCTCGTGTATCTAGTAAGGCCTTCTTGGCCTTTTACAGTACTGTCTGGCCTCATGGGTTTTGAAACCTGAGTCTGTGGATGTGCTGTGAGTCAACACGCTCCAGTCCACCAAACAGCAGCTCACAGATAGCAACTGAGACATGAGTTTATGAAGCCCAATGGGGACCTAAACCCTACCCCTGCACTCTGATTGGGAGATGTCCAAAGCTCATCATTGGACTGCAGCCCTTATTTAAGCCAGAGGAGGAAACAGGAAGTTGTTCATACAGCTGGTCTCCATCCTGTCACAGACTGTTTTTCCAGTGTTTCCTGGTCCTTTTTTCCGGTCCTGACCTGTGTCTGCCTCAGAAATTCTGCTTGATGAACTAGCTGCCATTGACAGGGAACCGCATGATACCTGGGATGGGAATCGTGTTTGTGAATAACTCCATTTACATTCCCCTAGGTCAGGTGAAAGTGGCAGCCTTACAGCTGTGCCACAACCCCCTTGACAGAGCCCTTGGCTTGCTTTAAAACTAAGCAATTGATGTCCCGTCTTTTCTGGTAGTCCCGAACACCTATTATAACACAGGGCTTCATCGTGTCCTGCAGTGAGAGAGATGCATGTACTTGAGATAAAAGGATTAAGCCAATACTCCTAGTGGCACAAACCACACCCCTTACCTCCAATCTCTGCTGGGGATGCTGCAACTGCTGCTGCAATATAAAAGAGAGCCGCCCAGCTTACTCAGGGCAGGACTCTGAGGAAAAAGGGCACACAGTGAAGGCTCCAGTCAGAGAGCCAGAAGGTCCCATAGGCACTCCATGGAATACAGTTCCACAGGCTGCTAGATCTGCTGCTGGAGGTGGGGACTGGACTGATGCCTGGTCAGAGGCTTCAAGAACTGGGGTAGGAAGTAGCCTGGAGGGGGACGGGGAGGATAGTGAGCCACCTTTGATAGGACACTGCGTTTCAGATTGATTCCTGCTGTTGCAGTGACAGTGTTAAGTAACTGACAGGGGCCTGGACTGAGACAGTGGAGCCCTTACTCCAGCTGCTAGCCACCCCTACTGGTGGAGGCTCCCTCTCTCTTTTTGTACTGGCTACTAGGCCACCTGGGACCCAAGGGCCACCGCTGACTCTGGGTGGGCATCAGACCTTGAGCATGTATGTTTGAAGGCTGTTTAACCTACCCTCAGTCATTTCATTTTCTGGTGGAGACTTGCCTGCAATCTAGCTAAATGGGTGCATTTCTCCCCCTGGGTGCAAGAGAGTCAGTCATCTCCAGAATCAGCAGGTATTCCTGCTCTTTTAGATTACCTTCTCTCCCTCAAGATCTTGGGACTTTTGTGTGGCTCCCTACATGTTCATCCAATGAGGAGAAAGAGACAACCCTTGATATTAAATGGCCTCTAGAATTAAACCAATTAGTAAAAGGCCTAAACTATTTGCCACTATGGCATCATGTTCACAGGGACAAGTGTTACTGCCTCAGGGATTCTTTAAGTGGCTCTCCAGCTGTATCATTCTTTATCAATGGGTATGTCTTCTTCCCCTGGACAGGTTGAGGGCCTACTCTACTAGCATACAGGCAACACTTGAAGAAGGAGTGAAGGTTACTTATGTGCAACTGGCAGGTCTTCAAGATGTGTGTTACCTATCTGTATAGCACTACCCAAGGCATGTATTCACATGCAGGGGGACAGGACACCCACCAGAAGGCTAAAGTATCATGAGGTTATCTTCACAAAGTGGGATTTTTCTCCCATGAAGCTCATGCAATAAATAAATTTGTTAGTCTTTAAGTGCACAGGACTGCTTGCTTATTTTTCATGAGGTTATATTGTCTCTTAAAACAAAGTCATTGACCTTTGTAAGATACAAGCAGAGACAAAAGTAGTCTTTGGCATCTATCACTAAACAGACACCAGGGAACAGAGCGCTTGCAATCTGAGAAAGATGAGTCTTTCAGCCAAGATGAAGTTGGTGTCCCTAGATGTTAAATGTGTATGAGAAGCCATCTTAAACAAAGCCTGTATCTTGCTAAATTAAGTTTTAAACTTTTAGATGTTTTTCACTTACATTTGCTTGTAACGCTTTCTCCCTCTATTAATTTTACTTGGCATCACTTAACCTGTGTCCTGGAGTTGATACATTTGTTTTATTTTTATTACAAATCAACTCAGTGCTGTGTTTAAAAAGGAGGCTGTGTTTACCCCAGTTAAGTTAGTAAGCTATGGTGTGCTTTTATGTCTTTAGAAGAACAAACAAATATCATTTCTCTGACTGTCAAGGAGGGGGGTGGCCATTATAGAATTGGGAAAATTTGGTACTGGGAGTGGGTTTGTGTCACCCTTGTCGCCTGACAACTCATAACTCAGGCTGGTAGGAGCCAGAGTGAGCATTTAGGGAGGCTGCATGGGTCAGAGTTGCTGAATCAGGGCTGTCTAATGCACACACCTTCAGGGTATGACGTGTAGGCTGGTTGTAAGTGTCCCAGCTCTGGAGCTACAACAGCAAAGCATGTAAGATACTCAGGGTTGAAGGGCAAGTGGTGACACAACCCCTCATTTCTCTGGATTGCATCCCAAATCCTATGTCAAGTGTTTCCACAAAAACCTTCCAGCAATAATCACCTTGGAAGTACATGCTGGTTATGCACAGTTCTCAGAGGGTGCAGAGCTCCAATAATCTGTGCCCCTTGTCATCCATTTTTCTCACTCCATGGTAGCAAATGCATAGTGCTGCATCTCGTGATCCAGGATAATTGTAACACTGAGGTCTCCCCAGAGATATACTTGCTCCCCTGATGGTAGCCTACTGATTGATGATGCTGGTGAGTTACTGATTGAAAAGAAGGCTCTATTCTGAGATAGAGGAAACTTTTGGGGGGTATGTAGAAATGATGTTGGAAAAGCCACCTTTGATGGAAATCCTTGGTGATAGCAAATGTTCTGATGGTGCCATTTGACCATGCAGGTTAATGAGTTTTTGACTGCAATACCCCCTCTGCATTCACATGCTATGTCAAGAGCAAGCTTCTCCAGCTCTCTGTTGGTGAGCTTTAAGTCATTGGCCTCCTTTAGTTCATTTGACATACCAGTGCACATTATTCTCACATTCCAACAAACAAGTTTGAAGAGGGTGGCTGCTGTATTCAAATCTTCAGTGCATACCCCTGGACAGAAAACAAATAAAAATATGGAGGCAGAGGCTTGCCTTGTGACCAAACCCTCTCTTTTCACAGTACTGACTGGGACCAAAGGCTTGAAGACCAAGATGTTTGGAAGTGAGCACAGTTGCAGGAGATGCCAGAGGGCAGAGCTGAGTTGCAGTGCCTACTGCCTGGCATTTTTGCACAGCAGATTTGGATCAAGGTTTTCTTCCATAGCCTTTTTTTAACTCAAAACTAGCCATAAGGCAGCATCATTGGATGCAATTTCTCCTTTGGGGCTATTTTTTTCAACCCATTGGGTTCTGGCATACTCCTCGGCATGTAGTGAATAGCAGGGTTTCCACTTTAGTCACCAAGCACCTGATCCATGGTCAGTAATACACTGGACCTAAACATTCACCCTGGCATTTAAAGAGGTGGGAGGGTGCAGAGTAAGGAACAGGGCCAAGCAGATGCGGCACTGCAGTCTTGCCAGGATGCTGCTGAGCCCTGAGGGGAGTGGCCACTGCACTCTGGCCAGACTACAGCTGCTGCGCCTATGTAGTGGGGCTTAGGAGAGAGGCAGGACCGAGAGGAGGAGCAGAGCAGACACAACACTCAAATTTATCCCTATTTAAACAATCAATAGAATTAATTAATTTAGATCATCACTAGAATTTGTTTTAGTGCATCCATTTTAGACATTGATTTTGATGTATAATATATATTTTTCAGTTAATTAAACTAGAGTATAAAAGTATTAATGAACAAAGCAGACAGAGGTACATTAACGATCAACAGGTATTTCAGTGTTCACACAGTTCTTTTCAAATTTCCTACAATTTCCTGATGCCATTTTACTCTATAACTATTTTGTCTTTTATTTAAATCTACAGCCCACTGAAAACCCCTTTGAAGCTGCTGGATGTGTCTAACTGCTCCTTGAACCATGCCGACATGGCCTATTTAGCCAATAGCCTCCATTCTAACCACCTGGAAATACTGGACCTCAGTGGCCATGATGTGGCTGACCTTTACCCATCAACCTTCTTCAAACTTCTCAGCCACTGCTCTCATACTCTGAAAAGTCTCATCCTTGAGGAATGTAACATTCAAGACATTCATGTAAATATGTTGAGTCTGGGTTTGCTGCCCTGTCAGAAGTTACAAGAATTCAAGTTCCTTGGAAATCCACTGTCATCCCGAGCACTTAAATGCCTCTTTAATGTTTTCATTGACTTGCCAGTGCTGAAATATATTGAGTTCCCAGTTCCTAGAGACTGCTATCCTAACAGTGTCACCTACCCAATTGATGATGCCAATCTCTCAAAATTTGATCACCAGAAATATGACAGAGTATCAGAGGAACTTCATGCTATTTTACTTCAAGCAAACCGGGAGGACATAAAAGCTTCAACACCACTCTTTGGAAGCTATGATGCAGCCATTCAAGAGACTGGCAATGAACTGGGGTCCTACTTGCTGAAATCTTTCAGAGAGACACTAGAAAACTTTAACAAAGCTCTTCAAGAAATTAATTAAAATATAGTGGTATAATAACTGCTGTGCCTAATGGAGAGTAAATTCAATATATGCTAGGAATTTCAAAACACTGCACCTTCACTTCTGCTTTCTCTGATTTCTGGACTGTGCTTAGCTTTGGTTTTGGAACTACAATATGTCATATGCATTTCTAACCATGCAGTGATCTGGCAGGCATTAATTTAAAGGTCACTTTTGCGGAACTTCTTTAATCACTGCATATCTGTACAAATGCACAGCTTTGCTTCCCATTACTACAGTAAGTAGATATGACCACATTTCATGCTCAGCATGACCAGCCTAATTCAAGGCCAGCCATATTATTTAATTTGCATGATAACTATTGGCCAAACTGTGCCTTCCTGCAAATAAATACATTAGTGGCTATGTCTACCCTTACAAGTTATTTCAAATTAAGTAGGCTTAATTGAAAATAACTTATTCCCTGGCCAAGGAGGCATTTTATTATATTGAATTAAAGAGTTCCTTAGTTCAAAATAAGGAACCACTAATTCAATATAATAAAACCTCCTTTTATGTCAAAATATCACTTACTTCAAAGTTATTTTGAACTAAGCCATTTTAAGCTGTAGAATAGGATTAATTAGAACTAATTTCACTATTCTTTTTCCTGCCCTCCCCTATTTCGAATTAGAGAGTCTAGTGAAGACTCTCTACTTCAAATTAATAAAGCCCACTCTATTTTGAATTAGAGAGTCTTCACTGGACTCCTAATTTGAAATAACTTCAATTTAAATTTGAAGTAGTAATTTTGAATTAACTACTTCAAATTAATTTTGTAAGTGTAGACATAGCTACTGAGAGGGACCTTGGGAGGAATTAACCTCCACTAATTTACTCTGACAAAGCTTTATCCAAATCTGACTGAGGGGTTTTCTCCCCAGAGAATGTATAGGGATTCCAGTCCCCAGATCCTGCACACTCCCAAAAAAGAGGCTCTCCGGAGACTTGCTGGAGCCACAGGGCTGTCCCTGCAGAGGTGCTGTCTCTACATTAGCTTTGAGAGCCCCCGTCCCCTCAGAATCCAAGGCAGTGTGGCTACAATGGGGCAGCCAGAGCCCACATTTAAGGACGAATTCCATAGTTTAGAGCGGTCTCCAGTTAAAAGATAATACAACTCCACACCACATTAACGCCTGACTCTAAATCCCGTAGGGCTTGAGGAGGCAGGGTGGAGATGATGTGAACCAACAGGTGGGTCGTCTTGACATCAGGAGGAAGGGGATGTAGGATGTCATTGAGACAGCTCACTCTTCTTTCATATGTGGACAGGAGAGATTTACATAGGAATGGTCCCTTCCCTGCATGGATTCTGTAGGATGAACAGGCCCTAAATACAGCAACTGCATTCTGCAGCATCACTGTCTTCATATGACCAATGCTGAGACTTGCAAAGCAGCCCTCAGAGGAAGACTGCAGGGCACATGCTAAGTAATGTTGGTGTTCTACTTTTCCTCTCTGTGATGATAATATGGAGTAACTAAATGCAACTCTAAAATCACAGGAGCATCGTCTCTCAATAATGCCACTTTTCTGTGGTTTACAATTATTGTCAGCCATGGTCTGTGTAGTAATTCATTCACATCCCAGATACATGCTAAACCAAATAAAAAAAAGAAAAGAAAAGCTGTGTGGTTTCTTAACTCACTTGGGAGAAAGAGCAGCACCCTCCAAGTCCACTCCTTGGTAAGAAAAAGAAAACCCACCTCTAAATCATCTGCCTCTTGGCAGTAAAAAAGCTGGCCCGATGGTCAAAGGAGAATGGTGGGTTACTTACCAGTAACCATCCTTCTTCAAGATGGGCTGCTCAGATTCATTCAGTATCAGGTGCACGTGCCGAAGCGCATGATTGGCCAGAAATTTTCTTTAGCCTTAGCCTGTCAGAACAGGGCTGGTGGCCAATGCCCCCTGGCCACTCCGTGGCTGTAAATATGGCCGCAGCCCTGTCCCTCCCCAGTTCCTACTAGTTGCTAACTCCAATTAACTGGGATGGCAAGAGGGCTGTGAATGAATCTGAGCAGCCCATCTCGAAGGACAGTTACTGGTAAGTAACCCACCATTCTTTGAGCGTTGCTTGGATCCATTCAGTATCAGGTGACTGCTAGCTGTACTATGGAAGGTGGGTGGAGTTAGAACCTTATCCACCATCAGCACAACAACCCACAAACAGCACAGCACCCAAAATTGGGCAGAGAAGCAGTGGGCCAGCAGGCGAATGCCTACAGACTCTCCCCTAAGTGCAAGATCTTTGAGAGAAGATGTGCATGAGAGTGCTGAGGGGTCATTTGCCCCTCTGTCAGGAGACCAGCACTCCAACGGGGCAGTCCTGGTTCATTACCGTGGAATCCGCTATACCACAATAGCAAAAGAGCATCCTTGTCACCAGCAAGACTGTCTAAAATAAGAGGGTTGCCCTTCCCTAGTAGAATCGACTCCTGAGAAAGGCAGTTGTGATCCAGAGCAATAGGCTCCTACAGCCACAGGCAATGAGCAAGGGTGGGGTAACTGCTGCCCTGGTCGCCCTAACCTCAAAGGGAGGTAAATTGGGTTAAGATGCTAACCAAAACCAGGGCAGGGAACACATTACCCCTTGACCAAACAGGGGATAGGCAAAAGGCCTTTCTCCATTGACATACTGGCAGGAGATGCCAAGGGCAGAATTGGTAAGGGGCATCCTAAACTAAGGCATCCCACCTCCATATGGAAGATAACGTAGGAAGAAAAATAACAAGGAAGGAGTAGTGGGGAACCCCCCCTCCATTCGTTGATGCATGGGAATGGAGGGCCTGGGGAGAGGGCCCCGGAATAAGGCCTTAGATGCTGGGCAGGTGCATCTCTGGGGCCCAAAGTGTCAGAGACACTCTGTCAAGGAGGTCATCATAAGGAGACAAGCGGGCATCCCAGGAGGACCCTTCTTTAGAGGTGACCCTTCAATGGGTTATAGTAGGAAAAAAAGGGGGACCCTTAGGTACACTCATCCTAGCAGCTGGCAAGAAGCCAAATGGCGGCAGTCATGAATGTTGAATGACCGGGACGTGAAAACAGAGAAACTGGAGGAAAGATGATTGAATTCCCATGTTAGGTCATCCCCGACCAAAGGGATGGGGGAATGACTGAGACAGGGACGGTGAGAAACCATCGTGGGGTTCTGGGAGGGGCTTACACAACCTCAAGGCTAGGTGCTCATTTCTCTCCCTTGCGCCCATGCTCTACTTGCCCAATATTCAGACTCATGAAGGGAGAGGTGTGCTGAATAGAGGGAAGGGGTATCGGACCATGTCTATAGAAGGGTCAGGTCCCCCACCCAAGGGTCGTTCCCCCCTGGCTCCAGAATCTGAGTGTTGGGGGGGGGCATGTGGCTTGCATGATATTCTCACTTCTCCTCTTGCCTGATATTCTCACTCTCACTTCTATGGAGAGGCAGTCAAGCTTCATATCACGGCTGGTTGACTCATCTCTAGCAGTGGGAGTAGGTGTTGGGTCCAAGCTGCAATGGGCCAACTATGAGGGATCTCACATAGTTCCTGATGAGGAGAGAAGATGACGATGTAGCCAAGATGCAAGGCGGACGTGGTCTATAATGCCTAGTCCAAAAGGGGAGAGGTGTTATTGGTGCACCTCCCTGCATATTGGAAGAGGTAAGGCTTGGGAAGGTCCTGGGTGGAGCAAGGGAAGAGAGAGACCCTGGAGCAAGGGGAGGAGGGCATAAGGCAGCCCCTAGCTAGGGAAAACCAAGGGGAAACCACTGTGTCCTCTAAGGAACATGGGGCATGAGGGGACATTATGAAAGCATCACCCATAAGGCACCAGGCTTTCCAGCCTGCTAAGGGTTTTGCAAATTCCCTCGGGAGCCAGAGTCCTGCAGGGGAACTAATCATGAGCTAAGAACCACAGGTCCTCTAGTGGGCTTACTGAGGTGTATGAATACCAATGGGGGTTAAGCGTTCTATCCCTCACTATCTCTCCTCATTGCAATTCTAGGGAGAAGGGGAATGCCATAGAAAGATCAAGGCAACTCCTAGATGGCTGTCTGGGGTTTTTGATGGAAAGCGTTCCTTGCCTGGTTGGTGGGAGGCACCAGAGCAGAGGGCGTTCCAGTAGAGGGCTAAACATGAGGTTTGCCTGTGGGCAGACGTACCAATGAGATGCGGTGAATGTCCTAGGGGAGGAGGGGGTGGGAGCTGAAGAGGCAAATCCTCTACAGTGGCGTTCACGGATGCCTCGAGCGACAGGCCTAATACGAGTCTGAAGACCATGGCCCTGAGACTAAAAAGGGGACCACCTTGGGAGGTGAGGAGGGAAAAGGTAGAGGACAGAGGTCGCCCTCTTTCCTACCACCTAGGAGGTGGGGGTACACCATCCTATTGTAATTTCCTCAAGATCTGTTGCAGGCCAACACAAATAAGACATGCTCTTGGGACCAGCGAAGTGGAAGCGTACCTGTCCCAGTGTGCTTGACTGGGGATGAGATGGGGGGGGTAGGAGGAGCCTCTGGGTACAAGGATGGGGAGTGGATATCCTCCCCTACGTGTCCCAGCAGGCTGTAGCCCTGGGTAAGGGCTACAGAGCAGGTGTTGTGGTAGGGCATGGCATCATGTGCCCCTTCCTCATACTTCTAGCACCCCTGGCTTTCTGCCAAGGCACCAAGGGCACATACAATTAGAACTGAGAGCCTGTGAGGAGAGTTCTCCGGTTGCCAGGCCCTTATTTGACCCAAGGGTCCAGTAAGGGAAGTGGGAGATGCATAATTACCAGACAGGAAAAAAGAGGTGAGGCTGATTGCGAGGGGACGTGTAACATAAGCGATTTAGGGTGCTGCCCTGAAGTTCAAGGGTTGGGTTTGATGTAGGGAGAGGTGACTGTATTGGAGTTGATCACCTTCAATGGGAGAAAATGGGACCATCAAGCTGCAGTCCAAGGGCCCCTAAAGGGTAACCGTTCCGCTTGTGGGGGGACACTACCATGAGGGCCTTCACCCCAAATATTCATGGGGTCGTGGTAAGCTGGGAGAACATTGAGGCACCTGGGGAATATGCATACTCAAGGCTCTGAGGGCTGACCTAGGGTCACAGTTGCTGCAGATCAGGGAGTCAGTGGCCATGGCACAGAGAGCCTGTCCCTCAAAAAGGAAGGTCTAATATGGACTGCTGTAAGTCCTGGTAGAGCCCACTTGGTGCATAACCATGGCTGTAGCAATGCCGAAGCTGGCCACGTTCGAGGCAGCCCATGCCACTGTAAGGGCTTCACGTGAGGCCAAGGTGCTTTCCTCGACGAAGGCATCTTAATCCTCCAAGTGTTCTTGTGGGAGGAATCTGCTAAAACCCTTCATAGCATTGCATAGATCTAGGGAATATCTGTTAAACAAGGCCTAATGGTTAGCAATTCTCAGCTGAAAGGCTGAAGTTGACGAGGCCTTTGACCCAGGAGGTCAAACCTCCTGGACTCCTGGGAGCCCGGGGGTAAACCAGGGTGGCTCAGGACAGTGCGTCCCAGTGATGTCAAGAATATGAGGATGACGAGGGATTGTAATGGCAAATGGAGAGGATGCAAACTCCAGGTTGAATAAGGGGTCTTGGTTCCCCTTGAGGTGTATGACCCTGATCCCCAGGTAGGCGGTGACCCGGTAAGGGAGGCTGAAGTGTGGTAGGGTCTTCTCTGTAAGACCCTGGCCCTGGGTCCATGACTCTAGCTGGGGGGAAGGACAACCCCGGTACCAGGGTGCCTTCTCCCGGGGCCATGGCACTGCGTTGGAGCTCCCCTTCCAAGGCCTCAGTGGGAGGTAATCAGCTTTGAGAAGAAGCCGGTGCTGGGGACACTTCCGTAGGTGGCCAGGCCTGAGGCATGCATTCTTGGTCCTTTTGTGGTGCCAAGGCAAGGTGTCAGTGCTGTAGGGGTTGGCGCGCTCAATTCCGCAGTGACGTGGGGCCAAGGAGTGAGCAGCTCCCCCCCCAGTGCTGGGTAAAGTGAAAGGAAGGCGGACTTACCATTTGCTTCAATGGCCAGGTGGCAATTTCAGGAGCCGAAGAGCCTCCACCGCTCTAAAGTCCTCCAATGTGGATGGGACCATGATAGACTCTGGCCCTCACCCCCTGGAGGGGCAAGCCAGAATGACACCAGCACGTCAGTTCCAAAGTTAATGCCGCACATGCTTATCTGTGCTCTGCTGGGGAGTGGCGCCAAGAGGACCTTGGTACCTACTGGTCTGAGGCGCTGCCACCAATGCATGGTGCTCAGATGCTCTGGCTCTTTTCTTTGGAAAGGCGGTACTGGGTACCCGAGAGGGCGCCAGTGCCAATCCAGCACATGGTGCCAAGTTAGGGGCCGATTGCAGCGTTTTATGCATAGCTGGAGAGTGGCATTGAGAGAGCTCCGGTGCCAGCCTACCACACGGTGCTAAGCTAGAGGCTGATTGTGGCTTTATTCATAGCTGGAGAGCGGCACCGAGAGGGCTTTGGTGCCAATTGAGCATGCTGTGCCAAGTTAGAGGCTGAGTGCAGCTTTTATTTGTAGCCAGAGCGCAGTGCTAAGAGGGCTCTGGTGCCAACTGAACATTCGGTGCTGTATCAGAGGCCAATCACGGCTTTTATTCATAGTCGGAGAACAGCGACGAGAGGGCTCCAGTGCCGACCGAGCATGTGGTGCCGAATTAGAGACCAATCGTGGCTTTTATTGATGGCCCGAGAGTGGCGCAGAGAGCGCTCCGGTGCCAGCTCAGCATGGGGTGCTGTTGAATCCTTTGGTGTGACAGATGTACCCATTGTTGGCTGCAGGGCCCGTTCCTGGGCAATATTATGAAGCCTTCGCTCCCTGTCTTCCTGAGTCCTTCATTTAAAGATCTGCAAATGAAGCATAATCCACCCGGTGAAGCTCCCCCAGGCATTTAAGATACCTCTCATGGGAGTTGTCCCTCGGGTTCAGGTTTCTGTTGGAAGGACTCGGTAAGAGCGCTGGTGATGTTCGCGAATAGATCTTCCAGTAAAAATGCTCATAAAACAGAGCAGACAGGCAGGCACTTGCAAAAGCAAGAAACAGGCTGTTTTGTAACCATCGCTGAGGGCAGAAAAGAGAAAACTGGGGAGGGGCAGGGCTGCAGCCATACATACAGCCACGGGGTGACCAGGGGGTGTTGGCCACCAGCCCTGTCCTGACAGGCTAAGGCTAAAGAAAGTTTCCAGCCAATTGTTCACCGCGGCATGTACGCCTGATACTGAATGCATCCGCGCAGCACTCGAAGAAGAACCATGGTGCTGGGCGAAGTCAGAGCCTAGCTGCAAGGGAACCGAGTCCAGCTGGTGGGAAAAGTAACCAGCCTATGCTAATACTATAGTGTTTTGGGTTACCTTAGGTCATTTGGGTTGCCATAGTGATAATGGGAGGGTTGCTTAGGTGCTAGAAAAACCTGTCTGACTGATTTAGTTTTCTCTTCGATAAGGTTCCCTATTCATCTCCGAGTATGCTGCCTCTCATTATCTGCTTATAATTCACCAAAAGTCAACAAGTACCACTTTAAGCAGGCCAAAAGCTTTGGGCCTGCTTGTGAGATCATAGACATCAGACCAGCAGCACTTGCTCGTGCTCTTGTCAGTTGTATTGTTGTATTTGTCCTCTTTGCAGCCAATATTTCTTAGTTGGATAGTAGGTCATAGCTGATCTCTGCAGCTGAGAGGCCATCTAGACAGCAAATGGCAGCCAACAGAAGAGCTCAGGATTACAGACTTGGGTTCATGGTCTGGAGCTAAGAATAGCTGTGTATAGGCTGTGGCTTGGGCCCTGAAGGCTAAGGAGGCATTGGGCATTAGTGCCCAAGTTCCAGCCCAACCCACAATGTCTACACAATGCTCTTTGCACCATGGCCTGGCACTTGCAAGCTCAAGTCTGGCAACTCCAACACTGAGGCTCACTGCTGTGGGCTGCTGCTTCTGTGCAAAGGTCAGCGGCTGGAAAGCGGGGGAAATCAGTGCCGAGAAAAGGAGCAGGAAAACTCCTGATACTGTTAGTCTGGTGCCTCATATTTTTCCTGCACTACTGCGTACGTAATTGTTGTAGGGGACATCCTGAAGCTGAGACGGTAGATGTCTAATGTATTACTGTCACAGTTTCAGGTTAACTACCTTTGACTCCCCCCCCCTCCTGGTTTTCTTTGAGGACACCCATGTCAGGTAGGGTTGTACCTTACACACCTCAGTGGGGCCTCTGCTGCCAGCACCCATGCTATCGCATTTATACGTCCGCTGCCAGGAGTTAAAGTATGCTAGAACACGATTCTGTGGCCCACAAATCGGAGGGGCCAGTGTTCCAGGGTCTGGAAAAATAAAAAATTGAGCAGAATGCATGTTCCGCCCTGCCCTGGCCCAGGACCTGTGACTAGAAAGGCTGGGGGGGGAGGGGCGGGCGATTGCCCCAGCCCTGCAGTTCCATGGCCCCCGTGATGACCTGCTGTGAGCAGGGCAGTGCAAGGTCTGCAACGCTGCCTGCCACGGCCATGCTGTCCCCCACCCTGCTGCCTTTAGCATGGAGCTGAAGGCAGCTGGGGCAGGGGGGAATGGAGCACAGGGAGTGTGGAACCTGATTCTGCTTTGGGCTGCTCCTCCCTGCCCCAGGGCAGAACAGCCGGCTGGGGGCACAGTAGGTTACCCCACAGGTGGGGTAGGAGAGTGGAGCCTAGCCCCCAGACCGGCCTGCTCTACCCCTGGGGGCAGAGTTGCTGGCTCAGGAGGGGCAGGAGTGCAGGCATCCCCCCCATCGTGGTGGGAGGGTGTCAGGGAGGCTCCCACAAGCTGATTGGCCCCTGCAACAAACCATGCTGCCAACTTTGCCTGAATGTCTGCACAAAAGATATCATCATAGGACCTCAAGAAGCCAACTACTCCATCAAGGGCTCGTTCACTAATACGACTTATGCCATCATCTGCCAGAAATGCCACCACACCTTATACATTGGCCAAACAGGACAATCCTTGCACAAAAGAAAAATGAACACAAAACTGACATCAGAAATCACAACACTCAGAAAAGAAGGAAGAGGCCCAAGGAGTCACTAGGGGGGATGATGGCTGCATAACTTTACAGCTTCCTTTCCCACCTCCAAAAATCCACTATCATCAGCAACTGAATCTCTTTTTCCAATTTAATATTCATCAGATGTTATCTTATGACTCTTTTTTTTCATTGTAATACCATTATGGATGATGCTCTATCTCCAGACTTTCTATAAAATCCTAAACTGCACAAACTGTCGGCTAGTCATATTGCAGCTAAGATGGTTGACCAGAGAAAGGCTGCCCCTGTGAGAGTAGATGAAATTATGGATGGGCTAAAACAAATCTTAAGTGAGCAGACTATCTTGAGAAAAACTTAGATATTGAGAGAGCCCGCCATTCCCTTGGCCAAAATCACCTTCAAATGCAAAACTTCAGGTCATACCAGTAAGATTTTAAAAATGCAATATTAAAGACCCATGGGAACGAAAAAATCTAACCGGGAAAGGACACAGAGTTGTGATTTTTTTTCCCCAGATTACATCAACGAAGTGGTAGACAAATGAGCTAAATCCAAAGGATCAAGAACTCTAGTCAAAAGGTTGCTTTTGAGCTACTTCATTGCCTTCCCTGATACTTTCAAAGCTAGAAGGGAAGGCAAGAATCTCATGACAGCATAAGAATTTCAGTGGTGTCTGATCTCACTACAGCAGTGCTTCCCAACCTGTAGTCTGGGGAGACCCAGGGGTCAGTGGACATATTGCAGGGGGTCTGTGGCACCTCTCACTACCCAGGCCACCATCCAGCAATACCCCGATGCTCCCTGCCAGGGTTGCCTTTCCCCACAGCAGCTCCCCGGCAAGGGCAAAAGCAGAGGGCCATAGCTGCTGCGACTCGATTCCACTCCCTAGTGCTGCAGGCAAAGGCGGGGCGAGCGCTGATAGTCAGCTGTCCCAGTGGTGCCGCCACAGTGGTACTGACCACAGTCTCCCCACATAGGCTAGAATACAAAATCAGCCAGGGCAGCTGAAAAGATTTTAATTTTTGTTAAAAAGGGGATCCCAGAATGAAAAAGGATGAGGAACACTCTTCTAGTCAATTCCAGTTAATACGCTGCTGCAGAAATGTAACAAGCAGTAATGGCTTTTGCAATACACGGCGGATCATAAAGCTAATGTCTAGCTAACATTCAGCATCTTGGGGAACCGAGACTAACCCTAACAACAGTGGCAGACTATCTAGACTCCTTTTAAGCTACCACACGTGTAATCTATGTCATACGGGAGTGTTCTATGATCAGTAATCTCACGCAGTGATATACAAGAGAAAGGGCAAACACATTCTA
>ML682059.1:8742476-8808308 GCA_007922195.1 Podocnemis expansa | reverse complement strand
TCTGCTTTCCTTGACCTTTTTTTCTCCCCCCACCCGCCCCCATAAGCCTTTTATTGGAAAACCAAAGCCCCAGCATTTCCAGCAGCAACACTTTGTGTTGTTAGTTTGTAATTCATTTTTTTTGTTGCACTTCTCAAACAAAAAATTTCAGGTTTGGATTTTGATGCTTCCATGAAATACGGACATCTTCTAGTGTAGTGGTTTCCAACCTGTGGTTCAAGGACCCCCAGGTGTCTGCAGATGTGTTTCTGGGGGTCAGTGGAGCCCCTCCCTACCAGGGCTGGAATCCAGCTAGAGCCCCAATAATCCCTGCTAGGGCTGCCTTTCCCCAAAGCAGCTCCCCAGCAAGGTTAGGGCAGGGTCCACACCTTCTGCAACTCCACTCTGCTCCCCAGCGGTGTGGGCAATGGTGGTTGCAGCACTGATCGTCAGCTGTCCCAGTGGTGCTGCCAGAGAGGTGCAGGCCAAAATCTGCCAGCGTTGGCCAGGTTACGTAATCAGCCGGGGAGCCACAAAGACTTTTTTGTGTTAAAATGGGGTCTCCAGCCTGAAAAAGGTTGGGAACTACTGCACTACAGGAAAAAAAAACCATGCAGAAGATAGAGCCAGAATACATTAAAATAATGTCACCAGATCAGTCACTGCAGTGTTAAAATTCAGTGCTCACTCAAGGAATAAACCATATAAGGCAATGCCACCGATCAGTGTCTCCCTGAGTTTATTTCATTGAACTTCCCTCCTTTCATGGGCAAAGGGTGCCAGCTGTGGAGAGAGTGTGTGAGGAGTTCCAAACAGGTAGTTGTGGTAGTAAAATAAGCAAGGAGTCTGTGATACTTAGAGGCTAACAAATTTATTTATTGCATGATCTTTCATGGGAGAAAATCCAGATTTTCTTCCATGGCAGCTCATGTGATAAATAAATTTGTTACTCTTTAAGTGCCACACAACTTCTTGCTCGTTTTGGGTGAGGAGAAGGCTCTCATCTCTGAATTTTGATTTTTCTGACCCTACATCCAGACTCCTGGTACTCAGCTATAGGCTCTGCCATTGTGCTCAGGAAATTGCAGTGTTAGTGGACACGCCAGCTTTGCTGGCACCCTCTGCCTCTACCCCTATGTAACCAGTGCACCAGGACCATCTACCCACCCTTCTTGATTCCAGTGCACCAGGAGCATATCCACCTGTGTGACCCTGAGTCCAAGCAATGTACTTCATTGGACCCAGGGACTCTTTACACTTGTGTATCAGCCAGGTTCAAGAGAGAGGTGTGATTTTGTTTTCTCTCTAAGGCACTGTTACCTGTTATCTTTTGCAATTTCTCCCCTCCCACAAACACTGTTTGTTTAATCTTTTTCCCCGCTCCACTCCCTTAATGATTTTACTTGGTTTCATCCTCATTTAATTTCCTAGATTCATGTTTTACAGCAGGGGTCTCAAACACACGGCCCACAGGCCACACCCCTAAAGCTATTTCCTGCGGGCCACAAGAACATTATTGTTACTGATATTTGCAATGTCATTGTATGAAAAGGTTTCAGTGGTGTGGCCCTCGGGCTAACGTACTACTCCTCATGCGGCCCTGTACTAGTCATCATGCAACCCTCTTGGTGATTTGAGTTTGAGACTCCTGCTTTATAGTAACTCCTGAACTATTCAGTCCATTTGCCCTAAATCTACATTTACAAGTCTTATGAGCTCTAAACAACATAATGAAGATTTCAGTTTAATAATGAGTCTTTTCAGTTCCCCAGCTGTCAAGAAATCTGACCTCTGAGACTTGTATCTAAGAATAATTATTGTTGATTGTGATTCATCAAATAACTGATAATGTGTTATTATGAGACTATCAGTTTTTTCTATAATGTTAGTTCAGGATCTTTCCACCTGTTTTCACTTTTGTTAAAAGAACTGAAATAAATGTTCACCCCTGTGGAAGCAGACTCCAATAGGCAGAATCAGGTTTTAGCAAAAGTGGCCACAGGGAGAGAAACTCACACCGACTGGGGGAACCCCGTCTGGTTTAGGAGCACTCTGCCTGGAGGCCAAAAGTTAACAATATTTATAGGGGTAGAAACCAGCAAAACAGTGGTGATGTTTCCCATTGATGCAATTACAATTCCTTTACATGATTGGTTATTGGCCATAGTATAGATTACAAAGAACAGAATAGAACAATAAGTTCAAAACAAGCAGATAAACACACATTTACTCAAGCAGATTGCAGCTATAGTTAAATTTCATACATATGATGCATCTGGGTGTTGTTTTTACTGAGCGGGAACAGATAAGGGCTATTATCATGGTCTGAGTTGCTAAAACTCACAGTGCTTCTAGCAGGAGCAAGGTAGAAATGCTTATCCCTTGGGACAGTGCATTCTTATCTTGTTACAAACAGTTTTACAGCTTCTGCTGGTCATCACTGACCTTTACATGCTTTCAGGGGGAGACATGTAGTACAGCTAAATATGGAGGCCTGTAGTTAGCTTTAACACTATATGGAAGCCTGGGGGTTTTATTCCACACCTGTGTAGTGGGCACACATGCCCCCTCTTCTGAACTGAGATAGCTAGGGCCTTTGGGGCCTTGTGACCAGGCCCATCCATCTGTTTGAAGTGTCTAGGTGGGGCAGCCCTATTTATTGGAGCCCATAGCAGCCTTTAGATTCAGGGCTGACTGGTTTGGCGACCAGACTCAAGGGTGGCCGTCAGATTAGGGGCTGGAAGACCAAGCAGATAGTGTCAGGGACAGCCCTCAGATTCAAGACTGAGTGGCCTAGTGGACAGGGTCAAGGTGGCCCTTAGATTCACATCAAGACAGCCTAGGTCAGTGACCAGCCAATGGGACCACCTTCAAGGGAAGCAGTGAGGATAGAGGGAACCAGCCCTTCCCTGCTTTGCTGGGTCTAAACATAGGGTCCTGTCAGTGACTTTTGGGTGTCACTGGGGCTGCAGGGATCTGGCTAAAACACGTGCAACCCTTCTCCTAGATCACTTTCTATCCCATCTTCATCCAAACATCTCCAGAATCTCTGCTCCCACTAGCAGATGTAGCAGCCCTTGGGCCTGGCTTCCATGGAGCCTTCATGGATCTTCTGATTCCCTGGCAGGAGCCTCCAGCCTCCATCCTCCTGGATTGATGTCCTGCCCCAAGTGAGCCAGCTGACTCTGTTTTAATGCCAGGAATGTTGATTTAACCTCTTCGGCTTCTTTGCAGAGTAAGTACACCATGTCACATGCTGATTTATGTTGCTCATGTAACCACTGGGCAATGGTATCCACACTATAACCCGGCCTGCTCCATGCTAGGCAGCAAAGTTGAGGCAGGTCTGTTCTTCTAATTTCAGCGGGGTAGCCACGTTAGGCTCTCTACAGCAAAAATGAGAGTTGTTTATCTTTTGCTGATGACCGTCTACCTACAAATGATCCAATTGTTTTGGACTAAGGTTATTTACACAATTCTATAACTTTCTTCAGTTTGAATACTAGCCTTCTTCCCTCTTTTTTTGTTATCATTGTGAATAGTGCAGAAATAGTGCTCTCCATTGTGCTTGACCCCATTTCTCCTTTATAAAATTAAAGAGAGTTCAATTGTACCCCAGCTGGGTAATTTGGAAAATGAGGAGAGCGCATGACTAATCCGCACCTTGTAAACCTCCTAGTTGCAGGATCTATTTCAGTTAGTATAAATATACATAAAAACACACACACTCTCTGTGTGTGAGTGTTGGGGGGGGGGTAATCCTTGGTCAGTTTTGATCACATTGTTTCTTTTTTTCAGTTTTTCTATCTGTTTCCTACATTATACCTTTCTTGTTCCTTTCCTGATCAGCCTTACACTCTCTCCTTTCCCCTCCCACTCAGGAGCCTGGAATGGTGAAGTGGCATGCAGAGATCTGGAACTAACAATAGCCCAAGCAATAGCATTATTCAGGCACCTAATAAAAAGATATTAGACCTAAACACTCCTTATGACTAATGTTATAAATAATGTGTCCTGGAACATCAAAGAGGTCAACCACGCGCAAAAAGAAAAAGTATTATCACTCATTTAAACACTCTAAAGCAGATATCTTCTTGCAAGAAACCCACCTTATTGACTTGGAGGCAGAGAAATACAGGAGAAGATTGGTGGGGGAAGGGGTTTTAACAATTTCTCCACTGCGGCCAAAGGAGTAGCAGTGTTGTTTCACAAAAGACATATCCTAGACATAAATCAAGAAAAGGGTGGCAGATATTTTATGGTGAAGACTAAGGTCTCTGACTTGCTCTATATATCCTAATTAATTTATAAGCACCCAAGATGATCCAACTTGGTTTTTTTTTTAAAAAAGATTTTTCCAAATTAATTAAAACCCCACTAGAATCAATCTTCATGGTAAGAAATTTTAATAAGGTGTTAGGCCTTTTGTTTAGATGAGTCAGGCTGGCTCCACTTGTTACCGTTTATATTACATATGGCAGTTGGCTGGTTTTTTATCCTTATCAAGGATAAGATGTCAATGTGGTTGCTTTACTAATTTTTATCAGGAGAACCCTCTAATCTATCCCTCCAAAACTTGGATATAGTCCTACAATCAAGGACTGACACTTAATTCAATAATTCCTTAAAAAACAAATATTTCCTTTATTAAAGCTTATTACTAATACAGTGGAATTGTAGAGAGAAACCTGAAAGTCTTAAACTAAAACAACTCTTAAACTAACATACATCATTAATAGTGCATTTAACTATGGTACTTACCATTTTATGCAATACAAAGGTAACTATATAATTAGAAACTTATCATTTAATTATTCTTAATGCTGAACCTCAACTACTTGAGCAAATGTGGATCAGACAGAAACTGAGGCTATGTCTATGCTGACGGCAGCAAAATTGCTGCCATCAGCCTGGCATTCCTGGAGCACTTAACAGAGAGTCTGAACTCACTGCTGTGCTCCTAGAAGTCAGCTCTGTAAGTCCTGGGTCCACAGCAGACATACAGGAAAGCCAACCACAAGGCATTTGCGGTCGGCTTTCCTGATTGTGTCCTGGTGGCTAAGAAAGCCACCAGCATTTATGCAAGGCAGTTTACATGCCTTGCATAAATGCTGGTCGACTGCCACTGAAAATGTAAACTAGGCCTGAATGGGTAGAGAAGGAGAGCTTTTCACTCAGACTGCAGATATTCAACTTTATTTGCAGGCAGACACAAGCATTCCTATAGTTACAAACTTTACAGAGAAATCCCTCTGGGTCATTTAAGAAAGGTCCCTCTGATCTGTCTAAGCACAGAATTACCCTTCAGTTATGAATATTTGGTGGAAACTGAGTTAGCCCAGTTGCTCAAACCTAAAGTGAATTCCTTGCTTTTAGCAATGCTCCCTGCAGGTTGTCTGGAGCTTTTCTTCCAGCTGTGTTCAGCTCTGCTCTTTTCTCTCCTTCACTCTGCTGCAGCCTGCTGCGCTTCTCAGTTTTTTCTGCTGTCTGTGCATCTGTTCGCTTCTCTTTGTCACGGTTCTTCTCACTTTCTTTCTCTCTTGCCATTTTTCTATCCACTCCATTCTCTCTGATCTACCGCAGTCTCTGGCTTTCCATTCTCTTATGAGTGATGGTTGGCTATTTGTAGTTTGGCAAAGGGTGTGGGGGTAGCATGTACAGGAGACGAATGTCAAATAAGAGGGGTGAAGAGGCGGGAACATGTAGATCATCAAGTAATGGGAGGGGCCAAGTGAGGGTGGCACATACAGGCGTGAAACATAAAAGTTGATTGTTTGAGAACAGGGAAGAGGAAGATGCAGCATGTAGGATGTCAGGATGGCTAGGGAGGGGCTATGTACAGGAGTGATCTGTATGTGGAGTCCCATCAGGGGAAAAGTAGAGGGTCAATGCTCTAAAGCAGTAGTTCCCAACATTTTCTCTGCTGTGGCACACCTTGCTACCTTTAGTTAATTTGAGGCACACCACCATATAGTTTCCAAATGAACTCTTGAATATTCATGAGCCAATCCAAGCTCTTTGAGTAGTTTTTCAAAAAATTTTGAGGCACACCTGCTCAGACCTGATGGCCCACCCGTGTGCCATGGCACACTGGTTGGGAAACACTGCTCTAAAGCTATGTAAGGGGCATGTAGTGGGACATTAGGAAAGTAGGGGATATGAGGGACAGGATCCTAAGGGCTACACAATGGACTGGGAAGCACATACACAGGGGCTAGAAATATCAAGTGGGGGGGAGGAACCTCCTATGTCAGATTTTAACCTATTGTTTCCTATCTTGCACTATTATTTAAAATACCACAGAGCATTTTACAACTGATCCTGCTCCTTTATTCCTTCTAATAATTACTTTCCAACCTTTAGAATTTTAAGCCCCATTTGAGGCTTTCCTTTTAGCCTACATTCCTAAATTTGACTAATAGGTTTACAGCTTTTGGACAAAAATCGTGGGCTACACAGTACACAATCACACATTAAAAACATCATATAAAATTATATGGAAGAACTGGGATTAAAAGATTATGGCAGTTGCAGAATCCTGCAATGAAAGATTTTACTTTTTTTCTGCCCCATATTCCACATATTCACTAATAGATTTCTTCCTGAATTCTATGAATCCGGTGGACTCAGTGCTCAATAATGAAATTTAGTCCATCCTGATTTCTAGGCAGGTACCAGTAATATTACAATTTTCCCATCTTGAAACAAATTGAACTTGTAAAAAATGGAGATTTAACTCCTCTCCTTTGAAAGATAATCACTTTCAGAACTGTGTCCCAGAAGAAATTCTGCTTTTCTTCTAAACAATTGACATATGAGAGAGATCCCACTCTATCCTAAAGGACAGACTAAAAGGTTTTGTTAGGGGCAGGATCATATCCTACACAACAGTTAAGAATAGGGCTTGATGGGTTCAGCTCCTGGAATTAATCCCAAAAATGTAAAGCTATGAATTTAGAATGTGCAAGATACCCCCTTGCTCAAGAAAGTAAAAAATTATCTTCAGGAGGAAGTAAATAAAGCAGGGGTCTCAAACACACAGCCCGTGGGCTGCATGCAGCCCCTAAAGATATTTCCTGTGGCCCGCAACGACAGTACTGTTACTGATATCTGCAATATTGTTGTATGGAAAGGTTTCAATGGTACGGCCCTTGGGCTAATGTACTAGTCCTCCCGCAGCCCTCTACTGGTCCTCATACGGCCCTCGTGGTGATTTGAGTTTGAGACCTCTGAAATAGACTGTCATCAGCACAAACTTAAGCTGCTCCATTAAGATTCAAACAAACATACTGGGCATTGCAAGGGAGAAAGTGGAGAAATTCTTGCATACAGATTAAAAGTGAGAGTTCAAAGGTCCCAAACAGTATCACTCCAAAGTAAGGGCAAGCTATTATTAAGCAAAAAGAGAACAGTGATCAGTTTTTGAAATGCTGCCAGTTTCTTTTCAGTAATGATTCACCATCTGACACAGAAGAACTGAATAATGTTGTTAAAACTTTTAACCTGTCTCAGATCTCAGAGGACCAATGGGTCAGGCTGGCCTTCCTTTGCAATCAGAGAAAATGATGAAGGCCATGAACAAAATGAGTCTGGGAAAGCGCTCTGATGACTTACCAACAGAATTCTCTCAACGTTTCAAAGAAATTCTGACCTCTTAGCTGTTACACATTGGTAAAGATGCCTTAAAGAAAGGTAGGCTATCGCCTGCTGTGACAGAAGCCCTATTTACTATACTAAACTGAGTGAGAATGTGCAGAAGTGTAAGAGATGTAGACCTATCTCTTTAATTAATACTGATACAAAAATACTTTCAAAAATATTTGCTGAGAGGTGTGAAAAAGCAGTGAGTGAGATGATTCACCCCAGTCAGAAGGGATTTATTTTAAAAGGCATGGTTCAGATAACACACGTCAGCTGATTTAATGTTATGGCATTCCGTTCCCAGTGGAGAAATTCCCATGCAGTCAGTTAATTTGAGGCAGAGAAAACCTTTGACAGAGTGAACTGTTTTTACACTGGATAAATGTGAGTTGAAGAAATCATGTATTTTGTGGATAAACCTGTTATATTCCCAACCCAAGTCTCATATCCTAAGACACAGCACACTATCCTTCCCCTTTCATCTGTTTCAGGGAACTAGACAGAAACACCCGCCACTCCCCATTCAATCTGTCATTAGAATAACTTGCAGCACTAATTAGGAAACATCAAGCGATTCAAGGAATTGTATCAGGGAGTTGGGAGACTTCACTCTTTCAATATGCAGATGACAGCATCCTATTGATTAAAAAGCCAGAGCAAGCTATTCCAAATATCCTTCAAACAATAGCTAACTTTGGTAAATCTCTGGCTACAAGATAAGTGGGGATAAATCAGATGTAATGCTATGATCCAATTGGATTTGGTTGGAAATGGATCTCCTATAGAGACATTTAGCTGGCACCAGACAAACCTCAGTTATCTTGGCATCCTGTTCCCTAAGAAAATTAAAATATCATCAAAATTAATCTAGCTTCATCAATCATGCAGTTAGCAAACTATTTAAATGGATCACAGGCACTACCTCTCTCCCTCTGAGGAAAAATAAACATAGTTAAAATTAATGTTTTTTCTAGGATCATGTGTATTCTGAATTTTCTCCCTAACCACAGTCTTCCCTTTTATTTTACCAAAATCAACAGTGTTCAGATCCTTCTTGTGGAGTTCTGGTAAGAAACCCAGAATCTCCTTACAAAGCTTACAGCTCTCTGTCAAAACAGGTGGTTTCAGATTTCCCCACTTTAACTTTTACCATCAAGCAATAATTCTTAGCCAAGCAGTATAGTGGTTAATCAACTTCTGCTGAAAGCACCAGATTGGCTGCAGCTGGAAGCAGAATTGGTTGCTCCCTACCCCTTTTCTGTGCACTGCACTTGGATTACTACTAATTCCCTAAAGAACAATTACTAACTATTGTGGCAGCCAGAAATACTTAGCATATGATGGCTACTAAATTTTAAAAATCACCTTCTTCTGCATACCTAGGCCTGTATCTGAACTGTAACTCAAAATTCTGTACAACAGGCTACCCCCTCATTTACCCAGATTGGACCAGGAAGTAGATTTTTGAGCATAGTCAGTTTATTGAAAATGATACCTTTCTCCCTTTTGCAATATTTTTTTTAAAAAAAATGTTTCCTCTAGAGACTAAGGCGTAGCATTTTATCCCACCTACGTGTATCATCTCCCTTCTGTTTGGCTGATGTCTGCACTGTTCCTGATCCACCAGAACTGCTTTCATTTCTCCAAATATTACCCAGATTGCAAAAACTCATGTCAACACTATATATATTCAAAACTGGTGCCACTGAGGGCATGTCTACGCTTTGGCACCATCTAGTGTCAACACTGAGAAGTCCACATAACAAAACTGAAGCTGAATGGCCACACCTCACTCCATGGACTGGCATCTTGCATCCCCACTGCTGTTTGTTACTCCCACTTTAGAAGCACTGCATTGGTTGTAGGTCTTCCCCAGTGCAAGGAAGAGCTGGGGCTTGTGCAATGTCAGCTCTCCTACCATGATGCAGCCCAAGTGTAGACACATCCTCCCCTCCCCTTCTCACAGAGAAACAGGAGGTGCTTTTCCTGCCATGTATGTGTAGCAGGGAGAGAAGAGCTGCCAGCCCTTGGGGCTGCTTCACCTAGCCAAGGCAGAGGAAATTTTAACCCCTCAGCCCAGGCAGTCCTGTCTGCACTGCAGAATGTAGTGGCCCCAACAAGGAGGGATAGAGCTGGGGTGGCAGCAATTGCTGGGGGCTGGGAGGGAAGCCCAGATCCGGGTGTTGGTTGCAGGGTCCCTGGCCAGATGCAGGCCAGAGTTCCCCAGTGGTAGAGAGAGGACCCAGACCTGGGTGGAGGGGTCCACAGCAGGGTCCCCCCTGGTGTGTGGGGTACAGATTGTGCAGGGTTCCCCAGCATCAGGCCAGGGATCAGGATCAGGGTCAGTGGGCATGTGGGGGGGGGGAGGTGGACTACTTGGTGATGGGGAGGTTGCCCTGAGTAGCAGTGATGCCTTGTGCACTCATTCCCACTCCCCGTCTGTCACCCACAAAGCATTGTATCAAGGCACCAAAAACAAACACACACATTGAAAACAGCTATTACTTTATTGTATTCTGAGACCCGGACATTGCATTCTTACAGGAGTTGTTGCAAAGTTCTGCTTGCATTTTCTTTTAACTCAGTGATCCCACGGACACACAGAGAAATTCCTCACCCCCACAGACTGATCTGTCTCTCTCTCTCACCCCCCCCCCAGAGGCTGGGTCCATGCTGCATGCTCCATTTCCTGCAGGCAGAGAGGAGGGGGAAAGCAACTTCCTAGTGTCAAGAGAAAGCTGCAGCACATCAGCCCAGAGAGGCTTGAAAGAACATGGAATTGTGGGACCGATCAGTTACCCAATTAAAGGCTCTGATTTGTACACACTCACATAGACCTGCTCTATTATAGTCGAACAGAAAGCTACACCTCTTGCAGGGATGGAGTTATAATGCTGACTTCCAGCCCCCTCGTAATGTGAATTTTCCCTCAAGTGAGTGTGTAAGCACACAGCTGGAGGGTGTTACCTGCCGATAGGTTGGCCTGTTCATTCAGTGTAGCCTAACCCTAAGTCATACAAATGTAGGCACTGTGATTCAGCAGGGCATAACTTTTAACCTATGTTATTGCTCCTACGCTCATCTGTTTTGGGAAGACCTTAACTGCAGTTAATTTTTCTCAGTCAAATAAAATTGTGTTACAAGCTAAACGCGTCAAATTTAAAGCTAATGAATAGTAACTGGAAACTGAATAAATGTGAAAAACATTGGCCCAGCAGAGCATTAATAATTGCCAAAAGACTCATTATACCTAAACAGAAACCCAAAAAAACCAACTAGCAATTGAAGACTGGAGCACAGATGTTGTAAAATTGAGCTAGCACGTCCATGGACAGGACTTGCTAGTTTGGTTTAGGAGGGGGGCACCATAGGAAGTGGGGCAACGTGGCCCCTGAGAAGAGTCATGCCCCCACCCAGCACATAGGAAGAGGAAGGCATCCTGGGACGAGGAAGGTCAAACTGCATTAATTTGGACTAACGGTTAATTTGAATTTACTAGGCTCCATTGGGTTAATTCGAACTAATAACTTCGAATTAACCCGTACTTCAAAGTTAAGTGAGGTTTTATAGCTTCAAAGAAAGCGTTCATTAGGCATTCCTTAGTTCGAAGTAATGAAAGCCAGTGTAGCCATGCATTAATCTAGTTCGAATTAATCCTCATTAATTCAAACTAAATTGTAAGTGGAAACACACCCTGAGAACCTTCAGTTAACTGATAGGAATCCTTGGGACGACTCCTACACCATTTTCCTTGCAACTTTTTTTAAAATGGGAAAATCAGTTAATGTTCAATAAAATTGTAAGCAGCTTTAAACTGTGTCTTATAATATGAAGGATCAGACAACCTTAATTATAGACAGCACTACCACTTCTAACTATAACAGTTTTTTAAAAGTCTTCCTTGTCTATGTTACAAAAGAGAATCGGAAGCTGAGCGACCAGAGGGAGCGTGCGAACAGCGGGACTGCAAACGGGAGTTTGCGAGGGAAGGAGTTGGTGAAGCCCTGAGAAGGAGGCGAAGAAAATCCCCTAGCTAAAGAAGCAAAGGAGAGAGAGCGAAGCTTGGGTGAGTGAATTACTAACTGTGTGTTTGTGTCTTTCCCTACAGGTGATTTCTGTTAGTTGTTAGCTACTGTGGGAATTGGGACTGTGAGGGTGTGTTTGTGTGATTGGGGGCTGTTTGGATCATTGTTCTCTTCTCACCAGCTTCAATCAGCCTTGTGATCACTCTTCCCCTGTGTGTTTAACAAGGGGCAAGGGCTGACCTAGGCAGAGAAGGCCTTAAAAGTCAGTGGCTGAGCGACGGGGGGGCTTGCGAACAGAGGAGCTTGCAAGAGAGTTTGGGGAGCCAATAATGGTGAAGAGGAGCCGCACTGCTTGTGCCAGCACCCCTTCTGTCTCCTTCACTTCTGCCTGTAGCAAGACAGACATCCTGGGCATGGATATCTCTACCCAGATCCTGGTGTGGACTTGCAGGGACTGTAGCCTACAGTTCCCTGTCTCCGATGATCAGGCTGGGGAGATGAATCAATGTGACAAGTGTCTTCTGGTGGAATCTCTCAGGAGGCAGGTGGGAGAGTTACAGGAGGAGGTGTCTAGGCTAAGAAGTATCCATGCCCTGGAGAAGTTCCTCAATGGCATCCATGAGGAGACATGCAAGGAGGAGGATACTCTCCAGGTGCTGAAGACTACTGCAGCACTGCTGGAGAAGGATGGGATGCCTATGGAAGAGGGAGGACACTTGCAGCTGGTTACCTCTGGCAGCAGACAGTGCTCTACTCCTGCTCACATCCCTCCCGCCATTGTGGTGAAGAACCGTTACACAGCACTAGAGACAATGGATGAGGTGAAACAGGTGACGCCATGCACCCCCAAGGCTGGGAGGATCACAGCCACCACAGCTAGGAGGAAACGTAGGGTTGTGGTGGTTGGGGACTCACTTCTGAGGGGGATGAAGGCACCCATCTGTCACCCTGACAAGGCCTCATGGGAGGTATGTTGCCTGCCAGCTGCCCTATCTGAGACGTTATGGAGGGATTGTCAAGAATCATCTGCTCCTCTGACTACTACCCCATGCTTCTCATCCATGTGGGAACCAATGATACTGTGAGAGGTGATCCTCAGCAGATCAAAGGTGACTACAGGGCTCTGGGAGTGCGACTGAAGGAGTTTGGAGCACAGATGGAGTTCTCCGCGATCCTTCCGGTCAAGGGTAGGGGCCTGAGTAGAGACAGATGCATCCTAGAGGTGAACGCCTGGCTGCGAAGATGGTGTCATCACGAGGGCTTTGACTTCCTTGACCATGGAATTCTGTTCCAGAAAGAATGACTGTTAGGCAGAGATGGACTCCATCTGTCAAGGAAGGGGAAGAACATATTCGGACGTTGACTAGCTGACCTAGTGAGGAGGGCTTTAAACTAGGTTTGAAGGGGGAAGGAGACCAAAGTCCACAGGTATGTAACAATGTGGGAGATCTGGGGGAAAGGGTGGAACTTGGGGAGAACGGGGACTGTAACACCAGGGATAAAAGAGAAGGTAGTTGGAACATGGGGGGGAATCAAATAATTATGTTACATGTTCTAATGAAGCTTTAATACCTGAGACAGGTGCGGGAGGACAATCCCAGGAGAAAATACAAGGAGGTAGATGCAATAGAACTGAAAATGAACTTGGGAAAGTAGGGCAATCAGCCTGGTATCTTAGGTGCCTGTACACAAATGCAAGGAGCCTGGGAAACAAGCAGGAAGAATTGGTAGTACTGGCGCAGGCAAGGAATTATGATATAATTGGAATAACAGAGACATAGTGGGATAGGTTGCATGACTGGAGCTCCGCCATGGATGGCTATAAGTTGTTCAGGAAGGACAGGCAGGGAAGAAGAGGGGGAGGAGTAGCACTATATGTAAAAGAGCTCTATGACTGCTCAAAGCTCCATTATGGAAGTGGAACCGAGCCAGTTGAAAATCTGTGGGTTAAGCTTAGAGGAGAGGGCAACAAGTGGGATGTCATGGTGGGTGTCTGCTATAGACCTCCAGGCCAGAAGCAGGAGGTGGATGAGGCATTCTATGGACAACTGGCGGAAGTTTCCAGCTCACAGGCCCTGGTTCTCATGGGGGACTTCAATTATCCTGACATCTGCTGGGAGGCCAATACAGCAGTACATAGACAATCCAGGAAGTTTTTGGAGAGTGTTGAGGACAACTTCCTGGTACAAATGCTGGAGGAAGCAACTAGGGGCCTTGCACCTCTCGACCTGCTGCTCACAAACAGAGAAGAATTGATTGGGGACGTAGAAGTTAATGGCAATCTGGGCAGCAGTGACCATGAGATGGTAGAGTTCAAGATGCTGATTAATGAAAAAAAGGAAAGAAGCAAAATGCAGACCCTGGACTTCAGAAAAGCACATTTTGGCTCCCTCAGAGAACTGATGGGCAGGATCCCTTGGGAGGCTGATCTGAAGGGGAAAGGTGTCCAAGAAAGCTGATTGCATTTTAAAGAAACCCTGCTAAGGGCACAGGAAGATAACATTCCAATGAGCAGGAAGAACAGCAAATGTGGAAGGTGCCCAGTGTGGCTTAACAAAGAACTCTGCACTGAGCTAAAGCATAAAAAGGAAGCTTACAGGAAGTGGAAGCTTGGACAGATGACTAAGGAGGCATACAAAGATATTGGTCAAGACTGCAGGGATAAAATCAGAAAGACCAAAGGACAGTTGGAGGTGTGGCTAGCAAGGAATGAGAAGGATAACAAGAAGGGGTTCTACAAGTATGTCAATAACAAGAAGAGGATCAGGGCTTGTGTAGGTCCCCTTACTGAATAGCGCAGGTATCCTCGTGATGAAGGATGAGGAACAGGCTGAAGTGATCAATGCTTTTTTTACTTCAGTTTTCACAGGGAGGGCCAGCTCCCAGCCCACTACACTGGGTATGGCAGATTGGAGAGAAGAAGAGAGGCCCTTGGTGACAGAAGGTCAGGTTAGGGACTACCTAAAGAAGCTGGTTGTGCACAAGTCCATGGGGCCGGATTACCTGCATCCGAGGGTGCTGAGGGAGTTGGCTGATGAGGTAGCAGTAACTTGTGGCGAATGGGAGAGGTGCCGGAGGACTGGAAAAAAGCAAATATAGTGCCTATCTTCAAGAAAGGGAAAAAGGAGGATCCAGGGAATTACAGACCTGTCAGCCTCACCTCAATCCCTGGAAAAATCATGGCGCAGATTCTCAAAGAATCCATCCTGAAACACTTGGAGAAAAATAGAGTGATCAGGAACAGCCAGCATGGATTCACCAAGGATAAATCATGCCTGACCAACCTCATCACCTTCTGTGATGAGATGACTGGATTTGTGGGTGCAGGAAGAGCTGTTGATGTGATATACCTCGAATTTAGCAAGGCTTTTTATACGGTTTCCCACAGCATTCTCATCAACAAGTTAAGAAAGTATGGGTTGGATATGTGGACTGTAAGGTGGATAGAGAACTGGCTAGATCAACGGTTTCAGCATGTAGGAATCAATGGCTCCATGTCTAGTTGGCAACCAGTAACGAGTGGTGTGCCCCAGGGGTTGGTTCTGGGGCCAGCTCTGTTCAATATTTTCATTAATGATCTGGACGATGGGATTTATTGCACACTCAGTAAGTTTGCAGATGACACCAAGCTGGGGGGAACGGGAGACACGCTGGAGGGTAGGGAGAAGATTCAGGAAGACCTTGACAAATTGGAGCAGTGGGCCAATACAAATCTCATGAGGTTCAACAAGGAGAAGTGCAAAGTCCTGCAATTGGGACGGAAAAACCCCATTCACTGCTACAGGCTGGAGAGCGCTCAACTAAGTAGCAGCACCGTAGAAAAGGACCTGGGGGTCATGGTGGATGGGAAGCTGGATATGAGTCAGCAGTGTGCTCTTGCTGCCAAAAAGGCCAACGGCATATTGGGCTGCTTAGTAGAAGTGTTGGCAGCAAATCAAGAGATGTGATTATTTCCCTCTATTCAGCACTAGTGAGGCTGCATCTGGAATACTGTGTCCAGTTTTGGGCTCCCCACTACAAAAAGGACGTGGACAAATTAAAAGGAGTGCAGTGGAGGGCAACAAAAATGATCGAGGGGCTGGAGCACAAGACCTATGAAGAAAGACTGAAGGAACTAGGCTTATTTAGCCTGCAGAAGAGAAGACTGAGGGGGGATTTGATAGCAACCTTCAACTACCTGAAGGGATGCTCCAAGGAGGATGGAGCTCAGCTGTTCTTAGTAGTAACAGAGGATAGAATAAGGAGCAATGGTTTCAAGTTGCAACTGGGGAGGTCGAGGCTGGATATTAGGAAAAACTTTCTTACTAGGAGGGTGGTAAAGCATTGGAATGGGCTACCTAGGGAGATGGTGGAATCTCCGTCTTTGGAGATGTTTAAGGCCCGGCTGGATAAAACTCTAGCTGCAATAATTTAGTGGGTGTGGTCCTGTTTTTGGCAGGGGGTTGGACTAGATGACCTCATGAGGTCCCTTCCAACCCTATGATTCTATGATTCTTAAAACTGAAATAATCTTTAAAAGCTTCTATATATTTCATTGTTACTCTTGTTTGTTTACTTTTGGACAATGAAACTAGGTTAGCCAGTTTCATTCTTGTTTATAGCCATTTTTTTCTAATCCATTTTATCTTTAGATTCTCAGGTACCACTAGCCAAATGAGGTAATGTTTTTTGTTGCAAAGAATTCAGAGGGTGTTTATTTATTTAAAACTATTTTCATGGGGTTTTTTTTAACAAAACTTGATGGACCCATTTCTATTGATTTTAGTTTCTGTAAAAACATATTTTGCGTTTTGGGCCAAATGTGATGTGCCAGTGTCCCACCGTGATAGCATGTATGACATCATTTACAAAAGCTTAAAGTTTGCTCTAATTTTAGCAAGATTATGTGACTGAATTTAAAATTGTAGATTATATCAACTAAGGCCCCAGTTTGGCACTGTATTTAAATGGATGCTTATTTTAAAGCATGTGAGTAGCCCTGTGGGTTTCAATAGGATTATTAAACACTTACATAAGTACTTTGTTGAATTGGGGGCCTTATGGATTAAAAAAAAATTAGATTTAAAGATGTAAAATCTCATCTGTAAAGTCACATTCAAACATCACTGGGTGTGATAATATGTACCTGGAATTTATTTACTGGGGAAAACTCATTTGGAAACCTAGGTTCCAGTACTCCATGTACTTAACCTTAAGTACCTGAGTACTTCTACAGAAGTCAATGGCACTGCTCTCCAGCTTAAGCGGAGTGTGTGCATAAGTAATTATAGGCGTAAGGCCCAAATTAGCTGCTATATCTGAAAATATAAAATAACTGACTATGTATATTGCATATGTCTTTTGTTTTAAATACATATTTGTTCTGATTTAAGGGAAACATGATTTTCTTCAAGCTGCTTTTTGAAAGGAAAGTCTGGTAAATTTTTTCTCTCGTAACATGTATTTGCAAGTTAGAACTTTTATTTGTACTGTGTAGTAATTATAAACATTTGATATGTTGACAATCTTAAATTTATTCTGGCTGAAACACTACAGGTTTGGAACAGTAAGTGTTCAAGTAGAAACAAGTAACAATCTGCTATTTCAGTGAAGCGACGGGTAAAGAGAATAGCAATAAATTGACATCTCTGACACAAGCAATTCAGTACTTTAATGTGGAGAGTGGCAGAAGTATTTTATTTTGACAAAGCATAAAGAGTTGACATTATAAGAGATGATACAATTTAGCTGAAAGGAAGCATTACCTATAGTACTAAAACCAAAAAATTATACTGAATGTATATGGAAGATACAGTGGAAATGTAGAATCTATGTTATAACTGGGGATCTGGGCCTTGGCTCTGAATGCTTAAGCAAAAGGATAAAGTTTGGTTACCATGTAATATTTTCAGTTTTTTATTAATATACCCTATCTGTTTAATGCATAAGTTTTTCCTATGGCAAATTAGTTCAGCAGATAAATGACTACAAAGATAATTTAAAACAACTCATTGTCATTTGAAATGACACTGCTAAAGCTAAGTAACATAAGATAAAAAGTCACCATGCCCTGTGCACTGCTAAAAGAAGCATTTTAAGGCTTGCATTATCTTGTATTTCAGCATGTCTGAAAGCTTTGGGCTTGATCCTACAAGCCACAGAGCCAGTGAAACAAGTAAACATATGCTTATTTTTTTGTAACAGACCAGAGTCTTGTTCCAGAGGACTGAACCGTTTATGCACAAATGAATTGTGCATGGAACTATGTACTTGCTATGTCAATGTTTCTTATAGTCTTGTCTAAATGTATCATCCATCCATGTCAATTAAAGAATATTTTGTCTGTTAAAACACTACTGTTATTTATGAATCATAGAATATTAGGGCTAGGAGGGACCTCTCAAGGTCATCTAGTCCAATCTCCTGATAAAAGCAGGACTACTCCACTAAATCATGCCATCCAGGGTTTTGTACAACCAAGTCTTAAAAGTTTCCAAAGATGGAGATTCCACCACCTCCCTAGGTAACCTATTCCAATGCTTCACCACCCTCCTAGAGAGAAAGTTTTTCCTAATATATAACCTAGACCTCCCCATCTGCAACTTGAAACCCTTGTTCCTTGTTCTCTCCTCTGTCATCACTGAGAATAGCCAAGCTCCCTTCTTGTTTTATTTCCTGGAGTTGTTCTTCTGAATGCTGACAACGGCATAAGAATCTACCATGAGTCAGTTTTTTTTGCTGTACACCCCCTTGAAGATCATGCTTTTAGGATTGGTACATCAGAATGGGATTGAACACACAGTACAATGAAAGTGAGCAGAGACTGACGATCAAATGGCTCTAGACCAAGGGTAATTTGTCATGCTTCACTTTTTGACTTCAGGATGTACAGGTAAATATGTAGACACAGGGGCGTTGCTGGCGCTGGGCACCCGGGTCATGTGCCCTGAATCCCAGCGCTGGTGCCCTGGGTCTGGAGGCCCCCCCACCCGGTCTCCGGCCCGATTGGGCCGGAGATCCGGGGCCCAGCCGCCTGGGGCTTGACCGCGGAGGCCACTTCTGGCCCTGTCCTCAGCTGGGGATCCGGGGCCCAGCCACCTGCAGCTGCAGCCGCGGCAGCCCCGTCCCTGGTGGGGGATCTGGGGCTCAGCCACCCATGGCTGCAGCAGCCCCGTCCCCAGCCAGGGATCCAGGCTCAGCCGCCCGCGGCTGCTCGGGCCCTGTCCCCGGCCAGGGGCGTCGTCTGTGGCCAGCAGCGGGGCCTGCAGGGCGGGGTCTGGGGCCTGTAGATATGGCAACCCCAATGACCCTGGGTAGTCCAAAACACCACAGGGCCATGCCCTGGATCCCTCCCCGGGGTAGTGACGCCCCTGTGTAGACATTAGAATGAAAGGAGACAGGAATGTACACCATCTACTTTTCTACAAGATTTGATAGAAGTTCAACCTCACTAAGAAAATAAATGGCATCAAAATCAGCTACCAGCAGTGTGACTCACTCTTTATACTGAAACAGAATTGCTGTGTGTTTCAAAGCTCTAAAAGTGTACTCTCAGATTGATGTTTCCATTGAGAGACTACTTTGTGAATTAAAGTGGTAAAGCACATTTCACAAAATAAAAAGTGTTTCCATTTGCCTCTGAAGGTCACTTCTGTAATTTTCACTGATTAGTACTTCAGGACAGTGACCCTGCATAAAATCAATCATAGTTATATTTGTCTACCATAAAAATAATAACCTCAGTAGTACTACAAATGAATACTGACATACAACTCACACTCTCCTATACCATACACTTCACTCAGAAGCTAGAGCAGACAGTGGACCACCAGTGCAATGTACTCTCTGCATGGGTACATTGCTTAATAAGTGAGCAGTCATATTCTAGCATAATTTCAGCTTTTGCAGGGTCTCTGTGTCTAGCCCAATGCATCAGAGCAGAGGTCTCAAACTCAAATCACCACGAGAGACGCATGAGGACTAGTATGTTAGCCCAAAGCCACACCATGCATAAGGACTAGTATGGTAGCCTGAGGCCTGCACCACCAGACCTTTTAATACAATGGTTTTGCAAACATTGATAGTGATAGTGTTGTTGTGGGCCACAAGAAATAACTGTAGGGGCCACATGTGGCCCTCAGGCTGCGAGTTTGAGACCCCTGCACTAGCATAATCTAGTGTTGAGGTGAGGAAAGCCTGCATAGTTGTAGAGACTTCTGCATCCAAAAGAATAGTTATGTTCTCCTGCCAGAAATAGATAGGATAAAAAAACACTCTTGGCCACAGCTACAGTCTGAGTATCCCAGCTCAACCATAGATTTGACAAAAGCAGGGAAGCACACTCCCATAACTGTTAAATATCTCATCAAGAAAGAAAGACATAGACTATATCCGTCTTGCTAATGACCATAGAGCTCTCAGGCCATTGCCAGGTCTAAAAAAAGTCAACCTCGTGCCTGTCTCCTTGTCCATTTCTTGAAGGAGATCACTGACCAAAACCATCAGCAGTTTCTTTACCACCCCCAGACCTAAAACTGAATAATGGAAGTGCATGAAATCTCAGGACTCCAGATGAGGACCAACCTGCTTTGCCACAACAACCTTTATGTAAAGTACTTTCCAGAAAAGCTTTAGGAATTTATATAATAGGAGAGGCCAACCTTACAGAACTCAAGAGCCACGTAAGTCGATTATTAAAACTGCGAGAGCCACACTGAGGCATATAAACACATATTTTTACCTACTCCAAAATTACTAAGCTTAAAATTCATTATGTACTTTAATTTTTTTGTAAAAATAGGGCAAACATTGATCCTACTAATGTCAGATTCTAATAATTATTTAAGGTTACCATGAAACTAGGCCTATAAAGTAAAAACTTAGCTGTCTCTAGATGTAGAACACTACAGGCTTGTGGCAAGTTTTTTTTTTAAATCTGGGCAGTAACTTGTCAAAGCTGTAGGTAAAAGCTCTCTCAGATGCTGATCTCTAAGTATCGTACAATGTTTTGAATTTCATTGTGGAATACGATGCTTCACAGCAGTAAGTTGTGCCAAAAATTGAAAGTAATCTACGTTCAGTTTTAAACTTTTCTCCTTTGTATTTTCATTTCTTAGTATTCCACATCATGTTTAGGACTTGTAAAACATCATTTTATTTTAATGAGTAAGCTGCATCAGGGCCTATGAGAAAATCTAATCATGCTACAGCTTCTCTGACCATGTCACACTTCCCTCTCCCACTCCCGTTACCATTTCTCTGCTGTCTCTTACCATGCTGCTCCTTCTCCCCAACCATGCCGCACTTCTGCCCTACACCCCACCTTGGTCCCGACCATGCCCTTGCTTCCCTGCCAATATTTTGGCCAGTAAACTTGTTCACTAAAATACTCATGGACAGTGAAGACAAAAGGTCTGAGGACTCAGACACAATTAATTTTAAAATGAGAGTAATAGTAAGGGAAAACACTGTTCTCATCTTAATCCTGTGAAGAGATGCACACAGGGACACCTTTTCAACCGTTCAGAATCACGACAGATCAATGAGAATTTATGGGGACAGAAAGCACAAGATCAGAGCCTATTTCAGCAAGTGCTTTGGAGTCCATGCACAGAAGATACTATGGAAAAAATCCCATTGAGTTTATTCAGTTTGGGCTCAGGCCCTGTATAAATTCTAAATATCATTATTTGGTTTTTATAACACAAAGTAAAGTCTTTATTGGTGAGATATTTTTTTCAGAAAGTTTAAAACACAATTTTCCATGCTCAGCCCTTCACAACAGTTAGTCTCTTGTCTAATGGGCTCAGCTACCCATAGAGTCATTCATGAAGACTGCACTGAAATATAAATGGATTTTGACTACACAGCAAAGAAGAGTTAATACATGTTGAATGGTATTTAATCAGTGGAAGTATAGTGCTGCTATTGAACTTTGCAGTCAATGTAAATTATCTTGGTAATTGACTTAGTTATATTAATTAAAATGTACTAGCAGTTCCTTCTGCAAACAGATGACATACTGATGTCTCAGGCACACTTGTTCAATGGACTGAAGGAATGTTTTTTCTAAAGCCAGTGTTCAGTAGTGGTGGTCTATCCTAAGTCTAAATAATTTTGCATGCTGAAAACGAACCATTCTTTAAATTAATAGAGATTTTTTAAAATAACCTTTTGACAGTAGTCAGTGGTTTTGCATTATATTACAATATCTGGAAATGCCAGGTGATTTTAAAAAAAAGAAAATTAATTTACAATTGCTTTTCAGGTTTAAATTGCTAATTATCATCACTTTTCTGTTGTTCATTGTAGACTTGCTCTTGATCAATTTATGCTGCCAGTTTTAAAAATATTTACCCAGAAAACAATATCAAAAAAGAAATGTATTTAAAAAATCCTGCACTCAGAAGGTCAGACTTCTTCTTACTGGTGCTACTTTAATTCTGCCTCTTTGTGCATCCCGTTTGTGCAATGAATGAAGCCTGTGATGATGTAATTAAAGATTCTATCATAATGCATACAGACAAGGAGGGTAGAATTAATATTGTGTGGGTAAACTGTAGAATCTGACATTTACCTACTTTGAGTGTTTGTCTTTGCACCTAACTGACGATGTTGCTTTTTCCCTACCGGCTCTCACAATGCTGCTCCTCCCCTGCTGGCTCTTACCATGCCACCGGCTCTCTGCTGCCCCTGACCGTCATACATTTCTCGCCCCGTCTCCTGCCATGCCGCCCTTCCCTGCAATGCTCTTCTGGGAGCTGCAATTTTTCTTTAAAGAGCCGCATGTGGCTTGTGAGCCGCAGTTTGGCCACGTCTGTTATATAAGCTCAGATTTCCACAAAATAATAGCTTTTGCTAAACAAGATTTAAATAGATGGAACATTCATCAGTTATACTCAGCTGATAGCATTACCTCACTGAAAAGGAATCATGGCAACTCTGCTGTCTGTTTCAGATGATCCTTTTTCCTCTGTGTCCATTAAGCAGTTTTTACAGGCCTGATTAATCCTTCCTCTTGATATTGGGGCTGCAATAAAGCCTATCTAAATGTAAGAGTTTTATATGCTTCTGAAAAGTGTGATGGATTTGGCTTTTGGACATATTAAATAACTGCAAATAAAACACTAAGAGAAAGAATGTGTAAAGCAATTTTTATCCTCATTAAGTATTTTCTAAAGATAAGTGACCATCAATACTAGAACGATTGGGAAACTTGAGTGTACATCTACACTGCCTTGAAAGCCTAGGTCTGTTTATTAATATTAGCAAGGTGAGCAACTTGCTGACAGTTGTTTCTTGCTTAACTTGACCTTTCAGATGCTGAAAGTGTTCTCACAAGCTGCTGTTTACGGCTGTCTCATTACCTAGCTAAATCATTACTTTTCTAACACCATACTTTTAAGCGTATTGCTTTAGATATGCTGTGTGACAGTAGTGCTGTGGAGCAGTCAACATAGACAGGGCACTACCATTTTAAATTACCTGTTTTCAGGGAATTGTAACACATTGAAAAATATTTCTTCTATCATGGGAGGTGCCCTGGTTAGTTTCAGCCTATTAGGGAATTATCCTTTTGTAAAAGTTGGCACACCTTTGCATTAAATTCATTCTTTACTTGAAGGAAATGCTGCTCACTCACACAAGGGAAATCACTAATTTCACCAAGGCAAAGCAAAAACATACAGGGCCAATTTCATATCAGTCACAGGCGCAACCTGCAACAGAAGTCAGATAGGCTCATCACCTGAATTACAAGCTTATTGATGACAGATCAGTGACATAACTAGGAATGGAAAATTGGGTGAGCCTGATTTTTGGGTGGCCAGGCAATGTCACACACATTCTAGCTCAGCTTGAGCTAGCATATCAAAAATAACAGAGTGGATGTTGTGGTACAGGTTAGTGACCCAAGTCCAAGCATGCCCAGTCCCCTGAGTCTTCAATCAGGAAGACGCTGCACATCTGGGCCTCTTGAGAATGAGGAATTCCTCATGTGTGATCCTCAGACTGGGGCTGAGTAAAAGATCTGGTGCCTCTATCTGCCTGCCTACCTACCTACTGTAGGGTCAATGTATACTCTCTGAGCATAGCCAGGGTCTCATTTACTCCCCAATGGAAGATAGTAGTAGTCTTTCTATTGTGTGGCAGGACTCAACCCTACTATTCCATAATCAATATTGCCAGCCCTAGCCATTCAAAAATCATGAGTCAGCCCCCTCCAAATCATAAGAGTTTTAAAAATAATCAACTTTCCCAATTTGCTATGTGTGTGCATGAGGTGAAGGGCACCATGTGACAGGCCATTGTCATGTCAGACGTGACTCTTTGGAAGCAATTGGTTGAGTCACCTCTGACATCACAATGGCCTAGAAGTCTTGGCATGGCACAGATATATACCTATTGATTAAAATAAATAAGTATTTCATAAATTCCCTTTTGATTTTCCCCCATCATTGTAGACGGATTACAGCTAGTAAATGAGTATTTGTTTTTATTTCCCTTCTGATGTGTGAGGATTTAGGAAATACTCTCTGCAACCATGAATGCTAGGAAACTACTGATATTTTTTTAAGGAAAGCTGAAGATCTTGCGTAATTTCATGATTCCAGGAGTAGAAGCTTTTGGAAAAACACCAAATATTGGAAGATTTTCAATAAAAATTATACAAGTTGATAACACTGTAAGCAGCACTTTTGCTTAAAGATATATTTTCACATGGGTTTAAAATGCAAAGTCAGTTAGTGACATGTGTCCAGTTAAAAGCGTTTTAAAAGCTAACATACATAAAGAGATGTATACTAAAGAAAAAAACAATTTCAGTAAAATAAGAAGTTTGACAGATGAGTACATTTGCCAGTTCAGTTTTTTCTTGCAGTGTAAATTATGACAATATAACAGTGTACATTGCCCTGAATTAAAAAAAAAAATTAAAAAGCTATTTCTAATAGTGTAAAAGTGGGAAATAACTAAGAAAAATAATTTATAATTAGATTTTCAAAATTTTAAATATTTCTACAAGAAAAACCCCAAATCTTTTAATGCAGAGAGTGTCCACCATCTACACATATTACAGTCTTTGAATTCACAATTTCTCCAACAGAATTACTTGAAGTGGAATACATGTTATTAATCTTGATGGAGTAGGATAGGAATACAGATAGGTACTACTGAGCCTACTGTTAATACGGACTGAAATGACAGTTTATTATTGACCAAAATCTACCAAGACTCCCTCTGTGTAGACAACGGTGTGAAAGTGATTGTTTTCACACCATGTAAACAAAATGAAACAATGGAATTCAGCATATGAAAGTGGGAACATTTAAGTCACTTGTTTTGGCTTCCCCTCATAACTAAACATGCTATAATTTTTATTATAATTCAATGACAGCCTTGCAAACAACAAATAAATAAATAAAAACAAATTAAACAATAAATTAAAAATAAAAACATTTTTACTGTACATAGCATTTATTACTACTTTTTAAAAAAAATCAAATAAACTTGTACTGATCAAATATAGAACATTTGCTCAAGTGTTAAAAGTGGCTGATACCTGCCAAAAATCTCAGGCTCACACTACATTAACACACCACACTGCCACCTGCTGGAACTAGAACTGCACACTGGAAATTTGACTGGTCAATTACCATATCCTGTTCATCTTATCTACATGTGAGTATTGTCATTGATCTCAATGGAATTTCCCATGGATGTAAGCCAAGCAGGATTTGGCATCAATTTTATGTTTCTGAAAAAGTCTCCCATACTGCAAACATTCAAAAATCAAAAAACAAACAACTCCACCCAGCGATACAAAAGAAAACATTAAAAAAAACAACAACAACTACTGTAGCAGCAATTAAAGGTGCAGCTGGACAGAATTAATCTACTCAAATCTTGAAAAGAATGGATACGAGTTAAAAGGAAAAGATTAGTACATTCTTTTCCACATTCACATTGCATACAAACAACAATGTCAATAACACATGACTATGCTCTACAAAGCTTTCTTTTCCATCTCCAGCACATACCATAAAGCAATACAGACCCTAGCTTCCCCAAACATCAAACCTGTATTGAATTGCAAAATCTCAACAGGTGTTTCATGTGCTTTCACATCAATCATAGCAACAGATCAACATAGCTGGCTGTCACACAACCAGGCACTCTAGAAGTTACTGTATCTTAATACTGTGGTTAATAGGCATATTTCTTGCCATGACTAAAAATTATAAAATGTTGAATGGATTAAATACTACCAGTGTATAAATAATGTTCTAGGAATCAGTGTAGGAGAAGCAACAGTGTAGACAAAGGACAGGTTCAAAAGTGTTAGAAATTTTGCAAAAGGGCTACAAAGGAAAGTGAGATAAGCCAGTGAAAAACTGTCAAAAGCAGATGTGTCAGTTTGGAAAATTTGTCGTCGTTTAGCTTATGAATTTGTTTGATACTGGGGTCTCTTTATATCTGTGTCAGCCTGAAGAATCCATTTTGAATTTTTTTCCCTTTTACATCCACGTTGGACTGGAACTCCAACACGTAGTGGCACAGTGCTAACAATGAGGTGTTGTTAACTTAGGTGTGCTTAGTCTCCACTTGAAATGGATTCATAAACACTTGGCTTCCACCCAGGGGAACTTATTTGTTAGGAAAGAAGGGGCAGGGCAACAACCCTACCAAATACCAAGCAGGGCTTTGTGCTCACATGCTGAGCTTGACCAGGAGGTCACATGGCAGAGGAGTCAGGAAGATTATAAAAGGGCAGCAGGGACTTTTTTTCCCCCCCGTTCATTTTAGCTCAAGGTGAAGACAGTGGCTTCAGGAATCTGATGAGGTCAGAGAAACCCTGCTTACCTGAACTGTTCTGCACCTCCCACCCCACCCAAGAACTCCCAATGGAAGGGTGAGTTTAAAGGGCGTTACATTCAGGATGTTTGCTTTGTTTGTTTTGTTCTCTACGTGATCTGTATTAAGTTGTGCTTTTAAGTAGTAACTGGGTTAGAAGCCTGGGTTTATTTGCTTTCACTATTGTATACCCTTGAAGCAATAAGCTATCAGCCAGAAGGCTTACAGTATTGGTGGGATTCAGGGGAATGAGCAAGAGCTGCTCAGGAGACTTGGGGAACACAGCATAGTTTCAAGGCCTAAGTTATTGGACTGTGGGATCCCCACTACCAAGGGATGGGGGTCAGATACAAGGTCTGCACCTAGAGTCCATGCCTAGAGGCCCTCAACCAGGGACAGTGCCTAAAGCCTTGTCAATCACCAGCAAACAAAGGTCCCATGGGATTCAGCATTTGTATCCCCTGATAGCATTCTGGTTAGTGTCCAGTGCGAGCAGCCCAACAAGAAATGTGGGAGTGTGGTTTCTGAACTCATTCTGTCTCTATCAATTCATTCTTCATTATAGTCATGAAAAAGTCAGATAGTCCTAAGAGTTTATATTCAGTGTTTTGGTTTTTGCCATTTCAATTAGATTTTTACAAAATAAAGGTTTTAAAGTCTTTGTGAAAGTTATCTCTAACACAAACTTAAAACTGCACCATAACAGATGCATAGATGTGTAGGACTGGAAGGGACTTCAGTAGGTCATCTAGTCCAGTCTCCTGTGCTCGAGGAAAGACAAAATGTATTTCTGACACGACAAATGCTGCCCTGCTCTAATCCAAAAGGGTCAAAGGCCCACCAGAACCAGCGCTGTAGGAAGGGTAGACCACTATTTGTATAACTAATGGGAAAAAAAACCCCAAATGAACAAACCAACCAACCACAGCAATAAGTTTTCAGTGCCTAAGTCTACAGACTCAGGCTCATGGGGATCATGCTAAAGACAGCTGTGTAGATGTTCAGACTTGGGCTCTGAAATCCACTCCTCTCTCTGGGCTTCAGAGCTGGAGTTCTAGCCCAAGACTGAAGATCTACACAGCTCTTTTTAGCATTGTGGTGAGGGCCTATGAGCCCAAGTCTGTAGACCAGGCTCTGAGACTTACTGCAATGTTTTTGCTAGTTTATTCTGCTGTGTAGAGATGCCCAAAAAGGCCTGGCAGTGGGTTTCCCCAACCCTTGCACAACTGTAACACTGTTGTTGAGTTTGTAAGGAGGATTTCCTGTCACCCAAGTACATCATTCCCTTGTACAAAGTCCACATACTTATTTATTGTGCAGGGGGTTGAAAATTTCACCCTAATTTCATATCTCTTAGAAAATCTCTATTGGGCTAGGGACCATTAATAAAATTCTTCTACAGGCTCTGAAATTAATTTCTGAAGAAATCCTTGACTTTAGGAAGTGTCTGGTTTTAAAGCAAATGATGCAAAATTTGGAAAGCTAGCTAAATATTTGCCAAACACTAAAAAATCATTCCTCTTGAAAACTTTTGGGTACAAATGGGCAACAAATTATATAAAATATTGAAAGACAAGGTGGGTAAGAATCTCTTTTATTGGACCAACTTGTGTTAGAGAAAGAGAATCACACAGTCATAGCTTTGGAAGGGACCTCATGAGGCCATCTAGTCCAACCTGTAGAGGAATTCTCAGTAAGTGAGAGCCACAAACTTAGTGAGGAGTAGAGTTTTATTTTACACAGCTGTGGGCCCAAGAGCAAGTACCCAAGGGCCCTGAGAATAGTGTACATTATTCTTATATAGTGCCATATTACAAAGCATAAACTATTGCTGTATAGCCAATTAAGTTCTGGGTCCATCCTTTTTGCACCAAAATTCCCGCAATTACAACCCCTTCTTTTGACCCGCCTTACCCCCACATAACCTCCAATCATAATTCATCTCTGCCATAGGCCTCTGGCCGTGCCATAGAACTGGCTCAAATGAGTTTTCTTTCCTCTGGGGTAGACTGACCTTTTAAACTTCTGCAGGCAAATCCAAACACTTTCTCTGTCTCCAAATTTCAGTACAGCTTGTCCTTGAAGCACAGACACAGACTAAGTGAAGCTCTTTACAGCGTACTTTATCAGTTAGTTGCTTATACTGGCTCCCTTCCAGGCGTGCTAGAGAAACTGCAGCATCTCCCCCCACCCCAGGCCTACTGGGCTATCTGTGTCTCAACACTGTTAGGCCTCAGCCACGGAATTCCTCCACAAACCTCCTGCTAAAAGCGGGAGTACTCCCCATTACTAAATCATCCCAACCAGGGTTTTGTCTAACCAGGTCTTAAATGTTTCCAAAGATGGAGATTCCACCACCTCCCTAGGTAACCCATTTCAATGTTTCACCACCTTCCCAGTGAGAAAGTTTTTCCTAATATCCAACCTCAACCACCCCAGCTGCAGATTGAAACACTTGCTCCTTGTTTGGTCCTCTGTTACTACTGAGAACAGCCGAGCTCTGTCCTCCTTGGAGCATCCCTTCAAGTAGTTGAAGGTTGCTATCAAATCCCCCCTTAGTCTTCTCTTCTGCAGGCTAAGTAAGCCTAGTTCCTTCTATATCTCTTCATGAGTCTTGTGCCCTAGCCCCTTGATAATTTTTGTTGTCCTCTGCTGGACTCTTTCTAATTTGTCCACATCCTTTTTGTAGTGGGGTGCCCAAAACTGGACACAGTATTCCATATGAGGCCTCACCAGTGCTGAATAGAGGGAAATAATCACATCTCTTGATTTGCTGCCAACACTTCTACTGATGCAGCCCAATATGCCGTTGGCCTTTTTGGCAAAAAGAGCACACTGTTGACTCATATCCAGCTTCCCATCCACCATGACCCCCTGGTCCTTTTCTACGGTGCTGCTACTTAGCTGATCGCTCCCCAGCCTGTAGCAGGGCATGGGGGTTTTCTGTCCCAAATGCAGGACTTTGCACTTCTCCTTGTTGAACCTCATAAGATTTCTTCTGGCTGCCTACTCCTATTTGTCTAGGTCTCCCTAAATCCTGTCCCTGCCCTCCAGTGTGTCTACCGCTCCCCCCAGCTTGGTTTCATCTGCAAACTTATTGAGCGTGCAATCTATTCCATCATCCAGATCATTAATGAAAATGTTGAACAGAACCAGCCCCAGGACCGACCACTGGAGCACACCATTCATTACTGGTTGCCAGCTAGACATTGAGCCTTTGATTCTTACTCACTAAAACATTGATCTAGCCAGTTTTCTATTCACCTTACAGTCCACTCATCAAACCCATACTTCCTTAACTTGCCAGTGAGAATGCTGTGGGAAACTGTATCAAAAGCCTTGCTAAATTCGAGGTATTATCACGTCAGCGGCTCTTCCCACATCCACAAATCCAGTCATCTCATCATTAAAGGCAATGAGGTTGACCAGGCATGATTAACCCTTGGTGAATCCATGCTGACTGTTCCTGATCACTCTATTTTCCTCCAAGTGATTCAGGATAGATTCTTTGAGAGTTTGTTCCATGATTTTTTTCAGGGATTGAGGTGAGGCTGACAGGTCTGTAATTCCCCAGACCCTCCTTTTTCCCTTTCTTGAAGATAGGTACTATGTTTTCTTTTTTTCCAGTCCTCTGGCACCACCCCCGTTCACCACAAGGTTTCAAAGATAATGGCCAGCAGTTTTGCTGTTTCATCAGCCAACTCTTTCAGCACCCTCAGATGCAGTTCATCCGGCCCCACAGACTTCTGCACATCCAACTTGTTTAACTAGTCCCTAACCTGAGCTTCCATAACCAAAGGCCTCTCTTCTTCTCTCCAATCTGCCATACCCGGCACAGTGGGCTGGGAGCTGGCCCTCCCTGTGGGGACTGAAGTGAAAAAAGCATTGATCACTTCAGCCTTTTCCACATCCTCTACCATGAGGATATGTGCCCCATTCAGTAAGGGACCTACTACATCCCTGATCCTCCTCTTGTTATTGACATACTTGTAGAACTCCTTCCTGTTATCCTTCACATCCCTTGCTAGCTGCAACTTCAATTGTCCTTTGGCCTTTCTAATTTTATCCCTGCAGTCCTGAGCAATATCTTCGTATGCCTCACTATTCATCTGTCCAAGCTTCCACTTCTTGTACGTTCCTTTTTATGTTTCAGCTCACCACAGAGTTCTGTGCAAAGCCACACTGGGTGCCTTCCACATTTGCTGTTCTTTCTGCTCATTGGATGGTATCTTCCTGTGCCCTTAGTAGAGTTTCTTTAAAATACAGCTAGCTCTCTTAGACATCTTTCCCCCTCATATCAGTCTCCCTAGGGATCCTGCCCATCAGCTCCCTGAGGGAGCCAAAATCTGCCTTTCTGAAGTCCACGGTTTGCTTCTTTCCTTTTTTCCATTAATCAGCATCTTGAACTCTACCATCTCATGGTCACTGCTGCCCATGTTGCCATTCACATCTACTTCCCCGGTCAAATCTTCTCTGTTTGTGAGCAGCAGGTTAAGAGGTGCAAGGCCCCTAGTTGGTTCCTTCAGCATTTGTTCCAGGAAGTTGTTGTCAACACTCTCCAGAAACTTCCTGGATTGCCTGTGCACTGCTGTATTGGCCTCCCAGCAGATGTCAGGGTAATTGAAGTCCCCCATGAGAACCAGGGCCTGTGATCTGGAACCTTCTGCCAGTTGTCCATAGAATGCGTCATCCACCTCCTGCTTCTGATCTGGCAGTCTATAGCAGACACCCATCATGACATCCCCCTTGTTGCCCTCTCCTCTAAATTAAGCCCACAGACTTTCAATTGGCTCATTTCCACCTTCATAGTGGAGCTCTGAGCAGTCACAGAGCAGTTTTACATGTAGCGCTACTCGTCCCCCTCTTCTTCCCTGCCTGTCCTTCCTGAATAATTTATACCCATCCATGGCAGAGCTCTAGTCATGCAAGTTATCCCAGCACATCTCTGTTATTCCAATTATATCATAGTTCCTTGTCTGTGCCAGTATTACCAATTCTTCCTGCTTGTTTCCCAAGCTCCTTGCATTTGTGTACAGGCACCTAAAATACTGGACTGATTACCCTACTTTCCCCTGTTGGTTTTAAGTTCTGTTGCATCCACATCCTTTCATTTTCTCCCATTGTTGTCTTTCCCCACTCACCCAGGTATTAGAGCTTCATTAGGACACCTAGGACAATTATTTGATTCCCTCCCAAGTTCCAACTACCCCCTCTTTTACCCCTGGTGTTACAGTCCTGGCACCCCCAAGTTCATCCCTTCCCCCAGGTCTCCCACACTGTGGCTTACCTGTGGGCTTTGGTCAGCTTCCCCCATTGAAACCTAGTTTAAAGCCCTCCTAACTAGGTTAGCCAGTCTGCGTCTGAATATGCTCTTCCCCTTCCTCAATAGGTGAAGTCCATCTCTGCCTAGCAATCCTTCTTCCTGGAACAGCACCCCATGGTTGAGGAGGCCAAAGCCCTCTTGACAACACCACCTTCGCAGCCATGCGTTCACCTCCAGGATGCATCTGTCTCTGCTCAGGCCCCTCCCATTGACTGGAAGGATTGACGAGAACACCACCTGTGCACCAAACGCCTTTACCTGTGCTACCAGAGCACTGTAGTCACTTTTGCTCTGCTGAGGCTCACCTCTCACAGTATCATTGGTTCCCACATGGACGAGTAGCATGGGGTAGTAGTCAGAGGGGCGGATGATTCTCGACATTTGCTCCAAAGCGTCTTGGATATGGGCCCTCGGCAGGCAGCATACCCCCCAAGAAGCCTTGTCATGGCAACAGATGGATGCTCCTGTCCCCCTCAGAAGAGAGTCCCCAACCACCACAACCCAACATTTCCTCCTGGGTGTGATGGTTGTGATCCTCCCAGCTGCAGGGGTGCATGGCTTCTCCTTTTCCACCTTATCATAGAATCATAGAGTTGGAAGGGACCTCATAGGTTATCTAGTCCAACCCCCTGCCAGAGGCAGGACCACTCCCCCTAAACCATCCCAGTCATGGTTTTGTCCAGCCGGGCCTTAAACACCTCCAAAGATGGAGAGTTCACCACCTCCCTCGGCAGCTCATTCCAAGGCTTCACCACTCTCCTAGTAAAAAAGTTTTTTCTAATATCCAGCCTCAACCTCCCTAACCGCAACTTGAGACCATTGCTTCTTGTTCTGTCCTCTGTTATTACCGAGAACAGTCGAGCTCCATCTTCCTTGGAGCATCCCTTCAAGTAGTTGAAGGTTGCTATCAAATCCCCCCTCAATCTTCTCTTCTGCAGACTAAATAAGCCTAATGCTTTCAGTCTTTCCTCATAGGGCTTGTGCGCCAGCCCTTTAATCATTTTGGTTGCCCTCCTCTGAACTCTCTCTAGCATTTCCCTGTCCTTAACTGAACACAGTACTCTAGATGTGGCCTTACCAGTGCAGAATAGAGGGGAATGATCACATCCCTTGATCTGCTGGTAATACTTCTTTTGAAGCAGCCCAGTATGCCATTGGCCTTTTTGGCAGCAAGAGCACACTGCTGACTCATATCCAGCTTCCCATCCACCATGACCCCCAGGTCCTTTTCTACACTGCTGCTACTCAGCTGAATGTTTCCCAGCCTGTAGCGGTGCATGGGGTTTTTCGTCCCACATGCAGGATTTTACACTTGTCCTTATTGAACCTCATAAGATTTCTATTGGCCCACCGTTCCAATTTATCTAGGTCTCCCTGAATCCTGTCCTTGCCCTCCAACGTGTCTACTGGTCCCCGCAGCTTGGTGTCATCCGCAAACTTACTGAGAATGCAGTCTATTCCATCATCCAGATCATTGAACAGAACCGGCCCCAGGACCGACCCCTGGGGCACACCACTTGTGACTGGTTGCCAGCTAGACATGGAACCATTGATTCCTACGTGCTGAGACCGTTGATCTAACCAGTTTTCTATCCACCTTATAGTCCACCTATCCAACCCATACTTCCTTAATTTGCCAATGAGAATGCTGTAGGAAACTGTATCAAAAGCCTTGCTAAAATCAAGGTATATCACATCAACGGTTCTTCCTGCATCCAGAAAACCAGTCATCTGATCATAGAAGGAAATGAGATTGGTCAGGCATGATTTACCCTTGGTAAATCCATGCTGACTGTTCCTGATCACTTTATTTTCCTCTAAGTGTTTGAGGATGGATTCTTTGAGAATCTGCTCCATAATTTTTCCAGGGATTGAGGTGAGGCTGACGGGTCTGTAATTCCCCGGATCCTCCTTTTTCCTTTTCTTGAAAATAGGCACTACATTTGCTTTTTTCCAGTCCTCTGGCACCTCCCCTGTTCTCCATGAGTTTTGAAAGATAATGGCCAGCGGTGCTGCTATCTCATCGGCCAATTCCCTTAGCACTCTTGGATGCAGTTCGTCCGGCTCCATGGACTTGCGTACATCCAGCTTCTTTAAGCAGTCCCTAACCTGACCTTCAGTCACCAAGGGCCTGTCTCCTTCTCTCCCATCTGCCACACCCATGGTAGTGGGCTGGGAGCTGACCCTGCCTGTGAAAACTGAAGCAAAAAATGCATTGAGCACTTCAGCTTTTTCCTCATCCTCTGTCACAAGGATGCCTGCCCTATTCAGCAAGGGGCCTACACCATCCCTGAACCTCTTCTTGTTACTAACATACGTGTAGAACCCCTTCTTGTTATCCTTTACATCCCTTGCTAGCCGCAACTCCATTTGTCCTTTGGCCTTTCTGATTTTATCTCTGCAGTCCCTAGCAATATCTTTATATGCCTCCTTGGTCATCTGAACAAGCTTCCACTTCCTGTAAGCTTCCTTTTTATGTTTAAGCTCAGAGCAGAGTTCTTGGCTAAGCCATTCTGGCTGCTTCACATGTTTGTTCTTTCTCCTAATTGGAACGGCAACTTCCTGTGTCCTCAGCAGGGTTTCTTTAAAATATAACCAACTCTCATCTCTAGTGCCGCATAATGGTTCTTCACCACAACAGAGGGTGGGATGGGAGCAGCGGTAGAGCACTATCTGCTGCCAGAGTTAACCAGCTGCCAGTGTCCTCCCTGTGCCAGAGGCATCCCATCCTTCTCCAGTGGTGTGGCAGCAGTCTTTGGCACCTGGATAGTATCCTCATCCTTGCATGTCTCCTCATGGATGCTATCAAGGAACTTCTCAAGGACATGGATACTCCTGAACCTAGACACCTCCTCCTGTAACTCTCCCACCTGCCTCCTGAGAGATTCCACCAGAAGGCACCTGTCACTGGTTGTGTGTGAGTGCGAAATGCAGGCCACAGTCCCTGCAAGTCCACACCAGGATCTGGTTAGCAAGATCCATCGTCAGGATGTCTGTCTGGATACAGGCACTGATAGAGGAGACAGAAAGGATGCTGCCAGAAGCAGTGCAGCTCCTCTTCACCATCATGGCCTCACCAACTTCTTCCTACCAACTCCCTCTAACTCCCCTGTTTGCAGTCCCCTGGTCGCAAGCTCCCCCTGGTTGCTCAGCCACTGGGTTTTAAGGCCTTCTGTGCCTACGTCAGCCTCTCATTAAGCACACAGGGGAAGGGTGATCACAAGGCTGATTGAGGCTGATCAAAGGTGAGCGGGGAGCAATGGTACAAACAGCCGTCAGCCAATCACACAATCACAGTCCCAATTCACACAGTAACTGACAAATAACAGAAATCACCCAAGCCTCGCTCTCTACCTTGCTTCTTAGCAATGGGATCGCCTTTGCCTTTGCCTCCTTCTCCTTCTCAGGGCTCCACCTTTTTGTTCCCTTTCAGACACAAACTTCCCCCTTTGCAGTCCCCTGGTCGCTCAGCCACTTGTCCTTGTTGAACCTCATGAGATTTGTATTGGCCCACTGCTCCAATTTGTCAAGGTCTTCCTGAATCTTCTCCCTACCCTCCAGCGTGTCTCCCGTTCCCCCCAGCTTGGTGTCATCTGCAAACTTACTGAGTGTGCAATAAATCCCATCGTCCAGATCATTAATGAAAATATTGAACAGAGCTGGCCCCAGAACCAACCCCTGGGGCACACCACTCGTTACTGGTTGCCAACTAGACATGGAGCCATTGATTCCTACATGCTGAAACCGTTGATCTAGCCAGTTCTCTATCCACCTTACAGTCCACATATCCAACCCATACTTTCTTAACTTGCTGACAAGAATGCTGTGGGAAACCATATCAAAAGCTTTGCTAAAGTTGAGGTATATCACATCGACGGCTATTCCCTCATCCACATATCCAGTCATCTCATCATAGAAGGCAATCAGTTTGGTCAGGCATGATTTGCCCTTGGTGAATCTATGCTGACTGTTCCTGATCACTCTGTTTTCCTCCAAGTGTTTCAGAATTGAGGATCTGCTCCATGATTTTTCCAGGGATTGAGCTGAGGCTGATTGATCTGTAGTTCCTTGGGTCCTCCTTTTTCCCTTTCTTGAAGATAGGTACTATATTTGCCTTTTTCCAGTCATCAAGGACCTCCCCCCTTTGCCACAGGTTTTCAAAAATAATGGCTAGTGGCTCTGCAGTGACATCAGCCAACTCCCTCGGCACCCTCAGATGTGGTTCATCTGGCCCCTTAGACTTGTACACATACAACTTCTCTAAGTAGTCCCTAACCTGTCTTCATCACCAAGGGCTGTTGTTCTTCTCTCCACTGTGTTGCCCAGTGTATTAGCCTGGGAAGACTGAAGTAAAAAAACCATTGAGTTTTTCAGCCTTTTCTGCACTGAGAATACTTGCCCCATTCAATGATGGTTCTACACCATCTCTGATCCTCTTCTTGTTACTGATATACTTGAAGAACCCTTTCCTGTTATCCTTCACATCCTTTGCTAGCTGCAACTCCAATTGCCCTTTGGCCTTTTTGATTTTGTCCCTGAATAACTGAGGAATAATTTTACATGCCTCCCTAGTCACGTGTCCAAGCTTCTACTTCTTGTAAACTTCCCTTTTGCGTTTCAGCTCACCATAGAGTTCTTTGCTAAGCAAAACTGGGCACCTTCCATATTAGCTGTTCTTTCTGCACATCAGAATGGCATCTTCCTGTGCCCTTAGTAGGTTTTCTTTAAAATATAGCCAACTCTCATGGGCACCTTTCCCTGTCAGATTAGCGTCCCAAGGGATTCTGCCCATCAGTTCCCTGAGGGAGCCAAAATCTGCCCTTCTGTAGTCCAGGCTCTGTTTTCTGCTTCTTTCCTTTCTTCCTTTGATCAGGATCCTGAACTCTACCATCTCATGGTCGCTGCTGCCCAGGTTGCTATTTACCTCTACTTGCCATATCAATTCTCTGTTTGTGAGCAGCAGGTCAAGAGGTACAAGGCCCCTAGTTGGTTCCTCTAGCATTTGTTCTAGGAAGTTGTCTTCAACACTCTCCAAAGGTTGTCTAGTTTAAACAGTCTTTTCCAGGTTGTGTCTCTTGCCAACAGAACCAGTAAAAGATATTACCATACCCACCTTGTCTCTTCAATATCCTGGGACCAACATGGCTACCTTGCAAACATAAAATACTAGGTAATTCAAAGCTCAAACAACCCAGAAGAAATCCATGATCTGGAGTTTTTGATTGGGAGAAAGAGCTCTATTTAAATGAACAATTTATCAAAGAAATCTTTCTTGTTTCAAAATCTTTCTGTGATCATCCCAGATAAAATCCTAGCAGGATGACAAAGGATGTTCTTATAATTCATATAGAATAGGAAAAGACCAAGAGTGAGTGTAGTACTTTGTGCAGCCCCATTAAACAGCATAGGGATTAGCTGTTCCAAGTATAGTATTCTGTTTTCCAGAGGGCTACTTATGTTAGTCTGTGGGCAGCAAAAACAAGAGAGTATGTCCACACACAGGTTTTAAATCAAAATAACACTGGCTAAAAAACATAAGGTACCTTAATTTATTAAGTCAACTTAATAAATTCTAAATTTAGCCAGGGAGTTCCTTAGGTTGACTTAAGGCAGGTTAAGGTGTCCTAAGGCTCCAGTGTACACATAACCAAAGTGCCTCAATTTGGATATTCAGAACCTCAAGTTAGGAGCCATTTTTGAAGGTCAGGCTGTGTTCATCCTTTGGACTACATGGTCCCCTCTCTTACACCGCCTGGAGGGGAGCAAAATACACAGGGATGGAAAGAGGAAAGCTGTGTAGTGCCTTTACTGATATTTCTTTTTATTTCCCAGACCCCCCTACATAAGTTCCACTGCTGCAAATACATAATTTTGATTCGGTTGCTTTGGAAGCTGGGGTCAGAAAGAGCTGAGTTTGGGAAGTAGCCATTCCATGTAGCATTTGAACCAGCTAAAAACCCACATTCCAAAGGGGCAGCCATGTTAGTCTAGTAAAGCAAAAAAAGCAAGGAGTCTTGCGGCACTTAAAGACTAACAGATCTATTTATCACATGAGCTTTCGTGGGAGAATATCCCAATTCGTCAGATGCTCTGAAGAGGGAGAATTTACAGAATTGTAAAAACCAATCTAGAAGTTACTACTGATGGAGAATTTAGGTGCCTCCACAGATCCACTCCACACACAAGCTATATCCTAAAGAGCTAGCCAGAGAACTATTCCATGTCACTGTAACTTTCAAGGTTTAAAAATTAGTTTTCATTCCACACTGGAATAAAAACCAAAAACACCCAAAATAAACCTGTCAAACATTTCAGCAAAGTGAAATTGTGTTGAAAAGGTCAGGTCTTCTCTTTGTCTCTGTGAAAATGACCTCCCTGGAGCTCTTTCTTGAGCTTAGACACCTTCCCGTAAAAATCAATGCATGTCTGTGAAATATTTTAGCTTAAACAAAACAGCATGTTTCAACAAAACCCATTTTGCTGAAAATGCTACAGCCATTTCTAGTATCTTTCTTGGCAAAGTCATTGACTTCTACACCTTACAGAGAAGATGTAACCTCAACTTTGACCATTCTAACCTGCAGTTTAGAAAATTTGTTTCACCTGCCCATGGTTCGTCTGCAACAAAGATAAGTGCCAGCTGGAATCCTCAAGAACAGCACTAAAACTGGAAAGGTGTACCCTTAAAAATGATCCGTTTGAGATGCCTTTCAGGGTGCTGCCTTATCTGCACATCACCGGCCTTCTGACATAGAATCACATATTAGGGTTGGAAGGGACCTTAGGAGGTCATCTAGTAGTAGTCCACCCCACTTCTCAAAACAGGAACAACCCCTACTAAATCATCTCAGCCAGGGCTTTGTCAAGCTGAGGCTTAAAAACCTTTAAGGATGGAGTTTCCTGCACATACCTAGGTAACCCATTCCAGTGGTTCACCAAGCTCCTAATGAAAATGTTTTTCCTAATATCCAACCACAACCTAAACCTTCCCCATTGCCACTTGAAATGATTGCTCCTTGTTTTATCATTTTCCACCACTAAGCACAGCCTCACTCCATCCTCTTTGGAGCCCACTTTCAGGTAGTTGAAGGCTGCTACCAAATCCCCCATCTTTTCTCTTCTGAAGAATAAATAAGTTCAGTTCCCTCAGCCTCCCATATAAGTCATATACTCCAGCCCCCTATCTTTCTTGTTGCACTCTGCTGGACTCTCTCCAGTTTGTCTACATCCTTTCTGTAATGAGAAGCATAAAATTGGACACAATACTCCAGATAAGGCCTTGCCAGTGCTGAATAGAGGGGAATAACCACTTCCCATGATGTGCTGGCACTGATCCGACTCATGTAGCCCAATATATTGTGAGCCTTCTTGGCTACAAGGACAGGCTATTGACTTATATCCAGCTTCTTGTCCACTGTAACCTGCAAGACCTTTTCTGCAGAACTGCTTTTTAGCTAGCTGGTCCCAGTTCTGTAGCAGTGCATGAGATTCCTCAGTCCTATGTATAGGACTCTGAACTTCTCCTTGTTACAACTCATCAGATTTCTTTTGGTCCAGTCCGCCATTTTGTCTATCTCACTGCGTATCCTATTTGTGCTCTTTATCTACCACTCTCCCACAGCTTAGTGTCATCCACAAACTTGCTAAGGGTGCAATCTACCCCATCATCCAGATTATTAATGAAAATGGTGAACAAAATTGGCCCCAGGACTGACGTTTTGGGCATTCTGCTTGATATTAGCTGTTAACTAAACATCAGGCTGATCACTGTCCTTTGAGCCTGATCTAGCCAGCTTTCTATACACCTTGTAATCCATTCATCAAACCCATATTTCTTAAACTTGCTGGCAGGAATACTGTGGGAGACCAAATCATAAGCTTTGCTAAAGACCAAGGTGTGGCTCGTCCACCACACTCCCTACATCCACTGGGTCAGTCATCTGCTAATTTGCTATGTGTGTGCTTGCCTGAGTGAATGTTTGATGTGCAGCGTACCATGTGACAGGCCAATGTGATGCCAGAGCTGACTCAACCAATTGTTTCCAAGGAGGGAGCAGGAGCAATTGGTTGTCACCTTTGACATCACAATGGCCTGTGACATGGCACACCCAACCACCCCTTCTCTGCCCCTTCTCTGGCCTTCCCTGTTGCCCCAGCTACCCCTTCAACACCCTCTATGCATATGGTACTGACAAGTGGTTGCACCCCATCTCCTGTCCCTCCCCTCCCCTTCTCTGCTTCCATCTTCTACCTGTGCCCCTCTTCACCAGCTCAGCTCCTACCCCTGCTCCGTTGTTCCTCATCCCTGCCTCCACATCCCATGCCCTCATCCGTCCCCCTCAAGCCCTCACTCTGCACCCCTCAACTTCACTTCTGCCACACACCCACCCCATTTTTCTTTATCCCTCTGATGCATATGGTACTGACAAGTTGTTGCACCCCACCTCCTGCCCCAACCTGCTCCTTCTCTGCCTCCAGCTGCTGCACCTACCCCCCTTTACAGCTTTCAGCTGTTTCCAGTTTTTCATGCTGACTCTTCATACAATTGTATGTAGTGCTCACTCAGGGAAGAAAGCATGATTTTCCCCCATCATTTTTGACAGGTCACAGCTAGCCTCATCATAAAAGGCAGTTGGGTTGGATGGGCAAGACTTGCCCTTGCTTGGCTGTTCATGATCATCTTCCTCTCCTCCAAGTGATTCAAAATTATTTCTTTTAGGACCTGCTCCATGATTTTCCCAGGGTCCGAGGTGAGGGTGACTAGTCCATAGTTACCAAAATTCTCCTCTTTTCCTTTTTAAAAGATGGGTGCTAAATTTGCCTTTTTCCAGTCATCTGAGACCGCCCCTGATCACCATTAGTTTTCAAAGATAATGACCAATGGTTTGCAATCACATCAGCCAACTCCCTCAGCACCCTTATATGAAAAGCACATCAATTGTTTTGAGTTTCCAAGTCTTTATTTAGATTTAATAGTTGCATACACAGGTAGGTACCAGACAGGCATCATACACATTGCATGTATTTTCAATATATGCATGGGAAACTAACATTTCCAATTATAGTACAGTGCAGTCTTCTGTTGTGGTAATGGGCAATGATTTTTGCTAGCTGTTAGTAGATCATTTGTGACTTATCTATTAAAATAGGACTATACTTAAATATGAGACCATGAAGTACACAGATCTTGTTTTTCCAGAAGCTCAAATGATTCATGAAAGAATACTTTGGAAGATCTCCAAAGATAATACAGAGATGTCACCTGCCAATATTATATCCCCAAGTTGCCTCAGAAACCAAGTTTAATGACTCCTTGTACCTTGTCTTTTGTTCTTTTTGTGGTCATGAATAACCTGTTTGCTGAAGCTCCATTTCTTTCATTTTTTGAGTAAATACAGAATTGTAGATGTCCATGGTATTATTAACAGGAAGCGAAGAAATATTTCTGACTCTAAACTGATCACAGCTATATATGCTGCAGAGGGAGACAGCACCAGACAAGTAAAATGGAGGAAAGAATTAAAGTCCAAATTGTATACTCTCCATTTAACTATGAAAAGACAGCCCACACACAATCATTTAATATTTTTCCATGAATGTTTAAGAAATTGAAAAACTGACGTTTTTGAGCTTGAACAGCCTGATGGTATGATTAAATTCTTTACAAATAACTGATTGCAAATAATGATGTTAAGCAAACAATTATATACGACAAAATGTGTGTTAACGCTGGATTTCCATACACTGCAGTCTCACAATACTGCCATCACACTCAGTAAGAATCTTTTACCACATGATGAATTCTGGTCTCTGAACTCTTTCGGCCAAATTCTGCCCTGTTACACTGGGGCACCCACCCTAGAAATCAGCAGTGAATTCTGTATCATACTTTGTAAATTACTAACCCACCACCCACCCACCCAGATGCATTTTATTTCAACCAACCTACATTGATCTTGGTCTAGGAACTATTCTTTATTTTAAGGCTACAGAAGGATTAGGCTAATATTTTGCTAGTAACTTCACCTCTACACATCCCAAAATGTAAAACTTTAGTAAATTCCAGATAAGGTTGCTGAGTGCAATACAAGGGCCAATTAATACATTCATTAAAAATAAAAGAAACAACTCTTCAGAATATCACAAGCTAGGGTTACAAAAACAATTCTGATACCAAATTCAATAGAAAAAATCTGCTCCTCCCCTAGAGTGATTGCCTATATTTTAGCGATGAGAGTAGGATGTCAAGACATGACTTACTAAGGAACTCTCAGTACATTTTTAACACTGATGCTGCAACCAGCATCTATTATGTATGCAATATCCATACTCAGATGATTCTCAGTTTTTCTTTGCCTGATATGATTACATAATTATCCAGAATATTAAGAAAGTGATGAAGGAGTCATGGTGAACCTATGTAGCTGGGAACCAAGGAGCAAAGGCTTAGAGAAGTCCCACCTCCCAATCTAAAGGTCTGGTCAGTCCAGTTAAGTTACATGAGAGAGGAAAGGTGGTGAAGCATTGCGGAAAAGACAAAGGGGACAAAGAAAAGGTTCAACAGGGGGCAGCAAGAAGACAGAGGAACTGGTATATTGTGAGGACAGTGACAGAGCTGGGAGGCTGTGGGCACTTTCTGGGGTGAAACAAGGTGAGCGCCAAAGAACAGAGACTATTTGGAAGCCCTTTCTGCTACCCCAAAGAGGCTCGTCAGTTCCTAAGTAGACTGTTTTGGCTTGTTGATTTCAAAAGGGATAGCTGAGTTAGTCTAGTCCAGTAAAAAAACAACAAGGAGTTGTATGGTAAATCTGTTAGTCTTAAAGTGCCACACAACTCCTTGTTGGGTTTTTTTTTTTTTGGCTTATTGAGTCTGACAGCATTAACTAGGCTCCCAGAGCAAATGCAGGACACAGAAGATTCTGAACACTGGGAATATGCGGGGGGGGGGGTGTGGAAATCCATGGGACAGAGTCAGGAGTATTGGGGAGTGCATGAAAGGAGCCAAAGTGGAGTTGGGGTGTATGGAGGAGGGGAACAGGATATTTGAGGTAGCATGGTGGAAGGCAAGCAGTCTTACCTAATAAATATGCTAACTGATTGGCTGAAGTGTTTTTCTTTGATGCCTGATGTTCTGTTTATCTTTGAATATAAACTCTGTTGGAAGGGATCAATTTCATGATGATTGTTTATTTCTCTTTTTGTTAGAAGAAAAAAATTCCAAAGGATTTTCCAAGTATCCTGTGCTAAACTGCTCAGGCCAGACTATGCAAGCATCAATTTGAAGTGTAAAGGCCTATCCTACAAGAGCTCAACCTCCCCACCAGTACTGACTGCCTCACGTGCAAACAAAACCCCAATGAAACAGTGAAGCAAAATGTTATTTTATTTATTAACTGTTAATTGAAAACTATAGCTTTGAGCCATTGTATGAAATGTCATGGGGGCAAAGAAAATCTATCCTACATTATATATGGATATTGCAAATCAATTACTTATTCAGGTTAAAATTTGAAGAGTGAGGGACACAATAAAGCTTACAGTGGAGCTTCCGACACAATCCTACCTATAGTGAGAATTGCAAAAGTGCCTACGAGATTTAGGAGCACGAGTCCCAATGAAAGTCAGAGACTCGTCCTCTTAAATCTGTTGTTTTTTGACACCCCCTGAGTCACTGTCAGGCCTCCATAAACTAACCTACTATTAAACAAATATAACCTGGAAGATTCTTTTTACAAAATGTCCATTGCTCTATTTTACTAAACAGGCATTTTGATACAGATTTTGCAACGCTGTGTAAGGAATAAACCAAAGGACACCACAATGTAAATATTAATATGAACTGAAAAATGTTTCACCCTCTCAGCTGTGTGTCCTCTCTGTAAATGTTACTGAGGTCGTACCAGTGACATAAACTATAGAAAAACGTAACCTAAGACAGACGGACATTTTTGGCCTTTTTTAAAGAGGGTACTACAAATTTACGAACACTTTAATATGTGTCTCATGTCTATTTTTCTCTCATTTCTATCAAAAGAAAATTATTTTTAACATTGAGAGGTCTCTACAATTAATAAAAGGGTCATTGACAAAATAAAAGTACTGAAAGCTGCTATCCTTACTTACATTACAAATAACATTAGTAAAACGAACGAGAATTTAAGAAAAAATACTCTTTAACTTGGATTTTAAAAGCTTCAGGCTATGGATTGTGTCTTCCATCTTTATGTATACCAACCCAAACCAATGGCAGTCAACAAAAATATCAATGGATGCTCATTTTTTTCTTTATCTCAGCTTGGACAAAAAGAGTTAGGCCCTGTCCTACATGGAGATTAATAGAATGGATCTTTGATCCTGTGCCAGTGCTGCCCTGGGTGTCTGATATACTATGTCTTCATGTAGGCTTGAGGCCCAAATCCCTTCCAGTCTGGATTACAGTAGTTTAACTTTCAGGTTCTTACCAAGTAGCACGGTGGTGCTAATTCAGGGGAGAACATTGAATCAAAGTAAAACAAAAATAGAAAATGCACTGCTTGAATACCTCAGGGGAAGTATATAATAAACCTTGTTTTAGTCCATTAGTCTTTTGTATTTGCTCTATTCCCTGGGAGGCAGTCAGCTACTACAGTGATGCACTCAGTTATAAGAACACCTATGGACAGAAACAGTGGTGGTTGAAAAATATCCAGGGATGCTCTTCCTTTGTAAATTCCAGTTGCTATAAAACTTATATTATGGGCCAAATTTAGCCTGTTTGTCACTTTAGCATATTTCATTTTCTCCTAATGTTAAGATGTTTTCCTGTAATACATTTAGTCCTAGAGATCAGTAAAATATAATTCTGAAATAATGTTATTGCTCAACCCATTGCAATGTAAATATTTAATAGAAATTGACAATTACACTGACAAAATCAATTTCTATACAGATTTACTTCCCAGTTATCATATAACCATTTTCCTTCTGTTCTTTAAATAAATGATTTTCTCCTTTTACAGAAGAGAATAAACATTTCAAACGACACTTTAAACAAGAAAGACTTGAAAAATGAAAGCCCTTATGTTTTATTTTCTGCAATCTTCTGGTTTATTTTTATACAAATAACTAATTTCTTCTGATTAATTCAACAGTGAGGTTAGAATCCTGGGCTGATTACCTATCACTGAAATGCCCAGATAGGGAAAGTCAAAAAGAAAAGTTTTATGAGAATTTCTTTGCCCAGTTATTTCCCCAAAAATCAATCCAGGGGTTTCACACCCTCCCAAACTCCTCACTGTGCATAAACTAAGATGTAGCTAGAGCTGCTTACTATGCATATGCCAATAAGTCATTCCATCTTCTCTCCTGGCTTGCTCCTCACTTAGGAAAGAACAATGGTACTACAGAGAACAAAGGGGCCAAAGTAGCAGAGTTGGCTGAAACAATGTACATGGAGATAATTGTATCCTACTGGAACCTAGTCTATCTGCATGAATTCTCAGCCCTATCCAAGAAGTAGCTTAAGAGTCCCTCCCCTGTTCACTGACCACTGAATTGGCCAAACACATTCAGAGGTAGCATAACATATGTTTCCAGGGGTTGGGAGTCCATAATTTTTTCTTTTACTGACATGGAATTTTGGAACTGTGTGTACTTAGCAACTATGAAGATCAGGTTACTATTTATAGAGCTAAATACAGATTTAGCATTCTACCTTTCAGATCCAAAGTTTGAAAAAAAAAATTAGCTTCTTTACATTATGGTTTCTCTGCAAGATGAACTAAGATAGAAAAGTGGATTGTAAGAAAAACCATAAGTAGTTGAGAACATTGTGAAAAACAAATATTTCTAAAAAATAACTGAATTTTCATCCAGTATCATAAAAGGTGTCAGTCTGATATTAAAAAAGACATTCTTTACTTATGCACATACAGCCTGAGTGCAAGGCAATCAGTTGAGTGCACTTCAGACATGACCTGTTGGAAACTAATTCTAGGAAGGAAAGGGTTGGTTAGTCTCTACATTCAGCCAATCCTTGAAATCTATGCTGCTTGTGACAATGGCTTTTGATGTGGATAGCTGTCTACTAGGGATGGCTTAAAATCATGAACCCTTTAGATCTGTCAGTCAAAGCAACAGGACCTTCAGCGCTAGCAAAGTGGGCAAAATCCAAGCTGGTAACCTAGACCTGAAAAGAAAAAGTAGTGATTAAATATTTTATTTTTCCACTGTACAAATACCCTTTTTAAGTGGCATCTTTTTTATTATACCTTGTAAGTACTCATCATTAATTTCAGTAAGCATCTGATCAAAGTCTTTACTTATTTTTCTTCTGTATTACTTTAAATAGCATTCTCAGTCTTCATGTATCATGCAAATATTTTTGTTTATGTATGATTAGTAGTGATATCTGCACATTAAGCATAGAGGATAACGCAACTCTAATTTGAAAACATGATTGTACACCTGTTTAAGTGATACAGTGGAAATGTCTCACACCTAAATAATGAAAAGAAATCTCACTCTTAACACAGTCACTTCCAAGTAATCTTCTGAGGGATAGCCTTGTTGAACACAAAGATGCTGTTATGATGCCATGCAGGAAATCAGAAGTTGGGAGCAGTCTCTGCTGTGAAGATAAAGTGCATCTTTCAGTTGACACAGTCTCAGGATGTAAACTGCACTGCTTAATGAGCATTTGATATTGGCCAATCAAAGAAAAGGCACCAATAGTCAAGATACCCTTATGGATGGGGAGTACTGCAAATGTTGCTCCAATGATGAGGGGAAAACAGATTAACGTACTACAAGAAATCAGCAGCTTTAGAATATCAGTGAATCTTTGTATATTATATATGCCATAGTGCATGAAATGCCACTGTTTCCCCCAGGCATCACTTTCCCAACATTGCCTGTTCTACTTTCTTGAACTTTTTTAATTCAATACTTAGTTCCCAATATCTGAGATAAAGCCACATTAGTTTTCCATTTTGACGTTTGTTTGTGTTCAGCAGTTTACCACAATATTTATCATATTTAAAAATATCTTTTAAACCACTTTCCATTTCTATTTCCATAGCAATAGGATCAGTTGCTGCTCTAACTAGCAAATTTTTCTCTATTTCTAGTCGCTGCTCTTTGTGCACCACATAACTGCAGAAGATGTCTTGTCTTTCTAAAAGCGCTTCTTCAAATTCTTTTAGTACAATATTAGCTCTCTTTTGCCATTGTGCTTCCTTTGCAAGGCAACTCTGGTACAAGACACCTGCTGCCCCTGAGTGCTGCAGAACCTGTTTTTCTTGCTGTAACTTTTCACGTTCCTGTTCTAGAATTCTTCTTTCTTCTATTAATTTGCGACTCTGTGAGACTATGGCGTCACGATAACTCTGGGTTCTGTTACGTTCCTTTTCAAGCTTCAATTCCAAGTGAGCAACTGTGCGATGATTTTCTGTGATTATGTCACGGTATTTTGATTCAAGATCTCTTTGTACAGATATTAGTCTTCTGTAGGATTCCGTTTTTTCTTTTTCTATCTCTTTCTGAGACTCTCTGGACCAGATCCAACCTGTCATACATAAAACAAACCAAAAAACATGTATAAAACTGATAATGAATTTTCCAGCGGGGTAGCCGTGTTAGTCTGTGTATAGCAAAAGCCGCAAGAGTCCTGTAGCCCACGACAGTTTATGCTTGAAGTAATCTGTCAGTAAGGTGCCACAGGACTCTCGTTGCTTATACTGATAATGAAAATTACCTATGTACTTCACAAAGTAGTTCTAATGTTACTTTTAATAATAACTTTATTTCTTTTTTCCACAAAGACATTCACCTCCATTAAGATGTCACACAAAACTGGGAAGTTTTATGGTCTGTGTTCTACAGGAGATGAGCCTTGATCAGAATGTTCCTTTCTGCCCTTAAAGACTAAGAAATCTACATTTCTAAATGATAAGAATGGTAATACTAGGTCAGACTAATGGTCCATCTCGCCCAGTATACCTGTCTTCTGCATACTTATTATAAATTAACTTTGACTGAACACAAGACTATTTTGAGGTATTTATTGTCCTTGTTCTAATAACAAAAGAACACAGCATAAAGTGCAATCCAAGTACAAAGCCAAAAAAAGTTTTAAGCATGTACGGACTATCCTGTATCCCTTGAATGCTCCAAACCAAGCAATACAGTACTCAAGAATGAAGTGTCAGTCTCCAACTGTGCATTACTGTACAGGGGATTTAAGCCTCTTGTACAGCAAGACACCAGAATTTGCCCCAAACAATTTAATGCAGGGATCCCAAACATGAGTCCCGTGGGCTGCATGCGGCCCTTAAAGCTACTTCCTGCGGCCAGCAATGACACTATTGTTACCAGTATTTGTAATGTTGTATGAAAAGGTTTCAGTGGTGTAGCCCTCAGGCTAACGTACTAGTCCTCATGCGGCCCTCGTGGTGAGTTGAGGTTGAGACCCCTGATTTAATGGATGTTTCTTCACACTATAGTTTTATGCATTCTGAAACTATCCAAGGTAAGTCCTGTTTACTAAAGGTAAACAAGTTTTACAGTCAAACTCTTTAGCATAGTGTATGTATGTCTCTAGCAGAATGGGGTTTCTAGACCTTAACTCAAATATCCATTAAGCATAACATCAAAAACTTACAGGGTGGCTTCCATACATATCCACTTCACTATTACAAGACTTCTCCAGACAGCTCCTTGCCTTTTTCCATGAAACTGACACTTAGGGCTACTATGCTGTCCTACTTCAAATTCTCCTTCTAGGGCTCACCTCTGTGGCAATGCCTAGAAGAAATCTGCTAGTTAACAATGGTGACTTAAGTGACAACTGGTTATAGGCTTTTTTAAAAGAACACACAGACAGTATTTCTGAATATTTTAATTATATTCCTTTTCTCCTAACATTCATGTCATTTCTAGCCCCTATCCAGCGGCTTAAGGGTTTTGGACAAAGTCCTTAGACTATTAAACGCTTTGGGGGCTGGGTCTACATCATCATATGAAATTGCAATGCAACTAACACACCTTACCACAGCCTCTTCATAGTAGTTAGGAACAGCAAAGTTAAATGACCTGCCCAGGGCAGAATCAGGAACAAAACACTGACTGCCTTCTTCCAACATGCCTTAACCCAGGGGTCTCAAACTCAAAACACCATGAAGGCTGCATAAGGACTAGCAGAGGGCCGCATGAGGACTAGTACATTAGCCCAAAGGCCACAGCACTGAAACCTTTCCATAGAACAGTATTGCAAATATCAGTAACAATCGTGTCGTCGCGGACCACAGAAAATAACTTTAGGGGCCGCATGCAGTGAACGGGTCATGTGATTGAGACCCCTGCCTTAACCACAAGATTCTGGTACGATGTGGTCTGTCCTTTTTCGGCGAAGAAAGGATGAGTGAGGGAAAGAAACACTATACCAACCTTAGGATCTCTTTTCCGAAACAGAACAAAGTTAGCTGGTATAGACAAATGTGTGTATTAGTATTTCTATATATTGGTCTTCCTTTTGTCTGCACACACTAGTCCTCCTAAACACACATCCCATCCCTGAAAAGTCAGATTCTCTGACACTTTATTTGAAACATACCCTGCTCTCGTCTGGGATACATGAGAAGACAGGGAATATTTACGTTTTGATAATCTGATTTTGTTTTTCCACAGCAAGGCATATTCACTAAATTCTCTCCTTCATTCTAAAGCCCTGAGATGACCATCCTCCAGCTAGTAAAGATGGCTGCATTTAGCTTTCCACTATGGAAATGCCATTCTGATCATCTGGACAGAAGAGAGGTTGCTGGCGCAATGTTGTGCTGCATGAACCTATTGGTCCAGAGAACTCAGGAGGCAAATTCTGACTCCCCACCCTCTCACTCAGCAACACACTGTAATTCCAGTAGAGTTCTAGGCCTGTTCAGAAATTGGATTTTATTTAAAATATTACTTACGAAATGCAGCCAATCCCAGCATCGGAACCAATAAAGCATAATTCCATTTGTTTCCATCACCGCCATTTTCCCTTGCATTAAGCTGGATATTCCAGTTCGGGGGATCATTTAAATTATTCATGGAGACACCTTGAGATTCAATGGGGGAAAGAAGTTGTCAGTGGTTGCAATGATTAGAGGGAAAATGCTGAAAGCAGTGCATAACATAAATGCATGCACCCATCAAAAAACACACACAATGCATGGTCCAGTATTTTTATTTTGGATTCTGGATCAAGATGGAAATAAGAGATGGCTTTTTAACTGTAAGGGTAATTAACCACTGAAAAATATTACCAGGGAAGTGGTACATTCTCTGTCATTTGGAGTCTTTAAGGTATATGCTAATTTAGCACAAGCTATAGGGCTCAGCACACTACTACAGGTATTTTATTACCTGTGTTATGCATACTAGTGGGTAGACTAGATATCATAACAGTCTCTTCTGGGCTACATTTCCTTCTTGAAAGGGAAAGTGAAGTTGGCTGGAAGTGCTGACACACGCCAACTTTTACATACCATCAATGTATTATGTTACTTAACTCTGATATCAGCAAATCTTCATAAGGATGAACCTAAGCATGGTAGCATATCCAGAAGAAACTGAAAGGTGACCTAGAACTTTGAGATTTACTTACCATCCGTTTAACAGACAAATACAACTTGTCTGCTTGCCTAGGCAACAGGATGGTGCAAACGTCTTTAAATCATTTTAAACCTAAAATTAAAATAAATGCTTTAGTAACAAGTAATTTGCTAGATTAGGGTTTTCCAATATGAACATTTCTTTATTGAAAGTGCTAAAAGGTTACATCAGAGCTCTTTGATATGGCAGAAGTACAGAACAGGTTTTGCTGGTGATGACACCAACGATTATCATCTTTCTTAGAGCTTTGTACCAACACGACTGTCCTTTGGATATTTCAAACCTGTCTGCCTGATACTGGGTTGGCTTGAATCTTAAATCCCTCTTTATGGAAGTGAAAGGATCAAAGAAATTGTGCTGAAATGAACTCTAATTTTGGGTTTCTGAATCAAAATCTGTTTTAATGCAACGAGCGTATGCAAGAACACAAGACACTGAAATTCAAGGTTTGCCTTTTGAGTGCTCAGTGGTGGTAAGAGTGGGGACTGAATGAATGGATTCATGGCCTCCCCTCACATCCCCCCCTGAACATAAGCATTTGTTTATTGTATTCAGATACCTGTAGGCCACACCCAGCCAACCCTCCACAGTACCAGTCCACAGAAAGGAATGTGGTGGGCATAAAATAAGCAACTCTGTCATGGAAAGGGATATACGGGAGTCCAGTCACTAACCGAACCCCAACGCACAAAGGTACAGCAGGCCCAAACCCCAGACTTAGGTGCCTAAAGCAGAGTTTCCCCACCAGTGTGCCACAAAATTTTTTGAAAATACTCAGCCTGCTGGATCGGCTCATGAATATTCCCAAGTTCAGTAGGCGACTCTGTGGCCGCGTGCCTAGAAATAAACAGAGATACCAAGATGTGCCACGACAGAGAAAAAGGTGGGACCTGCTAAAGTCTCAACTGAAGCTCCTTCCAGGTGCTCCTGGGAGAAATCTGAAGAGCTCAGATTCAACACCCCAGTTTCCAGGCTAAAAGTCCTCCCTCTCCCCAACACGGGCTGCCGTCCCGCCACTCATTGCCCACCACACCCCAGGGCGACTCTTGAACCCGGCTCAGGCGGCCTCTCGCTTTTCAAAGCACCTGACGAAGTGGGATTTTCTCTCAGGAAAGCTGATGTGATAAATAAATGTGTTAGTCTTTAATACTCCTTGCCTTTTTGTGGCTTTACTAGCCTGACAGGGCTGCCCTTTGGAAGTGGGCCACAGACTGGCCCGCGAGGCCCGCGGCTCCCACCTGAGCCGGAAGCGCCTGGACAGCTCAAGGCCCGAGGGGCCGCGTCACGTGCTAGGGGCGGGGCCTGGCCACGCCCCTGCCACCCGCGAGCTCCCCAGCGCCCAACGACCCTCCAGCTGACCAACGGCCGCGGCGCGCGCCACGGCTTACCTGCCGCGCCGGAACAGCCCACTGCGAAGGGAGGAGGGACCAACTTTTCCCCCTCCCGCGTTGGTGGCACGTTACCAGCCTGACGTCACTCGCACCACGACCACTCCCCCCCGCCGCAATTGGTCTTTCCCGCCGGCGAGCGTTGGTGAGGTAACGGCGCCGCCGGCTCCCTCCCCGCGCGTGCGCAGCGAGGAAGTCTCCTGACAGGGCGAAATGGCGGCGGCGGCTGGCGTGGCGTCCCGCGGGCTCGCTCGGCGGCTGCTCTGGGCCCCAGCGCGAGCGGTGAGCGCGTGAGACCCGCCCCTGCGGAAGGGCCGGGCCTGGACCGGCGTCTCCCGGGGCGGGGCTGGTTTATCTGGCGCGGGGGTCGCCGTGGGAGTTGCGCGAGCGCGGAGATGAGCCCCGCGTGCCCTTGGAGCCAGGCCGGCGTCGGTGCCGCCGCCTTCCCCTGCGGCTCCTCCTGGCTGCTGCGATGGGTGCCTGGGGCCTCGGCTCTTGGGGTGTGCAGGTGTCAGGCACAGGAAGGCAGGACATCTTCTTTTACCTCCTCGCTCTCCGTCCGGCAGGCATTTTAAAACGCATGATTTTGTCTTTTTTTTTTTTTATTGACAGGGGTTAAAGTATGCTGCAATGCTGCGGAGCACCCTATTTTTAGGGAGAAGCGTTGCAGCGCCCCCCCAAAACAGAAGAATATTACGTTAATGCTACATTTTCTCCAAATGTCCTCTTTTTTGTGCTTCCCTGTCCTCCTTTCCATGCTTTGGTATTTTGGTAACCCCTCCCCAGGTGCCCTCGTGCAGGGGCTGGGTCCTGGGACAGCAAGGGGCAGCTCTGCCCAAAGTCGTTCCCAGTCTCCTAGGAAGGGACGGGATGGATCCAGTGTGGGGGAGACCAGCTAGGCGCTGCGGGGTGAAGGGACTTGCCCAAGGTCATCCGGCTGGTGAGAGGCCGAACCAGGAATGGAGCCCAGCTCTGGCAGTCCTCAGTGTGGGGTCCCGTCCACTGGCCTCTGCTGCCCCCCTCCAACCCTTTGAGCAGGGACGCCACTGACACCTTAATTTCAAAGGTCCGTGCGCCTGTACAGTCTGTTCCTGCTTTTTCCCTTGGATTTTGACCTCAGGTACCCAGATTTGGCTAGCACAGGCATTTAGTAAAGGCATTTTTAGCAGTCTCATTTAAAAAAAAAAAAAAAAGGCCTGTTAGAGCAGCATGTTAGCAGAACAGCTTTAAAGGGGAGCTCCTGTATCCTGAAACAAACCAGTGTGGCCTGGCTGTTTTGGCTAGCCTGGTGTTTTATTAAACAAGGAGGTAAAATGTGCAATATCTGTGAACTTGTACTCAGATGGAGTGGCTCATTCATATTAATGGTATTCCTCCATGAACAAATAGTTCAAAGTTCCATAAACTTTAAAAAATCACATGGGGTTTTTAATAAAGTATTTCATTTTTGGATGATGAGCAGATGACACAAGGAACTGTATGAGAAAACAGAGCGTGTGCACTGTAGCTCTCCTAAAACTACACTTGATGTGAAATAATGTTTCCCATTCTCCCTCCCTTCCTTTCTCCATGTGTAGTGACCTGGTTCCTGTATTTGTTTTTTTCTCCATTGTCGCACTGAAATCAATAAAGGTAGACTGACTAACCTTTTCATTATATCGCTTAAATGAAGGGTGAGTTGATCACAAACTTCTGTGGTGACTCAAACAGGGAGTCTCGTGGCATTCTAAAAGCCTAATAAATTTATTTATTTGTATTTGTTGGTCTTTAAAAGCCCAACAAGACTTGTTTGATGAACTAGACTAACAAGGCTATCCTTCTGGAACTTCTGTGATGAATGACTGCACTCTTACCATCTATTTATTTATGTTCCAGTTATACCTCCAGGCTCCAAGCAGAATTGGGACTTCATTATGTGCTAGGAACAGCAACTAACCAAGTGAGATATAGACCCTGACAACAGATTAACTCTAAAGAAACAGGGTATTGGGGTACTGAGGTGCAAAAAAGTGATCTGAAGGTCTCGTAGCTCACAGGCCTGTGCCCTGGCTACCAGACTGTACTGTATTCTCATTAACCATATTAGGAGAGAGTGGTAGGGAAGGCTGTTGAGTGACAAATAGTTTCAAACAACTTCTCTTAAATTGTTTCCTTCCCTAAAGGCTTCTAGGTATTCTGGCTAACTGAAGATGTTTCAAAACATGTCATTCTCTGGTATCATAAGTAATAAGTATTTTGGTGACAATTGGGATTTTACATTGAGGTATTTTTAGAGAAACAAGTACAAAGATTTCTGAAGAAGGTAAACTTACTTTAAAAAAGGCTAAAACTTATTTCTGTTCTTAGTTTCTGTCACAGCAGAAATAGTGGAACCATTTTGCATAATTACAGTATGTTTTGCTCTGTGGTTTTCATGTTACAGTCAATTATTTTACACTCATTCAAAATTAATATTGAAAAGTACTGATAGACATCAGTGAGAATATTGAAAACAAGCCAGCAACTTGAATGCACTGATTTTTAAAGCATTCATGTGGAAGAATGAGATAAGTGTAGTTGTCCATAAGTTTTTCTAGTGACTTTTAGGAACCTCAGAATGTTGATGTTAGAGTTAAAATAAAGAAAAGCTGGCTGGCCTAGAAGCCAGTCTCCCTGCCATTCTGCCTGACTCCAGGGAAGCAAAGAAATAAATAGGTAAGGGGATGTATTGGAATAGGCCACAAAATAAGTTCTAGGCCTTAAGGCCAGCTGAGTGCCAGTTACCTTTCATGTCCAAGTTAGGGATGCCACTGAAGAGGGATTTTCTCCCACGAAAGCTCATGCAAAAAATAAATTTGTTAGTCTGTAAGTGCTAAAGGACTGCGTGTTTGTTTGTCTTACTAAAATCAGTGTATTTTCTCCTATTTAAACTCTCTGTTTATAGGAAGGATGACAACTTTTAGGAAATAAGCTTTGAACCTTCTACAATCATAGAAACTTAGATATTTTCTGTCATTTAATGCTAATTTTTATTTGTGTATTAAAAAAATTTGCCTTTTAAGATATCTAGAAAACACTGAAGTTTTTTATTAGACCCTGACTATTCAACAGCAGCTGCCTAAACAGCTCTTGCCTGGGGCTTTCAAGGCACAATGTCAGTTTGAAGCCTAGTTACCTTAGCCAACAAGTTAAGAATCAGGTAGTATATTTGTTCTAGAGTGCCCAGCGAGTCCTCATAGTTTTACATTTTCCTATTAAAATGTTTTATTACTCTTGTTGCTAAATGGAGCTGAGCAAAAGAAACAGTAAAATGAACATCTCCGTTCACTGAGTGCTGTTGAGAACTCTGTTGGTTGTGAAACTGCTAAGAATTGTCAGTTCTGAGCTACTGCCATTTGGGAAAGAGCAATAGCAGTAGAGCTATCCTCTGGAGTTAATCTCACTGGAAATAGGAACCAAAAGGTGTGAGAGATAGATAGTAGCAGAAATATTAATTTCTACCTTAGTATACCTATTTCTCTTCTTGCAGAAGTGAGGAGGATAAGGAAGATGTGGCATTGGGAAATTCTCCCATAAGCCATAACTGCCTAGAGACTCTGAAGCAGCCCGTGGAATGAGGCCTTGTTTTTAATGCTGCTTGCTAGGCAGAGGTTGTTATGAATGATGGACCCCCAAGCAATGTGCTTGGAGAGTCTGCTGAGCTATATTTCAGCACCATGCTCAGTCCCAGCAGCTGGAGTGGAGAACTTTTTACTAGGATGATGTCACTGGATTTTGGTAGGAGATCCTACTGTTGTATTCCACATCTAGTATCTCAAGTATGTCACACTCTAGCTATGTACTCTGCCTGGAGGATGCTTGCCTAGTTATTGCTGAAAAGTGAGGTTGGTTAAGTAGAGTACTTTGTTTCAGCTACATGGGGACGTTCTGCCTTTCTGCTTGTCCCCTTCCTGATCCTGACATCTTGTTGTTAGCCCAGAGTTCAGAGGAAAAGCTGGCAGGAAGAAGTCTCCTGCAGCAGTGTAGGAGAAGGGAAAAAGCAGACAGTTGCTGTCATGTGTAGCAATGAAAGGAGCTTGTGAGAAGAGGGGGAAATGTTTAATTGTTTTTTTTACCCTGTTTAGTATAGAGGTGTAGTGTTTGGGTGAACTGGGTTAATAAAACATTTTCAGGTCTTGCCTACCATTCTGTAGTTGTGGTTGCTCTGCTGTTTTGCATTCTTGTAATAGTTAGTGAGCGAAAAATAAATTAAGCATGTTAGTACAGTGACTTGGATTTTTAAGGTGTAATGTATAACGTTCCATTTTATAAAAGACCAATGTGCATCCTAAAATTGCAGCTTAGTAACTAAATGCTCTTATGTATGTATACTCTTATTTGTTAGATTAACCTGGTTATAAATGAAACTTGACATACTGTAGTTCCGTTTTTAAAATGGCCAAAATAATAGATGATAAAAAATTAGTGGAGCATTAGTGCTAGGTTTGGTGAAAAATCCCAATAGATAAATATTTACCTCCTTGATAACTTGTATGCTACTATAATTCAAGGAACTGAGTACTCCCTAGGTATGTCTATAGCAGGGGCAGCCAAACATAAGGAACTCAGGAGCCACACAAGTTGATTATTAAACCTTCAAGAGACGCACTGAGGTGCATAGCCATATATTTTTGCCTACTAAATTGATTTGCTGATGTTCTTCCATGAGCCACACTTTTTCATTCAAGAGCCACATATGGCTCATGAGCCGCAGTTTGGCTGTGCTTGGTCTATAGAGTAGACCAGCTGACTTGGGCTCTCAGGGCTGAGGCTGTGGGGCTGTTTCATTTCTGTATAGAGCAGCGTTTCTCAATCTTTAGTATACTGGAGAACACCACTACCGATCTTTGGATCCAAATGTATTTATTTACTTTATATGGGACACCTGATGAAAGCTTTCTTGGAAAAGCTGGTATATACCGACTATAATATTCATCACATCTGCATATTATGCATTCCTGTGAAAACATTTCTGGAAATCAGATTAAATACAATTTTATGACTATAACATGTTTATTTCTAAAATATACATAAAACTAAAAATATTACTCAAGTTTAATGGCAATTTTTGAGCCTACGTGTTCAAGCAAAGTTTACCTATTCTTGGAGTAAGATTTCATCGAAGAAAGTTTACTATGAAATTTATGTCCTAAGTATTTCAGTGCTGGTGGTAACAGTGGTGGGGAAATTTAAAAGGCACCAGCTGCAGTAGTGGAGCAAGGTGACAGTGGATGCCAATTTGTGCCTGGAAGCTTTGTTGCAGCTGGGGCATTTTAATCTTACAGGCACACCATGGCAGCTTGCTATGTTACTTTCTCCACCTCCAATAGGGAGGGATGGGGGCTGCAGTTGCTTGCAGAACACTTTTCGCTATGTCCACGGCATACTGGTGTTCCACAGAACACCAATTGAAAAATACTGGGTAAACTTCCAGGCTTGGGTTGGAATCTGGGCTCTAGGACCCTGCAAGGTGAGAGCATCCCAGACTTTGGGCTCTAGCCCAGGGGTTTCAGACATGCGGCCCCTAAAGCAATTTCCTGCAGCCCGCAACAACACGATCATTGCTAATATTTGCAATATCGTTGTATGAAAAAGTTTCAGTGGTGTGGCCCTCAGGCTAACATACTAGTTCTCGTGCGGTCCTCATGGTGATTTGAGTTTGAGGCCCCTGCCATAAATGAAACAGCAAGCTCAGAGGAGCGAGGCTGAGTCCTGATAAACTCTAGAACAAATTAAGGACTGGGTATGTCTACACAACAAAGAAACACTCACTACTGGCCCAGGAGAGCCACTTCAGATTTATGGAGCTCAGGCTATGCAGCTGTTTCATTGCTTTGTACACTTGCAGATTAGGGCTAGAGCAGGGGTCTCAAACTCAAATCATCATGAGGGCTGCATAAGGACTAGTGTGGTAGCCCAAGGGCTGCACCACTGAAACCTTTTCATACAACAATATTGCTAACGCTGGTAACATTAGTGATGTTGCAGACCACAGGAAATAGCTTTAGGGCAGTGTTTCCCAGCCGTTGTGCCATCAGGCCTGAGCAGGTATGCCACAAAATTTTTTGAAAAGCTACTCAAAGAGCTCTGGATTGGCTTATGAATGTTCATGAGTTCATTTGGAAACTATATGGTGGTGTGCCTCAAATTAATTAAAGGTAGCAAGGTGTGCTGCAACAGAGAAAACCTTGGGAACCATTGCTTTAGGGGCCACATGTGGTCTGCAGGCCCTGTGTTTCAGACCCCTGGTGTAGACTACATGTTGTTTACAATGACTGTCACTGGGTTTCAGAAGCCATCCAGCATGGGCAGTTCAGCTGACGAAACTAGGTCACCAACACAAATAGCAAAGTGTAGACGTGTACAAGCAATGTAAGGAGTCTGGCATCTGTATACTGATGTAAGTCAGGTTGATTTAATTTTGTAGTGTAGACATGATCTTTGGTACAGTGTCATGTAGCAAAGTGTTTCTGTAAAATGAGGGTGTTAAACTTTTCAAATCTGCATGGTGGTGTAGGTTTTTTTCTTGAACATCAGGATTCAGAAAATGTCCAGCCTGCCTAGAGTTCCATGTTGGAGATTGCTGTCAACTAAGATGCTAATTCTGAGGCAAAAGCTGTTGGGATGTCAGGTGGTTATAGTTTGTTGGTATGGATGTTAAAACTTGAAAAAGAGGGAAAATAGGTCAGTTAACTTGTCCCTTTATTTTAGGGTGTTAATGCATTTTATTGTTGGTGGATTTTTCAAAACTTTTTGCTGGTTACCTTTAGTAAATCAGATCAAGAAATAAACTGGTAGGAACTGTTTGATTGGCAGTTATGAGTTCTTTTTTTCTGCACAGTAGAGCTGTGCTATCAACCACTTTGAGCAATAAACAAGGTAAAGTTATGTTATCTTTATCTAAGCAAATAAAAATACACAGTAAAATATAGTGGAATACTGCAATATAAAAGTATACTGCAATAAATGGGATACTGCAGTATATGGAGCTAGGTTTTGGAGCTGAAAAAACTGCTGCTGTATGTATTTTATGAGAGAGACAGGGTGGGTGAGGTAATACCTTTTATTGGACCAGCTTTGCCCTATGAAAACAAACAAGGCAGTCAGTAGGGGAACTGAGGGCCGAATCTGGGCTGCCAGACGCTTTTGAATGGACCCTGAAATATTTGTATTTATTTATATTCTTTTAAATTTTCTCTGTCATCTGCATTATGAGTACACCTTGACCAAAAAATAATCAACTACCCCTATCACTGCTCACTTGATTTTGAATGGTTTCTTGCAATATGTGTTAACTTGTTACACTTAACAGTCCATGCTCCCTGTGTATTAGCTGTGAGTCTGAGGCCTGGCTTATACCATGGGCCTACATTAGTATAACTGCGTTGCTTAATGGTGCGAAAAAATCCACACTCGTGAGCAATGTAGTTATACTGGCCTATGCAGACAGTGCTATGTTGGCAGGAGAAGCTCTCCCATCAGCATAGCACTATCAGCACAGGGAGCTAGGCTGGTATAGCTACATCATTCAGGTTTTTGTACACCCATGGACAACTAGATATAGGTCTGTAGTGTAGACCTGACCTTGAAAAACATCTCTGTGTGGCTTCAAACCTTGTGTCTCATAAAAGAGATTACCTCACCCACCTTGTGTCTCATTTCTGAGGACCAACACAGCTACAACATTGGAAACATTTTACGCTATGGCCTGTTTGCAGTGCATCCAAGTATGTTTTTCAAATAATGTCCTTTGTTATACTCAACAAAATTAAATTTAAAATGCACTTTAAGACGGTGGTCAATCAGATAATTGCATAATGGCTAATCAAATAGTTCTTCATCACCGGCACCAGGGAGGTAAATTCTTCCTCAGGCTTCTAGTGAAAATTAGTTTGATTTCACCCAGTTTTTCAGTGGAAAATAGTTTGCAGTATGAAACATCTCATTGTTACTGTCTTGCTTTCGCTTCTAGTAGGTGTCTGTCTTTGATGCTACCATATATACTCTTGTATAAACTGAGATTTTTGTGCCTGAAAATTGCCTTTAAAACAGGCACTCAGATTATATACAGGTCAATACAGCAGACAGCGGCTCTAGCCCAGGAGTTTGAAGTCTCCAGCCATTGGCATGTATTGAGCATGCTCCAGGCTGGAGCCCCAGCATGTGGCTGGAGTGGCCATGTTGGGGAGTCAGCCCTGGCTGGGGTTAGAGTAAGGAGAGGGATCCCAGCATCTGGCGAGGTAAGGGAGTCTTGGTGGGCGAGTCAGACTGGGGAAGCGGGGGCAGGACCCTGGGGTTAGGGAGGGGGTCAGGGATGGCAGGAAAAGCGGCAGCTGTTCCCAGGGTTTGGGGGAGTGTGGGGATGGCAGGGGAAGCGGTGGCTGTTCCTGGGGGTTTGCGAGTTTTTGGAGACTGGAGGAAGCCAGCAGTGCAGGGTGGGGGGTGAGGGGTCCGAGGCCACGGGTGGACCTTGGCTTGTATGCGGGTCACCCCCTTTTGTCTTTTTTGGGTTCAGAACTGGGATGTCGGCTTATGCACGGATCGGCTGTGCATAAGTATACACGGTAGGTATTCTGCTATTTAGGCGGGAGGAGGGGTTCAGTCTGTAAAGCTCAGGTTAGTTGCTTCACTCTTCCAAACCTAAATGACTACATCTTATAGCCCAAGGACTAGAGACTTACCTAGGTAATTAACATCTAGCTAGTTAATGATACAAAGAAGTGCTATGACTAATGGGAGAGAGTTCCAAAGTTCATCCCCATAAAAATCATTTTCTGTATGCCTCTTAATGGCCTGGAATCTTCTTTAAAAAATATTAATTTGTTTCTTACTCTGGTATCAATACCTCTTAGCTTTCTTGTACAGGGTGCATGTTACAGGTGACAGAAGCACCCCTATAGTGAAGTTTGCATTATGACATCTGTTTAAAACCTTTAAGTTTAAACCATACAAATAACTTCACAATATTAGTCCAGATATCTGTATTGCATGGTAATTCCTTCTGTTCTTACCGTTTCAGTTTACACTGTAGATTGGTTCGGTCTTCCTTGTGTGTGTTTCTTCTTGAGTTTGCCGCCGTTGCAAATTTTGGAAATGTAGAATTTCTACTAAGGAAACACCTGACAGATATAGTGACTGTAGGTTGTTGGGTTACCTTGAAAGGGTGAAAAATATAGGAATCTGAGCAGAGTGATAGTAAGCAGGGAGTAATGCTGTTAGAAATCTGAAATGGTTCACCTTTGTAACAAAAGATGATTTGTGACTACTGTTAAAGCTTCTAGATATAGCATTACACTTGCACAGTATTTCATGGACTTGAATATTGGCATAGCCTATACTTGCTGCTCCCTAATCCTCTGGTCCCTCTTCAGCAGTTAGACTGTCACTTGCACCTGAGCTTGGGCTGCCTTTTTGAGCCAGACCTCATATAAATTACAGTGTGTACATAGTACCTCAGACTTCCGATTCCTTCTTCCTCCAAGACAGAGAGAGAAACTCCAAACAAAAATCACATCATTGAATAATTTTTAAAAACTAATTACCACTGTTTCGAAGGTCTCAGTCATTGCTGAGGCCAGCACAATAAAATAATGTGGTGAATCTAGATAAAATTGTTAGGCATTCCAGTGAAGTCAGAGTACTTTACAAAAATTAATTTTTTTCATACTCTTCTGTCTCAAACACCATCTCATATTACCCCATGTCCAAAAACAGTTGTCTGGCAAAGTACATTCAGACTACCCAGCAGAATGGTCTTGTTTTAGCTAGTTAGTATGTGGTGTTGGAGAAATAGGTGTCCATATAGGAATTATATAATCGTGTGTTTGTCGTCAGCTGTGCTGTGGAGAATTTTTTCAAATGTTGTTGGATTTCTTCTTTGTTACATCCTGTATTTGGAAGGGACCTTTCCCTTACAAATTACTCTAAAACTGTGTGGATTGAATATTATTTAGCCATATATACTAACAAAACTGAAGTATACTTTTGTTTTTAATGGTGTGCAGCTGGAAATCATGCTCATGAAACGTTTGTATATGAGGATTTTATATAATTTTCAACATGTTTCAACAGTGGCCAGCAGCTTGCCAGGCTCTTGTACGCAACTTTCACTTCACTGTCTCTGGAAAGAAGAACCCATCTGCTAAAGTTTCTGATTCGGTGAGTTTATCTGTGAGCCAGTCTTTTTTCCTGGTGGTTCAGTGTACAGTGTTAATGTTTCTGGAATACGAAGGGTGTCTGGTTTCGTGAATACTTTTCTTTTAAAAAAAAAAAAAAATCACTAGGGCAATGAATCATTAAAGTAGATCATGCATTGACTTTAGTAATACCGCATTGGCTGGAACCTACTTAAATGATTCTTCACACTGTGAGAGAGGTAAAATCAGTGATATGCACAGTTTGAGAATTTTGCTAAATGTACACCTTTGTGGAGGTACCTTGATTTATGATCTTACACAGTAATCTTTCTCCCCAGATTTCTACACAGTATCCAGTAGTGGACCATGAATTTGATGCTGTCGTCGTGGGTGCTGGTGGGGCAGGCTTACGAGCCGCATTTGGTTTGTCAGAGGCTGGATTTAATACAGCATGCATTACAAAACTGTTCCCTACTAGATCCCATACCGTTGCTGCACAGGTAAATTAAATACTGTTAGTCTAATATTAAGATACTGATACATCAAAATCTGTGTTACAAAAGTATGTAGCATTATGATTCATGAAATAGCTGAATTTCAGTTCCGTATTAGAAAAAATGGAGGGTAGGAGTTTAGGAAATTAACACGTTTGACTTTTTTATTCTATGGCTTTATTTTTTTGCTGTATAAAACATGCCACTTACTCCATTTTATTGTTTCAATTTTTGCTAATGTGACTACAGTGCTGTAATTTGTTCTGTAGTACAAAATAAGAATGTGTTGACTGTGATGTTTGTCTCTTCATAACTTCCACTGTAATAGTGGCATACAAGATGGGTGAGGTACTAACTTTTACTGAGCTAACTTTGAGTGAAAGCGACATGCTTTTGAGCTTACACAATGTTTCTTCAATTCTGTATGCTGTGTAAATGGCACAACACATACATTTGATTTTTAATTTGTCCATCTTGAATATTCTTTAATACTGTGTGTTTTAATGGGAGTGAGAAAGGGAGTGGCTTTTTAAATTATGTGTTTGGAAGGTCACTTTGGGGAAATATATTTGTCGTTTTCAGGGAGGGATCAATGCTGCTTTGGGGAACATGGAGGAAGATAACTGGAGATGGCACTTCTATGACACTGTGAAAGGATCTGACTGGCTGGGAGATCAGGATGCCATTCACTACATGACTGAGGAGGCACCTGCTGCAGTTATAGAGGTGAAATTATTTATATTGAAACTTAATTGAATTATACTTATCAATAACACCAATCTGTATCCTTAGTGACATTTTAAGGATACAGTGATTAGACTGCATTTTGGGGCAGGGGTGTTGCATTTCCTAGTGTTAAAGTAACCATAACAGTAACTTGCCTGTTTTTGAAGTCCACAGCTATGTCTCTAATACTTGTGTTTGGGCTCAACAGCTGGAAAATTATGGAATGCCATTTAGCAGAACAGAAGAAGGAAAGATCTATCAGCGTGCCTTTGGTGGACAGAGCCTTCAGTTTGGGAAAGGGGGACAGGCTCATCGATGCTGTTGTGTTGCAGACAGGACGGGACACTCGCTGTTGCATACCTTGTATGGCAGGGTAAGAAACTGTGAAATGGGAAACAGAACGTGACTTTCATTTTTAATTAATGGATATTGCAGGCACTTAAAAAAACCTGTTAAAATTAATAGTGCTGTTGCATGGGCTCTACTGTGTACCTGTAAGAGTTTATAGTCTGCAAGGAATCCAGGAGAACTCGTAATCTTGATCCCAGGCCTCCCATTTTAATCTCTGCATGCCATGGCTTGATATCAGTGTGACAGGAAAAGAAGCCTGAAACAAGAATCTGTTTCTCTTGTGCTGGTGCTTGGAGAGAAGGCATAGATAGTTAACTCGTCTAGTTTTGTGACTTGAGGAAGCTACTGTTTCTTCTTTTTGATGCTTCACCATGATCCATTCGCCTACTCTATCCCTCTCCCCTACACTCACCCATCTTTTGGCCAGTTCCAGGAAGAGTTTGTCTAGACTTTCTCAGGGGCTGAGAAAAGCTGGGCCAAAAGAGTGACAGGACAGCACAATAAGAAGGATGAAGTAGGACCACCCTCTACTACCCCCCACAGCAAGCAGCATGGGATATTAGGAGGGTAAGTGTGGTTCTGACAGGGCAAAAATGCTACCACCCACCTGCCTGCGCTTCTCCCGATAGCCTCTAATGATGACCACAGCTCTAGTAATAGATCCGGTTCCTGTCCTGGTGCCAGACCACAACAGATGAACAAATATCCAGGGTATCATTAAGCACTAGTATGTGGTCTTAGGCCTAATTTCAGTAAGGACTTAATAGCCCATATACTTTATGCACTATTTACAGAGGCTTAGCTAAATGTACCTCTCTATCCTGTATGAGGCCTGTATGTGGTATCGAAGTACAGATAAATAGTATGGAGGCAAAAGAGACATAGGTCACCTGGCAGAGCCCTTCAGAAATGTGGATCCACATCCACTCAAAGTCAGCTTGTATCTGATCCAGGATCCACATGCCAGGCTTTTTGACTGTCTGTACCCACACCATCCCTACCTTGCTCCAACTTTGACTGTAGGAGCAGAGCATATCTGTCTGGCTACGTTTTGCTGAGCTTGGATGGGGGAGGAATTGGCAGCAGCTACAGGTGCTCACCTTAATCTCTGGAATAATCATGGAGCAGGTCCTCAAAGAATCCACCCTGAAACACTTGGAGGAAAATAGAGCTATCAGGAGCAGTCAGCATGGATTCACCAAGGGCAAATAGTGCCTGACCAACCCAATTGCCTTCTATGATGAGATGACTGGATTTGTGGAGGCAAGAATAGCTGTTGACGTGATACACCTCAAAATTAGCAAGGCTTTTGATACGGTTTTCCACGGCATTCTTGTCAGAAAGTAAAGGAAGTATGGGTTGAATGAGTGGACTGTTAGGTGGATAGAAAACTGGCTAGATCAACAGGGCTTCTGAGATCACTCAACTGTTCAGTGGCAAGTGACAGTCAATGGGGGCAGGGGGTAGCTGCCCATCACCAGCTGATTGATGGAGTGCGAGGACTGGCCACTGGGGCTGTTAGAGTCAGAGGCAGGACTTGCTGAGCTCCTGTTGCTGTACAGAGCCCTTGCTGTCTTGTTTAGCATTTGAATAGTGCTCTCCACAGCTGCCACAGAGGCAGTAGCAGCAGCTAATGCACTCTGGGCAGATAAAAATAGAATCTCCATCCGGGCTCCGGTGTGCAACAGTGGATATGCGGATATCTGCATCCGTGGACATGGATACCCGTGGATCTGCAGGGCTCTACTTCCAGGTGGTGTTTGGTTCTTCCAGGGAAGAAGGGAGCGCCTATGGTCCACTTGCCCAGCTGCTAGTTTGGCCCTGCTGTCACCCTCTGTGATAGTATTTGAAGAAATAGGACATGGCAATTTGAGGGGTAATATGCTAGAATGTGGAAACTGAAACAGATCATCAGTGAAATTGAGACTTACCTTATATATACTATTGTCAAATGACAAAGTAAGCTGAGAATTGGAATTCTTATCTGTTGGATATTCTTACCTTTTTTGTTACTTCTGTCAAAAGTACAACATTTTCAGAGAAATTTGATGCAAGATTATGTTCTGTAAGTGGTTTGGTAATTAAGCATGGCCTTGCCAATCTAAAAGTTCTGTGTATTAGAACACTACTATCCTAAGAGAGCCAAAGACTTTCTGTATACAGCAGGGGTACTCAAACAGCGGCCCGCGGTCCACAATCTGGACCGCGAAGATGTTTCTGGTGGACCGCGGCAATGTTCCCTCTAAGGGGAGAGGGCAGCTGAGCAATTCCAGTTGCTCACTGCACTGC
>ML682059.1:8577747-8742076 GCA_007922195.1 Podocnemis expansa | reverse complement strand
AACTTTTAAGTGAAACCGGGGGGGGGTAACTTTTTCACGCTCCTTATCTATTGAGCATGTTTTCTTTTCTAGTCTCTACGATATGATACCAGCTATTTTGCTGAATATTTTGCCTTGGACCTCCTGATGGAAAATGGAGAATGTTGTGGGGTTATTGCACTTTGTATAGAAGATGGCTCAATACATCGTTTCAGAGCAAAGAACACTGTTATTGCCACTGGGTAATGTGATCTAAAATTATGTTGAAGTTAAAAAACCTTATAATGTGAGGTAGACATTATCTTGTAGCTAGAGGAGAAGATAACAGGTATCTGGAGACCTGTGTTTGAGTCCCAATTATGCTGTTGGCATGCTGTCTGACCTAGCATAAAACACTTCATATGTGTCCATTTCCCCATCTGCAAAAGGGGGCTAATAATACTCATCTTGGTAACATCACTTTATAGCTTTTGCATGTAAAACAACATTAATGCAATTTAATTACTCAATTTAGTTTTAGTTCCATGATTTAATATATTGTATGTATTAAAGTATTAATTTTAAGATTGAATAATGTAAATTCACTGCCCTGGGTTTAGCTTTAAGTTCCAAAGCAATAATATAAAACTCAAGCCTGTAGGGATAGTGAGTATGGGCTGTAAAGTAAGAGATATTCTTTAACATAAAGTTTCATTGTACTTTCCACTTTTACTTAAACTAGTAGGTATCAACTGACAGAGGCAATATAACATATCTGTAGGGTCTACTGAGTGGGTCCTCTTCCAGGAGATTAGGTTATTTTTACATGAGGGAAAGTGTAGCTGACCCCTCTATATCAAAATATATTAAGAAAATACATACATAGATTTACTGCAGGGTAACCTAGTGCATTCTCAAAAGACAGATTTTGGTGGCCCCCATAATTTTGATGCAAAAATGATTTGTTTCTAATTATGGGTAAACTGAACCTCTGCCCTGTTCAGTTTTGTTGGTCCTGCCCTCTGCTGCTTCTGTGTTTAGTCTTTTATCTCCTTGTTTGGTTTACATCACCAACTTGAGCATAAATGGAAAAATACAGGATTTATGCACAGAAGCACACTTTGTGTTTTGGTAGCTGGCGAAGTGGGTGCCTTAAATTAGGCACCTAAATAAGTGACCTGATTTTTTCCAAGATACCGAGCACTCTCACTCCTGTTGAAATCGGTATGAGCCTCACATGCTTGTAACCTCTGGATAATCAGTCACTTTTTTTGGTAACAGTTTCAGTAACTGAGTGTGGGAATTTTTGTCTGAGCTTTATTTCAAGCTAAGGAAATTGCATCTTGGGTGCAGGATCATAGTTGCACATTTTTATCTTCCTTGGGCATTGTAGTATGCCGTTCTTTCCAGAAATTGCTTTCTGAACTAATGAAATTAAAGTTGTAGAACTGAAAGTGTGTCATGGAAATAAGAAATAGAGGAGAAAAGATTTTATGTTCATGAAAAAATTTCTGTCTAAAGAAGGGCACAGAAAAAAATAGTTCAGGTATTTAATTGAAGAGGTGTAAGTGTGAAGTGGGTGGGGAGAATGGCATGTGATTCCGCTCTCAAAAAACATTTCCTCCTGATTGATGATGATGATGTTGTTGTTGTTTAGTGGGATATAATTCCACTGATACAGCTTTTGAGAGGAACCGTAGTTAGCAATTAGGGAGCAAGTGTATTGCTGTTTCTCTTCCACCTACTGGCCTAAACTTTATTTTTCAGATATTAGTTGAGATAGATGATCCTCTCCTTGGCCAATGCGCGTATTGGACAACCTATCAATTTTGTTCACCTTAGTTTCTATTTAAATTCATGGGAAGCTTAATGTGTGTGATAAATGACCAGAGATGCTGACTGAATGCTATGCTGAAAGTGTCCTGCTTTAGTTCAGCTGTAAATCTGTCATTGTACAGAGAATAAACTCGATATCCTAATGAAGTCTTATTGCTTCTCTATTCAGAGCTCAGCAGAACCAGGGTGCCAGGTTGCCATAGTAACTAAAAGTTGCAGGCTGTGGGTTTTGTTTTTTGTTTGTTTTAAATTTAGGAGCCAGCTGTTTTACTCTTAGTCACTAGAGGGTACTCTTCTCCTGCATTTTCGCAGCAGAACTAGGCAGCCTAGGGAAACCACAATGGAAACATGCCCACTGGTGACAAAAATATACAATCGCCAGCTCCTTTAGGGATTCAGTGATGTTTCAGTGGCCCAGAGGGTGGGAGGTGTGGGAGGGTGTTTCTGTAGTGAAGGGCATCCTAGCTAGGCACCTTGTTGTGAAGCTGGGCATCTAGCTGAGCAACAATTTATCAACCTCTGCTACTGATTTCTTTAAGGGGGGGGGGAGGAAAGCAAGGTGACTAACTTTTTAATTTTTGAATTTTTTTCCAGTGGGTATGGCCGCACCTACTTCAGTTGTACATCTGCTCATACCACCACAGGTGATGGCACTGCTATGGTCACGCGAGCTGGCCTTCCTTGCCAGGACTTAGAGTTTGTACAGTTCCACCCTACAGGTATGGTGTAAGACTAGAAGGGCAATATTTGAAGTACTCAACAATAACATCTCTGAAATATTGAGCTTCTCTGTTTTACCATATTAAGATGTCATGTTAAACTGGTAACAGTGCTTTTCAGTTCCCCCTTAATACCTAGTTTCAGCTTGCAAATTCCCCTGAAACATTTAATATAGCAAGCAACTAAATGGAGCAGGGAATTGCCAGTCATTAAATATATTTAGATGCTTTTCATTCTGCAGCTATTGTAGAAGAAATACAGAATTTGGAATTCAGGAGTTTTATGAAGAAAAGTGGGCAATACTTCAAACTTTGTATTAAAAAGTACATATGTTGTACAACTTGATGTAAACTTACATTTAATTAATTTTAGGCTTTAAATGTTGCACAGCATATAGTTACTTCATAAATCAATTTAGATTCACCTTGCAAAATTGTAATCTATTTTCTCTACTTGTTTCTAGCTTTAAAATAACAAAAATGATTTGTTTCTTTATTTTTACATCTTAGATTGTACACTGCATTTGTTCTTAATAATAGAAAGTGTTGCTTTCAAGAAGTCAGTTAATTCCTAATCACATAAGCTATTAAAATTAAAAAATACAGTATTAATATAAGACATTCTGATAACTGAAGTCAGGAACTTTATTAAGACTTTGCACAAAAGTTTGCATTGCCCATTGTCCTCTTCATGCTTGAACAGTGAACTGGATGTATACCAGTAGATTTTGTAAATTTGGTTTTTCATTTGATTATTAATATCAGTTTGAATTTTTTAAACATTTTTATATTTAACAACTTTCATTTTCACAGTTGGGGGAAATCAAAGGGAGCCTTTTGGGTAGCTGGACTGTGGGTATTAAATTTTTCCCAGCCAACACTTTCACTTCCCAGGATCATCCAGAGGAATGAAGATGATCAAGTGGTGTGGAGAAGTGGGAACCCTCTGCTAGATTAGTCAGGGAAGACACGGGTGTTGATCCTCTATCTTTTCTATTTGGGTGATGGGACACAGGTGGGTGATATGAGGTAGAGCCACTAGGGGGCAGGGGGGTAGTGTTTAGGGAGCCTGTACCTGGGACCCCCCGCTGGTCACACTGGATTCAACTGATTGGACCAGGGGGCGGAGAGGTGGGCAGAGCTAGGAGGGGAACAAAGGACCGGAGGGAGAAGAGGGAAAATGGGGGTCCAAGAGACAGGACCCTGCCCTGGGGTGTAGCCCTAATCCCCTGGGGGTTTCACTTCTGGTTGTTCTGAGGATGCTGATACCAACTGTCCTTGCTGCTGTATGAACTGGTTTGCTAATAAACCCTCTGATTGCCACACTGGCTGAGAGTCGCTGTTAATTGGGACCCTCCTGGGGGGAGGAAATCCCCTCCCAGGGAGACTGGACAGAGCAAGGATCTGACCCTCTGAGCCTGGAGTTGGGGGCTGGCTGCACGGAGCGTGGAGACCCGAGGTGCTGGACGGGAGGAGACTCCACCGTGGCAGAGACCTGACTGGCTGTGGACAGGGGATACAGGAGGCTTGTCTGGGGTCTCCATCACAAGTGGGTCTTGCTAAATTAGGGGAAGAGAAGACAAGACTCATTGAGCTAATCTTCAGTCCTCAGGTGACCCAGGGAACCCACAAGTGTGGTTTCATTCCTCGTCCTTCCTTATATGTGTGGGAGCAGAGCAGCAAAGAGGTGGAACTGTGGACAGTTATAAAATCCTGGTTCATATCAGTATGGTTTCTGAGTTAAGTCCTCTGGCAACAGCATGCAGAATTCACAAGCTCCACTGAGCCATTAGAGATTTCTGTGTTTCATGTGAATGTAGTGAGCAAGTACTAAAGAAACTCACCAACCTCCCAGGAAAAATGTTCAAAGGTACTAACTGACTTGAAACAAATAAATAAAATAATTGATTTTAGATAGTTTGTGGTATGATGTTCATACAGGTCAGCTTTACCAATCAAAAAGTCTTTGCTGGAACTCTTGTGTGTCCAAATCTTGGCTTTTTTGACCTCTCATTTTGTACAAAAATCCATCTTTGGCAGGAGATCCCAAATGTAAGATTTAAACAGTGTTTGTGAGGAGGTTGAGGTCCAAAGGTGGAGTATAATAGAAAGCCATTTAAAATATTAACTTAGGAGTCTTTGATAGTGTGAAAGTTCTCATGGTTCCCATGACTATGAGTCACCTTGTTACTTCCTGCCTCCAGGAAACAGGAAACTTTCTTGTGCTGCGTGTCAGCTCCCTGCCACCTCCAGCCTTTCAAACACTCTTTTCTGACTAATACCAGCCTTGTTTTTGCTGCGCACGTTAATAAATTATGCACTCTAATCCCCAAATCCCTTTGGATTATTCCCCTATGCTAATCAGCTCCTGGTAGTGGTTCCCTTCAGGAATTCTAGATTCTTTGCATGCAAAGATGCACTGTACTCCAATTTACCAGTTTTACCTTAAACCAGGTCTCAAACTCAAATCACCACGAGGGCCACATGAGGACTAGTATATTAACTCGAGGGCTGCACAACTGAAACCTTTACATACAATATTGCAAATATTGGTAATGATAGTGGTGGTGTGGGCCACAGGAAATAGCTTTAGTGACTGCATGCGGCCCGTGGGCTGTGTGTTTGAGACCCGTGCCTTAAACCATTGCATCCTGTAAACCACACAGCACTTGTGAGCATTTACAATAAAACAAGAGAAGGTTTATTTGAGAGAGAGGATTTAACTGGAAACAATAGAATGGTGGAAACAAGTGATTGGAGTACAAAATGAAATGATAAACATGAACCTGGGTCTCTAGTTCAATAATTACGTTTCTTATCTAAAAGTATATTCCCCTTCTGCTATCCCTCCCGCCCCCCATTCCATCTGTTGTGGAGCTGGTTGGTTTCCCAAGAAGTGTCATCCAACTGTCCTTCAGTGGACGGATCCAGAGTGGTTTTCCCTACAAACTGTTATACTGAACATTTTTTTAATCTGTATTCATAGCCAGGGTGATCCCTTAGTGGCTATAATGTTCCATTTTACTCCCGGTGGTTTCAGTCATTTGCAGTTGTCTTTGATGGCAAATGACCTGACCCCTCCAGCACGTTAACAGTGGCATGTGAGCCCATTTGGAGCAGCAAGCAGCACACAGCACCCTCTGCAGCATAACAGACATTGGGGTTTTTTAGGGACAACTGGAGGGTCCCTGCTATGTCCATGACCCCAGTAATCCACACAGAGTGGCTCCTCTCCACAGCATGCCACCATAAAAAGGAGCCACTCTGGCCAGCTTCTTTCCATGATCCCCAGATATGCCACCAGGAGGAATCATTGTGGGTGGCTTCTTTCCGCAGTATCCCTGGGGATCCCTGTCCCCAGGCACACCGCTGAGAGGAGCCGCTCTAGGTGGCCTCTTCATGAGTGCCTCCTTTCAGCGGCATGCTTGGGAAGTTCCACCCCCAGCTCCAGCTATGACTGCTGCTGAATTTCTAGGCGGCTGTTGCTTTTTTTAGCAGAGGCAGGGCACCAGCTGAGGGTCAGGAGGAGGGGTTGGCAAAGATTACCAACCTCTGCAATAGTGCCTTGCATTGCTGCACTGCTTAATTACGAACTCTCTTTTGCTTGAATGGAGTCATCACAGAAACCATTACCATCATGACTAATTTTTACTCCCAAGTCCATAAAGCATATTTTTAGTATAAATGTATCATTCCATTAGTATCTATTATTTATCTCTCCATGATTGAGTCTTGACAAGATACAAATTTTCTGTATATACCTTATCTGTTTATCCATAAAAAGGTAACATCTTGTAAGACATGTTTGATGGAGTCAGTTCTGCCAGATCTGAGGTGAGAGCTGTATGCAAAGAAAAGCCTGTGGTTTGGTTTGGTTTGGTTTTTTTTTTTTGCCAAAAGGTCTGTCATAGATGGTTCCATTAAAAAAAATACTTGTGGTCTTACAATAATTGGATTACAAACCTGTCTTGTAAGTATTTTGTAACTCTGGTGCTTCTTGTTGCCAGGTATCTATGGTGCTGGTTGTCTTATTACAGAAGGTTGTCGTGGTGAAGGAGGTATTCTTATTAACAGTGAAGGTGAAAGATTTATGGAGAGATACGCACCTGTTGCTAAGGATCTGGCTTCCAGAGATGTGGTGTCTCGTTCCATGACAATTGAAATCCGTGAAGGAAGGTTCGTTTTAATTTTCCATTAATCTTTTGATGTGAGTATATCTTTACATTGGGTTAAGTCAGATATGGAGTTGTGTGATAGTTCAGAGAAGTTTTTTTGATCATCTCGAGCAGCTGAGTTTTAACTGGTAGATTGCTGAAGAGTTTACATATTTCAGGCAGAAAGTTTGTTTGTTTTTTGAAAGAAATCAAACTCCCTTTTAGTGAGAAAAGATCTCCAAAATCTGTTTTGTTGTAGTCAGATTAAACTTGTAGGCCAGATTGTCAAAATCCTTGATATGCAGCTCTAATTAAAAACAGTGGGAGCTGTAGTGCTTGTGAAAATATGGTTCATAACTTTTTTGGTATTTTGCTGAAGTTGTACCCAAATAATTTCTGAATGGTATGATAATTACTAATCTAGAAATTGTAAACTGCTGTATCACCAGCATCTTCAGAGGACAAGAAGACTTCAATATAAGGTTTTCTGAAAATATGGTTTAAAATACAGGAATTTCACAGCTGTAGTAAGAGAGTAGAATGAGGGGGAAATCTAAAGATGTCAGAAGTTCAAGAAGGATGTCAACTATTTTGGCTCTTTGTTTCCAGGTGTGTAAATTTTTCTAACTAGGGTTCATAAATATACACACAAATTCAGTAAAGAATGAAGTCCGTTTTGTACTCCTAAACAATTATTTGTAAAAACTCAAATGACTTAAATTCTGAATTTTTTTTCTAGTGTTAGTGCTTCACATTGATCTTAACCCATTCACCTGTATGACAAAGTCTTTCTAGATAGTGTCTAGATAATATGTTCCATGATGCTTTGGGGGTGGAGGGGATGTGGAATTTGGCAGCAGCCAGTATTACAACCTATTAATTCTCATTTCCTTTTATATTAGGGGCTGTGGCCCTGACAAAGACCATGTATATTTGCAGTTGCATCATTTACCACCACAGCAGCTAGCAATGCGCCTCCCTGGAATTTCAGAAACAGCTATGATATTTGCTGGTGTGGATGTCACAAAAGAGTCTATTCCTGTTCTTCCTACTGTGCATTATAATATGGGAGGTATTCCTACAAACTACAAAGGGCAGGTAACTACCATAGATTGATACAGTGAAACCATTTTTTCTCTCATAGAAGGGAAATGTATGGTTCCTCAGAAAATTAATGTGAATATATATAAACTTTCAATGTGCATGATATCTACTGAATTTTTGTTGCCTATGTAAAAGCTTATCGAGATGAGAGTAGTATTGTTTAGTTGAAAAGGATTTTCTAGCTGGACTTGACCTACAGATCATTAAGGTCTTAGGTTACGTGAATTATCTGTGCTACTGCTGCAGTCTCTGCACTAAACCAGGCTACTTCAGACTGTTTAAATGCAAGTTTTAGGCGCAACCAGCTTCAGGCAGAATGAATCTGTGGATGGATCAGTCTGATTTCTTGGACTAGTTCTTCCCAATCAGTTTTTAGAATTCTGCTTTGTGAACGTATATTATAAAAGATCCAGTTTTCTTCCAACTCTGTTCAGAATTTTACTACAAAAATATTTTGGTAAACTATACTACTTTGTCTTACCGAGATGGTGGCAAAACGTAAGAATTAAACTTAATACGACATTTTTTATATACCACTTTTCAATTAATAAAATATTTTCATGGGCTCCTCCTTTAAATTTATCACTGTTTAGATTTCCTTGACTTAAACATCATGCTTTTGAGACAAATAAGCGACATTGAAATACAGTGAACTTTGACACTATACTATAAATTATCTTTATTTTTACAATTGAATTTGCACACATGTTGAGGAATTTTCAAATTAATTCACAGGTAATTACACATGTGAATGGCAAAGATCAAGTAGTACCAGGCTTGTATGCTTGTGGTGAGGCAGCCTCTGCATCTGTTCATGGTGCTAATCGACTTGGAGCGAACTCTCTCCTGGACTTGGTGGTGTTTGGTCGTGCTTGTGCCCTTAGTATTGCAGAATCGTGCAAGCCTGGTAAGACTCTACAAGTTTAACTTCTTAAATTGCATCAAGATGAACTGATATAAATTCCCATCCATTAAAAGATATTCTTTTACTACAGATCTTTAAATCTTAGCAGGCAACTATGGGGTTATTAAGCAGACTATTAGAAAATTGCCATAAATGTACGTGTTTATTAATATTGTATGTAATATGCAGTGTTACTGCCTGTTCAGGACCTTGCTGTGCTTCATCTAGTTGCAGGGAAATATAATTCTGCCAAAAGATTGGGCAAATGTATTTGAGAAGCTTTTTTCCCAAGCCAGAAAACTTTAACAATAATGTTATCGCAAGTTTTAGGAAATAACGCCTTGCGTCTACTGCATTCTGAGGTAGGAGATACAGTGCAGACTCATTTTATACTGTTTTATACTTATATTAAGCTAGTCTGAGATTATAGCATTTTCTGCAGCCTTGCACATGTGTTAAATTATTAACATTTAATATGTATTCCTTTGTGTGCATGTTATTTTGACACACAACAGAATTTGGATGGCAATTTACAAGATGATTTAATATCCATATCTCTCCACTGTAACTTCTCTGATTCTGCAGTTTGATCAAAGTGCAAATAAGGGCACATTCTAAATGGTTACTGCAGGTTTCAATTTCAATAATTTCTGATTTTGGGGATCAATGGAGTACTTCCATTTAGTTTCTTGAAAAAGGTTAGCACAGTGTTCTTTATTTATTGTTAGTTTACATGTGTAAATAAAAATCCTAGAACTAAAACCAGATCTACTGAAGTAATGTGGTGGGGCTAATAAGGGGCACATAGGCCAACCTGGAGAAGGAATGTGCACTCAAACTAGGAATCTGAGTTGGATTAGGTCGTTTATTAGTGAGGTTTAATTAATAGTAGCTTGACAGAAGAAATGGGATTTAAATACGATTGTATGGTAGGCTCACTTCCTATGCTTCCCTAGAATCTGGGACAATGTGTATATATCCCAGCCATAAAACTCAGAGCATTAAGATTGAGATTAATTTAAATTATAGAACATTTGACAGTTAAACAAATTGAAACGACTATCAAATATATATAAATAAAGACATTCTTGTTAGTTCATAGGACCAACACTGACCTTGCCATTTACGCTTCCTACTGATAACTTTCCAGCCCAAGGTGTGGCTATTTAGAACTGTATGTTCCTTGAGAATTGTGAATCCACCTACTGTCTGTAGGCTGGAGATCTTACTTTCCCCAAATCTATCTTGTCAGCAATGATAACCTTTGCATCTCCTCTATATATGGAATAGAGGTGACACTCTCTGTCATTTTATCTACCACTTTGGTTTGGGCTGTATGTTTCTCACTCTCTTCAGTCTGAGTCTGAGACATCACCTGTCAGATATGTGCGAGAAATCAGTTTGTGCCCTGATGTGTCTAGATGTGGGTCCAGGAGCTCACAGTAATTTATAAACCCTGGAAATATGAACTTTAGATCCAATACAGAATGAGTGGATGAATATTTGGCACAGGATGGCATACTTCTGTAACATCACTGATAAAGCTTGACAAACTAGGAGTCTGGTGGCACTTTTAAAGACTAACATTTATTTATTGCATGAGCTTTCATGGGAGAGATCCCACTTTGTCAGGTGCTTGAAGATGGAGAAATTGCCAAATGGGGGAAGTGTAAGTCATAGGATCAGGCCTTGGGCTTGAACAGAAATTGGTTGGCTTTCTTGTTACTAAAAGTGATATTGCCCTCTCTCTACCTCACCTCCTTCTAATATGTTTTAATGTACTGTTTGAATTTAAACTGCTTTGATTTGCTGAAATAGTCTGACCTGAAGTGGGATTTTCTCCCATGAAAGCTCATACGATAAACTTGTTAGTTTTTAAAAAAGCCCTGAGATTCTTTTTGTTTTGCTGAACTAGACTAACACAGCTACCCCTTTAGAACTTGATAAAGCTTGGTTTCTTCTTTCCGATTATTGCTTAGGTGTTCTCTGGCAACACATGAAATGTTATCAAGGGTAGTGTGTCAGGAAAGGCTCGAATTTTTACTATTATCTACACCTGAGTGTAGTTAACATTTTATTTATCCTTGAAATACATTTCCAAACTTATGGTAAAATTAGTACTAATATTTAATCCACTTTCAAGCAGTAAAACACTTCATATTACATGATTGTATGGAAAACTCGTTTAGAAATGTTTCAGTTCATCTACATATCCTGGTTGATCTCCTGCAACAAGTTAAAAATGTGATGTTTGGCATCACAATTCAGTTTAATATGTTGTACTCTTATGACTGCTTTGTATCTCAGTGGTCTATGAACCTAAATGAACTGAGCCTCCCCCTTTCCCTTAATAAGGCAAATAAGTAGTAGGTGCACTTTACAGATGAGGAAACTGAAGTACGGCACTAACACACTATAGCTTGACTGAGGTCATATGTCAAATTAGTAGCAGAGACAGGAATGGAACACAAGTGATTTGATTTTTCTCTCTCTAGCCACTAACCATGCTTCTAACAAGTTCAAGTGGAGAATAAACACAGGGAATTGATGAATTCTGAATTATGTTTTCATATAAACGTCCCAAGTAATGCAAGGAAAGATATGTCCATATCTTCACTCACTGTAGAATTGTATTTCATAATTCTCCAGTTAATGTAATCGGCAGCTTTCAAAATAAGAGGTTATCTTGAAACAGTGACAGGCTCTCTTCTTTTGATATATTAAAAATTAAAGAAGCAACTAAAAATCATTGTTGCTGTGTAGAATTGCCAGAGGCTGAGAACCATTAAATCCTAACCTTAATGAAATAATTGCATAAGAAAACTGAAGATGTTTACCCTTAATAGGAGACCCAGTCCCCTCAATCAAACCAAATGCTGGAGAAGAATCTGTAGCAAATCTTGACAAACTACGATTTGCCGATGGAAACATAAGAACATCAGAACTGAGGCTTAATATGCAGAAGGTAAGGACAACAGTAGCAATCCCCATAGCACTATCTTGCACTGAAGTTGATATTAAAATGTACTGAAGGTGTTTATGAAAACTGAGTGGACATTTGGTTGAGCTGAAGCTCAAACTTTGCAAAACTTTTTGAATTTATCAAAATCAACCTTTTTTTGCCACACAAAGATCCTTCTGCTCCAGTCACGTGCCCAAAAGAGCATCTCTTTCCTTTACCTGAGGTAGAAAAAAATGCCACTCTGACTCCATGTGAAATAGTCACACCTCTTATGACCTACTTTTTTTCTGTAGTCTTAGGTTGATAATAGGGACTGCTTCCCAAATGACATTCACCCAAAAAGAATGCTCTATTCTACTTGTTAGTCATGCTTCAAACTCAGCCACCTGATGGCAAATCCTAGAGCTCAGAAGTTCTGATGATTATGCATCTGTAAGCGGCTTTCTTGGGTGCTCATCACTTAGTTTGCGTACTCGTACCCCAGAACCTAAATTCTTCTCTCCAGAAACCCAATCTATAATCATGTTTTATAAGTAAGTTCACATAAGACCTATATGACTGCTTTATAAATAGTTTATTTACTGATTTCACTTTCATCATGGCCAGGATTGCTACTCCCTGAAGGAAATGCCCAACTGTAAAAGTGAGATGTAGGCAAGGTGGCTGGGGTAATACTTTTTATTGGACCAGCATCTAATATCCTGGGACTTACCTGGCTACAACATTATATAAATTAAGTGAAATGTAATAGGAACATAGGAGCTGCCACTGAGGTTTTTCTACTTATTCTGTCTCTGACTGTACCATGTGATTCAGAGGAGGCATGCATGGTATAATTTCCCTCACCACATTAGGTCTCATCTTGTTCTCTTACTAGGGATTGACTTATGAGATAAAGTGTGAGATTTAGAATCCCTCCCAAACTTTTTTTAATAACTGGATATTCTTATTCTCCATACATATATCCTGTCCCATTTGGCGTATTGCTAAGTTCTTGGCCTCAACAGTGTGTTTATAGCAGTGAGTTCCTCAGTCTAATTCCATGTTGCATAAAAAATATTTCTTCCTCATCTGTTTTGAATACCACCTTTGTAATTACATTGAATGCCTTTATTGAATGTTCTTTTTGGTTGTAGCAGAACCTAGTGAGGTGATGGTGAATGAAGCTAAGGTTATGTGGGCTTTCAAGAATTTTTTTCAATCCATCCTAGGTAAAAGCTGATGAGTCATTTTATGTTGAACTTGCAGAAAAGGAGTTTGCTGGAATTGCACATGCAAGTGGGAGCAAAAATGTTGGCAGGGCAATTGATTAAAGTGGAAGCCCTTTTAGAAGTAATTTAGGATGTAGTCATAGCATTAACTTGCAGCATTTTCAAGTACTCCTGAACCTCACTCAGCACAGAACTGATTTCCATCAGGGAAGTAACAGTTCTTTTTGTAAGAAAGTAGAGCGTGCAGGCTATGTCTATTATCTAAAAGTTTAGTTCGGACTTGCTTCGTCCAAACCAAGCAGTTCAAAGTTAGTTCGAACTAAAAGAGCACAGTTAGTTTGAACTAACTTCCAACTGTTTAGTGCGGGCTAAGCAAGTCCGAACTAACTTTCTACTTTGAACTGCAAAAGCGCAGCTAGTTCAAACTAAAAGTTACTTCGAACTTAAAAAAAAGTGGTTAGTTCAAGCTAACAGCAGTTCAAACTTACTTAGTTTGAAGTAGCATGACTACATCATACTAGTTCAAACTTAAGTTTGAACTAAGCAGTTTGAACTTGCCATTTGAACTAACTAGTTGAAAATAAGCTTTGATTAGTTTGAACTAAAAAATCTTTTAGTTCGAACTAGCAAAGCTAGTATAGACAAGGAGCAAATTATTCCAGATTAAGCCTCCCTAATCCGGACTAATTGGCTAGCGTAGACATAGTCACAGTGATTGAAAACTTTCATTGATTTAGTCTGGACCACTTCAAAATTCTGTATGTTGTGAAATAATTGGAGTTTCCAAATAAGAAGCCCTGTACATGAATGTAGTGAGAAAAGAATGTAGTGCTGGTGCCCTTTACCCCCTAGCATCAATATGGTGATCAAGGAACCAGTTTGGTGAATAAAGTGATGGTTCTGTTTCCTGACCTCATTCCTGATCAGTCTGCCTAGCCCTTTTTGTTGAGTCTCCTTGTAGTCTGCCCAGTACATTGATAACTTCCACTGATTTGCAACCATGACTAGAAAGTTTAAAATAAATAAATAAATAAAAGGCTTAAAATTCTGCAGAAATTGAGGTTACAAGAGAAATTCTTCTTACAGTTTTTGGAAGTATGCTATTTCTTAATTTTGGACTGTTGTAGACAATGCAAAATCATGCTGCAGTGTTCCGAACAGGCTCTGTACTACAGGAGGGCTGTGAGAAACTCAGCCGCCTTTATCTTGATTTGGATGACCTGAAGACATTTGACAGAGGTAATTAGTTATTGTTATAGTGCACTTATAGTGATTTGTGTGTTTGAGTATTGTTACCTGTGGGAATGTTTATTTTCTGTGTGTGGGTGTGTAAAACTGTTATACATTGATAGGTATTTTCAGCTAAAAAGAAGAGTGGGTATAAAAATCAAGTGGCTTGAGGTGCGTTTTCTAAAGTAACGTTTTGGTTGTCTTGACCATTGAATTTGCATGGACACATTAAAGATATTTTTGTTTCAACATTTTAAAGAATGTTTGTGTAGATTAGAAAAAGTCAGGCATTCATGAACGTGTGAGATCTTTGTTTTCTGCTTTCTGTAACTTAGCCAATGCTTTTTTCAAATTTGACTATAGAACATATCATTCCCTCCTTGAGAGCATGTATGCCATTTTTCGCCTTCAGTTCAGAAGGATATTGGAGTCTTCATTTCTTGTAAATGAATCCTGAAAATAGATTTTTCCTGCCAGTAGCATACCCTGTTCTTATCGATAACGTAGTGAGAAAAAAGAGTGTACACAAAAATTCAGTGTTGCTGAGCTATGAGGATTTTCTTTAAAAGGGAGGAGAGTATATTAAACAAAATGACACAGCTTAATCATCAGTAAATTCTTTTTTTCCCTCTTTCCACAACTTCTATCTCTTTCTGTAGTTGCTTTGATACATGTGCTTTAAAGTGTACATTTTGAAGTGGCTCCTTTTACAGGATGCAGTGCTTGCCAAATAAGAAGAGAAGCCTGATGTAAAACTTAAAGCAGGGGTGGGGAAAATACAGCCCATGGACTGGATCTAGGATATCAGAGGTCGCCATCCGACCCATTGTCCTGGTCTGCTGCTTTGCCTCCCTCCGCCCTCCTGGACCAGTGCTGCATCACTCTGGGGCTGGGGCTGGGGCTGTCCCCTGCCCCCCCACTGGTGCTGGTCTGGGGATGGGGATGGGGCTGCGCTGCCCTTCCCCATCCCCCCCCGCAACTGATGCTGAGCCGTGCTGCTCTGGGCTGGGGCTGTGCTGTCTTCTCTGCCCCTGCCCTGCCACCTGGCCCAGTGAGGTGCCACTCGGGCTGGAGCTGTTGCCTGTCCTTTCCCCACAACTGGGTCTGTGCGTTGTCATCCCCCCACCACCAGTTCTTCTAGCCTGGCCCTGGGCCAACTCTCTGCTGCCCCCACTAGCCCACCTACAAATTTTATTGCCCACCCCTGACTTAGAGCTTAAGGAAGAATGTCATGATACCTGTGAGTCTGTGATCCCTGCAATTAAGTTGAACAGTGTCTTAAAGAGGTATCCTGTATCCTATTTGTGCAGACAGAAGATACCAGTAAACTACTTCTAGAACAGCTCTTTTGCCTAGCTACCCCCCGAGATTTTTTAAAAATTATCTTAATTAAATTAATAGCCGAATCTTTGTGATTGGAAACAAACTCTAGTTGTGTGAGAACAATGTGTTTTGACATGTGGCATGCAAGATTACAAGTTTTTGTGCACACGGTCTTGAATAATATATCTCTCTGATTCAGATTTGTAATTGAATTTGGTTTCTCAGTTGTCTTTAATAATCACAGCGTCGTCCCTCAAAATCACCATGTACTTTTGCACCATTAAGCAGGCTTGTGAGTTTATGAAACATACAAGACTAGAAGATAGCTGTTCAGGCTCTGACATATGTGCTGATAATTATTGCATAGGGAAACTTGCACTGTCACTGACTACAGTGCTCTGTTTCCTAATAACCCACAAAATGGGAAAATTGATCTAAAGTTTTTCTCACAATTGTTTTACTAAACATTTTTGAAAATAGTGTAATACCTTTTTAGGTATTGTGTGGAATACTGACTTAGTGGAGACCTTGGAACTGCAAAATTTGATGCTTTGTGCTCTGCAAACTATTTATGGTGCTGAGGCTCGGAAAGAATCTCGTGGTGCTCATGCCAGAGAAGACTACAAGGTGCTTATGTAGTTTAACATGTAGCTTCATGAATATGTTTTTCATATATGAGCCCAACTTTTCTTAGCAAGTGGTTCTTGGTCTTTAATCAGTTGTACTTGAGTTTGGAGGGTGATTTTTTTTTTTTTTTTTTAGTTGGCATTGTTTATTTCTAAAACTCTCATAAATTGATTCTTCTTTGAAAGAATTTTTTTTAACAAATGTGTTCCTAATGTTTAAAGGTCACAAAATTGGTTTGTGGTCTGAATTGAGTGAGTAAATCCAAATTACCCTTTCACCCCCATTGATCCATACTTCAGAAACCAGAATCAGCTAGGTATTGATGTGATAAAAGCACACCTACTCAGTCCCATTGAATCTTACTGTTAAAATACTGATAAAGATGATAGGAACTGCTAATAGTGATATGATCTCTGAATACATAAAAAGAATTGAACACAGTTAAACATTATCTGCAGAGAACAATCTGGAATTAGTACGAAGTCTGTTGCAGTCCTATTTAACTTGCTGTAGCTCTGCAATGATTTTGACATAACAGCAGGAACTGACATAAAATTTAGTAAAACAGCTTAATCTTCTACTAACAATGTCATCCTACATGTGGTATAACAGCATTATAACTGTAAGCTTGAAGGCTGTTGTTAAATGCGTTTTCAAAATGCAATTCCTCATCTGCAGCATAATCCTTTCTTTTTATTGTGTAGGTAAGGATTGATGAATATGATTTTTCCAAGCCAATCCAAGGACAACAGAAAAGACCATTTGAAGAGCACTGGAGAAAACATACCCTTTCCTATGTGGATGTCAAGACTGGGAAGGTACGTTCATTCTGGGCATGAAGGGGTTTTTCCTGTCTTCCTGCTGTCAGTGGGATGTACCACAATTGCTATGGAAATGAGTTGGTTTCTACAACAATAAAGTTTCTTTGCCACATTCAGTTTGTCTGAATTACAACATTGTACTACTTTAGTATATGCAGAAATAAATATAGATGTATATGAGAGCCATTCCTGGTGACCATTGTTGAATTGCTGTTTAATACTTGACTTTACACTTAGGGTAGGAATTGGAATAATTTTTCATCTTAGGACAGGCTAGTTCCACGTTCTTAATATTATGATTTGCTGATAAATGTTTTCGATGTTTGAAAATCATTTAAGGATTCCAAAAGGAATGGATTCAAAATTTCTGGTCGTACAAATCCCCTCCTGAGGGTGACCTGCAGTATTCTTGTAATATAAAATATTGGGGATGACCTCCCTTTCCAAGTAATAAACTTCCCAGTGAGTCCAGCCATCCTGGTGGTTCTCAATGTATTTACTATTGTGGGCTGCATGTGCAGCTCTCTGTTACTGTGGCTGCATCTACACAAAATAAATACTACTTAATTGTCCTGAGGATGTCGAATGGAGCTCAGTTTTATTCTGTTTTGGCCACAAGCAGCTCTGGAGTTGATAACCACTGATCCACACAGATCATGAATTGGCCAGAAGGGTTCTTGCTGAGTGACATAGTCCACTTATGGACTGAACGTGCCTCCAGATGTTCAAAGACTCTGCTAGTTCAGAAAGCAAAAGTGGAACTAGAAATCTTGGTGGTGGCTTTTTTAATTTAAAGCATTTTTCATTTTTAATACATTGCTTTTTCTCTGAACATCTTTTTGCCAGTTCTTCTCCATTTTTAGTCAATTTTCTACTTTTGATGCAGTACAACAAGCAGTTTTTTTCAGGATTTTTTTCCTGCCAGGAAAGTATAGAAATGTCTATTACATTTTCCATAATACTGATAATTTTTTGTCAACTCTTCAGTTACTGGGATTTAGCAGTCATTGCTAATATTTTCTAGATCTTCTTTTGGATTTGATGCACTTGTTTGCTTGGCCTTAATTGAGACACTGTCTTTTATTTTTAGGTTACTTTGAAATACAGACCTGTCATTGACAAAACTTTAAATGAAGAAGACTGTGCAACCGTTCCACCTGCTATTCGTTCTTACTAATGATGGTTAGCTATGTAAATCAGCTTATGTAATTATGTACATGTCTGTCAGAGCTTTTTGGTATAATGAACATTGAATATTCTCTTATTCAGAAAGCTACTGTTGTGTTAGTGATAGTTGAAGAATGCTGTCTAGGGATTCCTCACTGATACTCATTAAACTGAAGTGCACAAAGCTGTACACTGATTCTCTTTCATCCCTTTGTCAAAACATTTAACATGACTATACAGAACTAATGCATAAATAAAGGAATCTAAAACAGTCCTGTGTATTTGTCACAGTATTTAGCTTTTTTCTAAAAAAGAAAAAAAAAAACCCCCACAACACCCACCTTGGAGCACTCCACATTGAAATGAGCTTAATATATTTATTTTGAATGTGTGATCTGTTTTTTTTCTAAAATTAAACTTAAAACATAAGTGCATTAATCTAATGTGTTGCTTGAGACTTGTATTTGTATGACTAGGGATAAGATTTAAAGTTAAGTTTCGAGGACAGTAACTGTGCCCTGTTGCACATTAATTATTTATATTATAGTTACTGTAGAAATTGTAACTTTGAATGCCTAGACTTAAGATGTAAAGGATCTATTGCAGTGGTTCCCAGCCTTTCTGGCTGGAAGGCCACAGATACGTTTTTTGACTACCTTGAAAGGCTGCCTGTCTCTGCCAGCAGTGCTCTTCCCCTGCTCCTGTAGCCAGATGAAAGGAGCCTCTTGTAAACCACAGGTGTCTTGTAGCCCTGTGTACTCCACATGAGTCCCTAGGCAATTTTTCCCTTCTGCAGCCAGAGGTATGTGATTGCTCGCTGGAGCTAGAAGAAGCGGAGCATGGAACCTCTGTACCTAGAGACCCTGGCAGAGCACTTTTGCCCTCTGCTGGAGCCAGGGAAGGGGAGTGCTTATCTCCCCCTTCTTCTGGCTCCAGCAGGGATCCCAGCACCTAGGGACCTCGGTGGAGCATTTTGCTGTGCTCCGTGCTACAGCCAGAGGGAGGGGAGCACTGATCTCTCATCACCTTGACTGCAGCAAGGAGCTTGCTCTGGTCTTGTAGACTTTCGGTAATGCCATTCCACCTGAACCCTTAGGCAGGGAGCAATGGGCTGCTTTCAGAGCCCTAACAGGCCACTTCTGGGTTGGGAATCACTGATGTATTATAATGTTGTATTAGTGCACAGTAGGGCTTTTTTTATTTATTTAAGAAAAGTGATTTGAGTACAAGGCAATTTTGTTTTATTGAGCAAATATCCTTCACTCAAAGGTAGACTGAACAAAGTGAACATATTCTTTGTCAAGTCAAAGCCACTGTTAAAATTATAGATGTAGGCTATGTCCACACTTACACAGTTAAATCGATTTAATGATTTTTATATCGATTTTATTAAATCGATACAAGTTAAATCGATTTAACAGGTCCCCACTAGAAATTCAGATCAAAATAGCATGTCCATGGACAGGACTTGCTATTTTGATTTAGGAGAGAGGGACCATGGGAGTTGTGGCAACATGGCCCGCTAGAAGGGCTGTGCCCCCACCCAATATATAGAAAAAGGAAAGCACCTGGGAAGGAGAAGGGCAAAAAGTGTTAATCGATTTAACAGTTAAATCAAAATAACAATTTCAATTTAACTATCATAGTGATATAATACTAGGTTTTATTACATCTGACTTTTCTTATATCGAAATGAGGGAGCTCCTCATTTCAAAATAAGAGAATGTTGTGTGGACCTACCATTTTTTAAATTGAAATAACCAGTGTTGTTTGATTTGAACAGTGTGTGTGGACATAGAGAATATTCCTGTGGTGAACTTTATTCCATATGAGCATGGATAAATTAGAGTGAATTCCTCAGAAAGGGATTTTTTTTTTCTTTCTATCTACCAGGACACAAACAAAGGATCAGATTTACAGAATAGTGGTCTTTATAGCTTAACATTGTGTCTGTGACAGGCTGCTCCTCTGATCAGGTCCAGTGTGCTGCTGTGATGCCCCCCTCCCAATTCCCACTCCTGAATCCTGATTTGTCCTGCTTTGCCAAGTGACCATTCACTCTTGAGTCAGTCCACTCTGGCCTCTGGTGTGCAAATGGTCGCAAGCAGTGGGTGTGTGCCCTCTGGCTGCTCGAGAGATGGTCTGCAATTGAGCACCCCTGGCCGCAGTTACCACATCAGGAGCAACTGTCTACAGAGATTGGGTCCCACTTACACCCTCTGGAGATTACACAGTTTTAGATAAAACTACTACTAGTTTATTGATCAGATTATAATTCTAAGAGAATATGATCAACCATGGCAGAATCATGCTATAATTGAGTCAGGAGTGACAACAAGGAAATAAAAGGTAAAACATACATACTAACCTAATATCTCTACTTAAACTGACCTTGTAGTCTAAGTTTATGCTCAAGGTGTTCGGCTGTCAGATATTTGTAGAGCCAGTCTCTGCTTGTGGCCAGGCAGGGCCCAGATCTTGCTTGAAGTTGTTTCAACTTGGAGATTCCCAGGCCAAAAGCCCTCAGTCCCTTCAAGTGTTTTCCTTTCTTTCCGAAAACCTGCTTTGACCCCTTCCTTTCTGGGTAGATGTGATCTCTTTGCTTCATCTGACCCAGGGAACTTAATTAGCATATCTTTGTGTCCTCCAGATCTTCTCCTGCTTGCTGTTGAGAGAGAGCTCTGTGTCCCACCCCTCAAGCTATGCTAAACATGCTACACGTCTGTGCACATGCATTCTCCTGCAAGAAACATGACATCATAGTAATCATGTAGAATGTTACAAACATTCACGAAAGCACCTTGCATGGCTTAATTGACAATGTACAATCACAGTGTATAAGTGAACAGAAAAATCATACAGATCATAAGCCAGGGTGCACAGATGTGCATCCTTTGACAGTGTCAAAAATATAAAATGAAATGCATATGTTACAGGATTTTTTGATGCACATGTACATCTTGACTGTTAATTTGGGTAGAGCAACACATGAATATTGTAATTAAATACTGTTATAGTGTGTATTTGCATGTACCTTAACTGATAAAAGGATTGCTGCACAAGATACGTAATCCTCTAAATCGGAAGCTTCATGATACACTGATTTACTCTTGATGAATGCTTCTGTATTTTCTCAGATGCTTAGTGTGATATTTCCCTAATTTCTAATGATAATATCTTGGTTTATGATGATCCAAATCTCTGTTTTTAATATTTGCAGGTGGTTGCCCTGATCTTAAACTGGAATTAGAAATGTCAAAGTACTATGTTTTCACTATACAAAGTTCCCTCTAAGGTTTGGTGGCATGTGTGCAAAATTTCAACTTGTGTGCAAAACTTTTTCTGAATAAAATTTTTGTGCAAACTCATGACATTATTGAAAGTATAAAATGAAAAATTAATGTTATTAAACTGTTTTATGATGATGATATTTAGAGCAGGAGTCTCAAGCTCAGATCAACACAAGGGCCACATGAAGACTAGTATGTTAGCCTGAGGGTTGCATCATTGAAACCTCATGCAATGATAGTGCAAATATTGATAATGATAGTGGTGTCGTGGGCTGCAGGAAATAACTTTAGGGGCTGCATGCAGCCCACAGGCCATGGAGTTTGAGACCCCTGATTTAGAAGAAGAGGAAGAGGAAAAGCAGGGAAATTTACCACACTTACCAATGTGACATGCTGAACAAACACCTCACTTCCGAACAAACACGTTTTTCAGTTTGTGTCAATCTTTACTTAATTTAATAATTAATTTGAAACCCAAATATTTTCCCCTGATTCTTCAGAAAATTTTTGCTTAAAATATGAAATAATATAACAAATACTGTTAGAACAAAAGTTGGGAGTTCATAATTTCACTTTAATTTTAACTAGGATAATAATGGTTTTTTTAAACCATTTTAACCTATAGCCACGAAGCCTGTGATGTTTTAGCCATTTTTAAGTGGGGTAGCCATGTTAGTTTGTTTTATATAAAATTTCAAAAACTATTTCATGGGTTACAATACACTTCTTCAGATGTACTATATGTATATTTTGATATACATCTGAAGAAGTTCACTGTAACCCACAAAATCTTTTGGTTTAATAATATCTGTCTTGGACAACAAGTCAGGCCAAAACACATCAGAGAGGAGAACCCTGCAACCAGGTGGAATAATAGTATTTGTAATAACATAATCAATCAGGTTGATTTTACTTTGTTTTTGGCCTATTCTAATATTCATTATTCTGCAGATTTAACTATGCTTAGCTGTATGATGAGAAGCACTGCCTAAGAGTTAGCGTAGAGCAGGGGTCTCAAACTCAGATTGCATGAGGATTAGTACATTAGCTGGAGGGCCGCATCACTGAAACCCTTCCATACAACAATATTGCAAATAACAGTAACAGTAGTGTCATTGCAGGCCGCAGGAAATAGCTTTAGGGGCCACATGTGGCCCATAGGCTGCATGTTTGAGACCCCTGGTATAGAGTAGTGGTTCTCAACCTGGGGTCTGGGGACATGTTGCAGGGGGTCCGCAAAGCCTCTCCCTACTGGGGATAGAATCCAGACCTGATGCTCCCTGCCAGGGCTGCCTCTCCCCACCCGTGGCTGGATCCTGGCAGGAGGATGGGACAGTGGTGGCTCCTTGATAGGGGCCAGTGGTCTGAGCCGTGGTGGTGCCACTCACCAGGTGACCCAGCAGTGCTGCCAGAGTGGCGTGGGCCAGAGTCTGCCTGTGTGGGCCAGATTACATAATCAGCTGAGGTGGGGGCACAAAGATTTTTTATGTTAAAAAGGGGTCCCCAGCCTGAAAATGGTTGGGAAACCACTGATGTAGAGGACTGGGTTTGGGACTTCCGCGTTCCAGTGTTGGAGCTGCCAATAGTCTGCTGTGGTATTACCTATGGCAAGCCAGCTGGAGTTGACCCTGCAAAATATTGATGGGCCTCAGTCATTTCCCAGTGATGTCAGAGAGAGTTGAGGATGCTCCATATGTTGCAGAAACAGGATTTACTTTAACTATTTTTATCATGCAATAGGAATAATACTAATCTCAGAGGGGAGTTATAAGGTTTCGATTAGTTTGGTCAGATCCTCACAAGCCAGTGATGGGCAACAGTATATAAATGCGATAAACTAAACTGGAATACAGGAAGTGCATTCCAGGGCCCGCTATTTTTTAAGGGGTCAGCGTTGCAGGGCCCCTAAAAATAGAAAATGGAGCTGGAATGCTGCATTTCGGGGCCCACCATTTAAAAATAGTGGGACCCAGAATCCAGTGTCCTGGCTCCACAGAGGACATTCAAGATGAGGTAGGGTGACACTGGGGGAGGGAGAGGAGGCCATTCTAAGGGTGCTCTTAGGGACTGTGAGGCATGGCTTTTCCAGGGCTATGTAGCATGACATGAGAAGAGGCATGTTGGGAGGGCAATAGTGCTGATCAATTACCAAATGCTGAATTTACCTATTTGCTTTTATCTATAACTTATCACTAATTACTGTATTTACATAACAGAAAGTGCTTTAGTACTGTCATCATCCTGAATCGTTTATATATATATATATATATATATGTATAAAAAATTCCCCTCTCACCCCTATGGGTGGTATGTGTCTTCCTCAACCTCAGGTCCTCTACCAGAGGCCTGGGAGTTTGAGGGTTCTGTGCAGTATCTTAGCTGTTCCTAGCACTGCACTCTTCTGGACAGAGAGCTCCGATGTTGTTCCTGGGATCTGTTGGAGCCACTCTCCCAGCTTAGCAGTCACAGCCCCAAGTGCCCCTACCACCACCGGGACCACTTTGGCCATTACTTTCCACATTCGCTCTAGTTCCTCTTTCAGGCCCTGGTACTTCTCCAGCTTCTCATACTCCTTCCTGATGTTGCTGTCACTTGGCACTGCTACATCTATCACCACCGCTGTCTTTTGGTCCTTGTCTATTACCGCGATGTCTGGTTGATTGGCCAGTACCTGCCTGTCTGTCTGGATCTGGAAGTCCCACAGAATCTTAGCCCTGTTATTCTCCACGACCTTCTGTGGGATCTCCCATCTGGTCTTGGGAGGGTCTAGCCCATACACTGCGCAGATGTTCCTGTACACAATGCCAGCTACTTGGTTGTGCCGTTCAGTGTATGCTGTTCCTGCCTGCATCTTACATCCTGCCACTATGTGTTGGACTGTCTCTGAGGCCTCTCTGCACAGTCTGCCCTAGACCCCTGCTTCAATGGATCTGGTGCTCAGTGCCTGTTCTTGTGCTGCTATGATCAGTGCCTCAGTGCTGTCCTTTAGTCTATCCTTTTCCAGCCACTGGTAGGATTTCCCAGTGTCAGCCACCTCAGCTATCTGGCGATGGTACATCCCATGCAGGGTCTTGTCTTGCCATGGCACTTCTTCTGCTTGATCTTCCTCCCATGTCTGCTGCTGCCTCAGGCATTCTCTTAGCAGCTCATCTTTGGGTGCCATCTTATATATAAGCAGAATTGGAATTAATGTATTTGACAGTGTTTCTCCAGAGCTAAATAAGGACTATGGCTTCTTTCATCATTACAACAGGTGATTTTTAGAGCCCTGCAAATCCGCGAGTAGCCACTGCAGATCCGTGGGTATATGCATCCGGGGGGTGTGGGTGCAGATAACCACACACCCTTTGCTGTGGATCGACTCACAGCGCCTGTTGTTACCTTATCACACTGCAATCCATTGCTGAAGCCGCTGCATTGGTCTGTGTCGGCAGCATGCAGGGGAACCAGGCAGCGCTCTGGCCAATCCTAGATTGTGATCTGCCAGCCAATCAGAGTTTCAAGGTGGGACTTGGAGACTCACTGCTGGCCTTTGATTGGCTCATTCCCCTGCCCACTTCTTCCTTTTCTTGCTTCCAGTTGGCAAGCCATTGCTGTCAATCAGAGATTTCATAGGTGGGCAAAGAAATCTGATTGATAGCACAACACGCGAACCACAAATAAGAAAGGAAAAAGTGGGACCCATGTGGGGAATGAACCAATCAAAGGCTGAATAGTTGTATGTAAGCCCAAGCTCGGTTGCAGCTGCGGTTACAGATGCAGCTAAACCCTGGCATGCGGATTTTGGATCAGATTAATGTTATCACTGAGCAGATGCGGATCAGATGCGGTTCCATGTTTTTGTATCTGCGCAGGGCTCTACTGATTTTTAACCTCACCTTCCTCATATGTTGTGCCCCAGTGTTTGACTTTAAACCACTGCACTGATTTGCTGTAACAGTCTGACCTGATCCTATGACTTACACTTTCTTACATTTATTTCCTCCCATTCTGTAAGTTCTCCATCTTCAAAGTGTCTGACGAAGTGGGAATCTTCTCCCACAACAGCTCGTGATATATGTGTTATTCTTTAGAAGTGTCACAGGACTCTGTTTTTGCTGAACTGATCTAACACGACTACCCCTTTGGATCCTGTATCACATCAGTAGTAGTTTCCTGATTTCCTTTCAGGAATTTAAACCCCTTCTGAGGCTTTTCTGCCAATTTCTGCCTAGCACACTATATTACAGTTTTGAGCATTTGGGGGCAAAAATCTCTGGCTACAATTGGAAATAAATAAGGAGCTCCTTTATTTCGATTCCGGGAAAATTAGAGCGATTCCTTAAAACCTGGTTTTAAATTGAAACGTTGCTTAAATCGAAACAGTTGTTTTGAAATGACACCGTTTGGACATGTTATTTTGAAATAACTGTTTAAATGGATTCCAGCACCAGTTCCCTTCCTCCTCCCAGGGTGCCTCTCCCTAGAATCAAACTAGCAAGTCCTGTGTCTGGACATGCTAGTTCGATTTGGGGTTTTTTGGTGTGGACGTGTTAAGCTAAATTGATTTAATGATTTAGCTTGTATCAATTTAACTTAAATCAATGTAACCAGCTAGGTGTGGACATAGCCTAACTGATACATAGTAGGACTAAGCAAATTTTTATTCTTACTGGTCCTTCCCATATTGGATAAAGTACATGATTCTTTTCTTTGTAGGAGTGTTGCTGCCATGGGGCCCTGGGGGAGTTAGCCCCCTGAACCTCAGGCCCAGCCCCCACTAATTTTTGCCCAGTGGGCACAGATTCACTGAGTCTGTCTGTTTGGGCTTAGCTGCTGCCACACCCTGGAGTGTGCAGCTGAGTCATGTAGGCCAGAGCAGCAGCAGAAAGGGAATTTTAAATCCCTCTGCACGCAGACACTGCCTGTAAGTGAGTGACTTCCCCCTCCCCAGTCCTGGACCAGCAAAGGATAATTACTGTATTGTTAGGGGGCAATGGGTTTGGGGGGCAGGATGGGGAGGGGTAGGAGCACAGCTACAGGGCCCAGGGAGAACATCCCTGCAGAGTCGGACTGGCAAGCCTGGGTGGGGAATGGCTGTGGGGGACAGGCAGTGGATGGGCTCCTCTGGGCCTCAGGGTCAGGCCAGCAGGGGGGATCAGGCCAGGTGGCTGGCAGGTTGGAGGATCAACCCCCTTCTAGGGTCAGGCAAGTGGGGGACTGTGGGCAGCATGCCTGTGCATGGCTCCCTCTCAGGCCCAGGTGGAAGGCTCCCTCCCAGCTAAGGTGGCTGGGCCTGGGGGGCAGCAGGTGGCTTGCCCCAAAGCATAGGCACCTCGGCCTGGAGCACTGGGGTGTGGCTCCCCCAAGGCCAGGTGGTGTGGCTGGTGGGGACCGGACTGTGCCTGGGCCGCCTGCCACTGGCCAGCAGAAGAAGGCCAATCAGGCTTCTGGATTGGGCCCCCAGGGCCAAATTGGGCCCTCGGTGGGGCTGTATGGCAGGGGGTCCTTTTTTCAGCACAGTGATGCCCTTGACTGTCTGTATATTATCCTATCACCTATTTGCCATTCTTGTAGATGTAAAATTGTTTCTAATTTTTTATCCATTTGCTGAATTTTTGCCTTTGATGCTATTGCCACTTGTTTATGAGCATCAGAACAGATTTCAAAAGTTGTTGCATACATTGATCAGTTAATATTTTAGGTTACAACTCATCTGCAGAATTTCCAATTACCCTCTACTGTTCTGGTGATATCATGTTTCTTCCAGTAATAGCGTTAAACGGACTTAACTCCATGAGATGCTACTATTCCTCCAATGGCCATTAATATTAAAGGCAGTTTCTGATCCCAGTTTTTACAGTGTTGATTTACTACCTTTTCTTAAAGCTGTTTCTAGTGTTCTATTTGCTCTACCTGTTCCAAACTTTGAAGATGTCTTGCTATATGCAATCTTTGTTTAATACCAAAAGCTTGGCATAGCTGTTTTATGATGTCTCCTATAAAATATTGACCCTTGTCAGAATCTGTTTCTTTAGGAATTCCCCATCTTGATATAACCCAGGGGTCTCAAACTCAAATCATCACAAGGGCCGCATGAGGACTAGTAGAGGGCCGCATGAGGATTAGTACAGTAGCCCAGGGGCTGCACCACTGAAACCTTTCCATACAACAATATCACAAATATCAGAAACAGCAGTGTCGTTGCGGGCCCCAGGAAATAGCTTTAGGGGCTGCATGCGGCCCACAGGCCATGTGTTTGAGACCTCTGATATAAGCTGATCTACTAATTCTTTTGAAGTAGTCAGACCAGTGTTATTTTTAGTAGCTATAGATTCTACCCATTTAGTGAAAGGATGTATTATTACTAAACAGTACTTGTTTCCCTTTGCTGTTTGTGCAAGTAGTTCTATACAATCAGTTTTTAACCTGGACCAAGGATCTTCTGGACCAGTGGTTCCCAGCTGAGGGTCCATAGACATGTTCGAGGGGGTCTGCAGCGCTGCTCCCCCACTGAGGCCGGAACCTAGCTGCAGCCCCAATGCTCCCCCCCAGGGCTGGATCTCGGCAGATTTGGGGGGTGGGGGGGGCATGGTGCTACTGATCATGGATGCTGGCAGCAGCTCGGCTCCAGTCCCCTGCAGGGGCTGGCTGGGGGCCATTGAGGCAGTGCTGCCACTTGCTGCCCTGGTGGCTCAGCTCTGCTTCCCTGCAGGGGCTGGCTGGGGGCCATGGACGCGGCAGCCCTGTTCACTTGCACAGGGAGGGGGAGGGGGGCATGGCCACAGCAGCTCTGCTCCTTGGAAGGGGCAAGAGAAGGGGCCATAGTTGTGGCAGTCCCACTTCCCAGGGCAATGGCCGTAGCAGCTCCACTCACCAGCTGGTCCCAGAAGCACCTCCTGAGCAGTGAGGGCTGTATTCTGCTGGTGGGTGGGCCAGATTCTTCCTGCAGTGGTGCACTGGCACCCCACCTGTGGCCGGGGCGGGGGTCGCAAAAATTTTTCCACTTAAAAAGGAGTCCCCAATGTTGAAAAGGTTGGGAACTGCTGTTCTGGATCTTTGATGCCCTAGTGGAACTATTACCATTCCACTGTCTGCATTAATGGTTCACAAGGTAAACCATTATTTACACACTGCTCTATATGTGCTCTAATGTTAGGCTACCATCCTTCCATTTGAAGGTTTCAAGAGTTTTAGCTATAGCTAGGTATCCATTTTCAGGAACTAAAGCTATCATTTTACTTCTTATCTGAGATGGAACTACCCAGACAGACATGTCATCTTTTGTCTTGGTTCCTAACACTAATCTGACCTCATGTTGCCAGATTTTCTAACCTTTGTATTTTTCTTTTCCTATTAATCTTTTTATTTCAGGAACACTTCTTTGTAATGCTATTAGGTCAATCTGTTCCACTTGCTTTTTCCCTATGCTAGCATTAAGGGCTGTTTGAGACTGTATTTTTGATTACTATTGGCTATGTCTACACTGAGAAGGTTAGTTCGAATTAACTTAATTCAAACTCATTAATTCAAACTAATAATGATTAGTTGAAATTCAGTTAATTCAAATTAACATGGCCACACTAGAAACCCTAATTCAAACTAGAAAGTCCATGCATAGGACTTGCCAATTCAAATTAGGTAGTGGGTCTATTGCATAGGGAAAATCAAGCCGTGGCTAATTCAAATTAACTACTAACTAATGAGTTTGAATTAACTGTCACTTTGAAGTTAAATGAGGCTTTATAACTTTGAAGTTAGCTTTCATCAATTCAAACTAAGGTATTCTTTAGTTCACATTAATGAAATCCAGTGTGGCCATGCATTTATTTAATTTGAATTGATCCTCATTAATTTGAATTGATCCTCATGAATTTGAATTAAATTGTAAGTGTAGACAAACCCATAGGGTCTCTTCTTGGCTTCAACTTAACCTATTTGTCTGCTTTATTATTCCATTTGGCTTCTTCACTATTTTCTTACGTGCTTTTGCTTTTCCCATTAATACTGGTTGTGATCTTCCCTGAGCTAAATTCCATAGACATAATCATTTTTCAGTGTGAGCAATGGCCTTGCCATCTGCTAATTTAATTCCCTCTTTTACCACTGAAGCATCCAATCTTCTTTGGCTCTCAATACCCAATCAGAAGCTGTGAAAATGGAAACTGCTTTCTATTTTGGGATTTCTCTAACACCACAATTAAAGCAATTATTTCAGCTGCTTGAGCTGAATGTGGCAGACATTGTCTCTTTAAAATACTTTAATCAGAAATTCTGATTGCAGTATATCCAGTATAAGATTATCCTCCCCTATGATAACTCGAACCATCTACAAAACAGATCTCCCCTACCTTTTCTCTTACTTCTTGTAATACTGCTTCTCCCCTGAACAATATAAGGCCTTCTGGAAATATTTTATAGCACAGGACACTCATGCTGTCCTACAGTTATGAATCCATATGTGATTTGAGACAAAGCTTATACTTTCTCCATATCTCTGTTTTTATATAGCAAGGCTAGTGTCCATTTACAAACAGAGTCCCGTGGTACTTTAAAGAAGAATAAATTTCTTCGGGCATAATTTGTTAGTTTTTAAGGCTATATCTACATCTAAAACCTTAGTTTTGACTTACATTTTTTAGTCTGAACTAACTTTTTAGTTCAAACTCAAAAAGTGTGGTTAATTCGAACTAACCACTAGTTCAAACTTATTTAGTTTGAACTTGCATATCTCCATCAGGCTAGTTCAAATTAAACTCTGAAATAAGTTCAAACTAAGTAGTTAGCTTGAACTAACCATTTGACCTAACCTTTGATTAGTTTGAACTATTTTTTTTTTTTAGTTTGAACTAGCCAAAGACTAATATAGACAGGGTTTGAATTAGTCTGGACTAATTTTCTAGTGTAGACATAGCCTAAGCTGCCACAGGACTCTTGCTTTTTTTGCTGTACATAAACTAACACAGCTACCCCCCTGGAAAGTGTCCATTTAGTTAATCTAGGACTTGATACAATACTTCCTGTCAAAATATATTGGAGAATGTGAGGTCCTTAACAGTACTGTGGATAAGCCTACTGCATTCCCAATGTTACAAAGCCCAGACTAATGCTAATGCTTCTGTTTTACAGGAGGGTGAAACCTTGTTCCACTCCACTGAGATTCCTAGAAGCATAAGCCGCTGGTCTCAGTCTCATACAATGGTCCTGGCTAAGAAGAGCATTTATTCCAGTACCAGCGGTGGCTAGTTGAAGCACAAAAAGGTTGTCTTACTTTTGGATAAGTTAGGGCTGAGGCCTGTGCTAGGACTTTCTTTAATTGGGTAAAAGCTTTTTGTTGTTCTATACCCCATTCCTTATCCTTTCTTAATCATTTACATAGTAGGGAAGCCTTTTCCACATAATTTTCAATAAAATGCCTAGAAAAACTAGTCAGTTCCAAAAATGACCTTAGGGCACACACACATGTAGGGCTGGTAGCTTCGGCAGTAGTTCTCCTCTTTTGTTTATCTGGTGAATGCCCTTCATGGCCTAAAGTAACTTCCAGATAATTTATTTGACTCAGATATATTTGAACTCTGGACTAACCTTAAATCCTGTCCTGTCCTACATCTTAATTACATGCATATGGCAAATAGTAGAACTGCCATGACAACTCTGTGGAACATGACCGCCCAATGTTGTCTCCCTTTAAAGGTAAACGTAAATTTATACCAAGAATCTGGGTGTAAAGGTATAGTCAAGAATACATTTACTAAATTTAAAACTACAAACCATTGGGCTCCTCTTATTATAGAGGCTATTACTTCAGGATATTTGGCCACTAACTGCTGCAGTCATTGGGGTTATTTTATTATGTGGTTTGAAGTCAATGGTTTTACCATCTGCTTTCAGAACTGGCCAAATAGCTGAATTATTTGTACTTTGTTGTTCTATTTGGGTATATTTACACTTACAATTTAATTCAAATTAATGAGGATTAATTTGAATTAAATAAATGCATGGCTACACTGGCTTTCACCAATTTGAACTAAGGAATACCTTAGTTCAAATTGATGAAAGCTAACTTTGAAGTTATAAAACCTGATTTAGCTTTGAAGTAACAGTTAATTCCAACTAATGAGTTTGAATTAACCCAATGTAGCCGTGTTAATTTGAACTGTTAGTTTGAATTAGCCACGGCTTGATTTTCCCTATGCAATAGTGCCCCTAGCTAATTCAAACTAGCAAGTCCCATGCATGGACATGCTAGTCTGAATTAGAGTTTCTAGTGTGGTCATGTTAATTTGAATTAACTGAATTTCAACTAATCATTATTAGTTCAAATTAATTAGTTCAAATTAAGTTAAATTCAAACTAACATTCTAAGTATAGACATAGCCTTATAGCTCCTTGATCTAACAGGCCTTGAATGGTTTTAGCTAGATTTTCCTCTGCTTCCTTAGGGTATTTATATTGTTTTTGGAGCAGGGTACAAGATCCAGTACATAGAACTTCTGCATCTAGTTTCCCACATTCTGCCTTATTCTTTACCCATACTCCTTTATGGTTTTGTGCTATTTTTAATATTTCCTCTGGCCTTTTAGGCCGCTTCATTTCTTCAGTAGCTTTCAATGCAGGAAATCTATATATCTTCTATCACAATGTTTTCTTATAAAATACCTACACTGTCTGAAGGCACTGTCCATAAAACTTTGTTTACTATTATGATTCTTAAACTTTTCAGTGGGTCTATTCCTAATATTCCATTATCATTTAAGTTTATTAAGCAAAATTATCCTGTCCCACATTTATTCCTTAACAGAAAATTTACTAGAGGATTGAATGATACTTTACTTTCAGTCTCATTAAATCCCTGTAATTTTCTTGTCACGACTTGAGGCTCAAACAAATTCTTTTTCTTAGTACTAACAAAGGAGAAAATGGCACCTGAACCAATTAACACATTTTCTCCAAATCCTCCCTTATTAAATGCTACCTATGCTGTAGGTCTCCCCTATTCATCTTGTTCTAAATGTGCCACTGGGTCAGTATGTTCTTTAGTTGACACTGGGGACACATGGGATGCTCAGCCTCCCTATTTTTGTTTTGGTGGATAAGGTGGGTGAATGAATGAACACGGCTCTCATGTTGAGCTAACTTCTTAAGTAATTCTCCAGTGGGTAAACCGTCAATTTTCTCCTTTCGTTCATTTATTACCATTTCCTAAATCCAATTTCTTACAAAGTCAGATCCTTTTTGTAAACTCTTTTGACGAGAGTAAGTTTTTTTTCCTTCCTTATCTTGCTTCCCTTGTCTACCTTGTTTGTTTTACTGATTCTACTATCCTGGAGGACCATTGTTTGAAAAAGTCATTGTTGAGACTTTATCAAATCTTTTCCTGCGGCTAGGGAAGGCTTCTCTTTGAATTTCATATGTATTTCATTTTTTACTTTCTCTTTTATAAATTGTAAAGAACTAAATGCTGGATTAGCTGAAATCATTGCTGTTTTGATATCTGGATTAAATCCAAGAAGCAGCTTTCTTAAAATGGAAAGTTCCAAAGAAGTAGCCATGTTAATCTAGTTCTGCAAAAGAAGCAAGGAGTCCTGTGGCCAGGGGCATCGCTAGGGTGGGGAGGGACCCGGGGCATGGGCCCAAGGCCTGCCCCCAGCCGGCAGGTCCCACCCCCTGGCCAGGGATAGGGCCAGACGGGGCCGCGCTGCCACGGGCGGCTAGGCCGCAGCAGGGCCAGGCCAGAAAGGACTGCAGGACGCTGGGCCCCCAATCCCCAGCCGGGGATGGGGCTGCCGCGAGCGGTCAGCCGATCCCCGGATCCTCAGCTGGGGATCCAGGGCCTGGCTGCCCGCAGCTGCAGCGGCCCCATCCCCGGCTGAACTATAGGACAGATGAGGCCCCCCATCCTCTAAAACACTTCAGCGTGGTGCTGTGTTCTCTGGTCTTCCATGTTCAAACTCCAAACCAAGCAGCAAGCATGGCAACAACTGTCCTTCAAGTTGTGCTCCTGCCCAACATTATGAGCCACAAATGACTCTGTAGCTATCAAGAAAGAAACAGATTCTAACAGAGAAAACATTTTGTCTCCTTCAGTGCTCCCAAATTGTTGTCTGACTCTGGTCTTCATAATTGCTTTATTAGATCATCAAGCTTTGTTCCTTGATCTTGACCTGTATGAAGTCTTTTTCAGCATATCCACTCATTCAGCTCTGAAGAAGAAATACCTCAGATTCCTCACACAAGCGTCTCTCACTCCTCCTACAGCAGGCGTCTCAAACGCTTGGCCGCGGGCTGCATTCATCCGTTAAAGCTGTTTCCTGTGGCCTGCAATGACACTATCATTATCGATATTTGCAATATCTTTGTATGAAGAGGTTTCAGTGGTGCTGTCCTTGAACTAACATACTAGTCCGTACGCGGCCCTGTACTAATCCTCATGCCATCCTCGTGGTGATTTGAGTTCGAAACCCCTGTCCTACACCATCCTGCCCTCCAGCATTTTCACAGCACAAAGCCCTAGTCTACACTTAGGCCACTTTTTGGTGGCAATCAACCAACATTTATGCAAGGCATGTAAAATCCTTGGCATAAGTGCTGATGCCTGTCTAAGCTGCTGGGAAACTCAGGAAAGGAAATTGCAAATCCTTTGTGGTTGGCTTTCCCTTATGTTGCGTGAGAGCCAGGCCTTCCTTCTGGCACCAGGGGCATCGCTTGTGCTGGGCACACCAGGCCTGTGCCCCAAATCCCGGCGCCAATGCCCCAGGTCTGGGGGGGGGGGGCGCCTCTCCTGGTCTCCAGCCCAATCTGGGGCCCAGCTGCCTGTGGCAGTGGCAGCTGCTCCTGTCCCATCCCCAGCCAGGGATCCAGGGCCCAGCCGCCTGCAGCTGCCGAAGCTGCTCCCGGCCCATCCCTGCCGGGGATCCGGGGGCCCAGACACTCGTGGCTGCAAGCTGTCCCTCCCAGCCCTGTTCTTGGCCAGGGGGCAAGGCCTGCTGGCAGGGGGCATGGCCTGCTGGCAGGGGCGGGGCCTGGGCCGGTGCCCCCAAGTCCTTCCCGGGGGCAGTGACACTCCTGTCCCATGCCAACTTCCAGGAGTGCAGCACCATGTTCACACTTGCTCCTAAGCACTCCCTGAACGTCAGGCTGTCAGCAGCTATTTTGCCACCATCAGTGTAGCCATAGAAAGTGTATTCACTAACTCCTTTCCTTTCCCATAGGGCAGCTCATCCAGAGGCGTTGCTGGTGCTGGGCACCCTGGGACACGTGCCCCAAACCCCAGTGCCGGTGGCCTGGATCTCAATTGAGCCCAATCAGGCCAGAGATCTGGGGCCCAGCCGCTGGCAGCCGCGTCCCCAGCCGGGGATCTGGGGCCTGGCCACCCGCAGCAGTGTCTGTCCCTGTCCCTGGCCGGGGGGGGGTGGCCTACAGTATGGGGGTGGGGCCTGGGCCCATGCCCTGGGTCCTTCCGCTGGCCAGCAAGGCCTCTGAGCACATCTAAAGAGACAAAGACTTGAGGTCTAAATGCCTCAAAGAATGGCTAATTTAAGGAAGCTCACTCCAAAATGGTAACCAGCCCGAAAGCGCTTTGCCTCAGCTGGGCCTAAAGTCAGTAGAAAAATCTACATAGACCAGGCGTGGCCAAACTGCGGCTCCCGAGCCGCATGTGGCTCTCAAATGAAACGGCGTGGCTTGCAGAACATCGGCAAATCAATTTAAGAGGTAAAAGCATACGGCTCTATGTCTCAGGGTAGCTCTTGTGTGGCTCTTGAGTTCTCAATGTGTGTGGCTCTTGAGTTCCAGAAGTTTGCCCAGCCCTGACGCAGACCCTTAACCGCCTGCGGTGCCTCACCCAACTGTCCTCACCTCTCCCTCCCCATAGGCCCCACGCCAGCGCTCAGCAGGGGCAGGGACAGTAGAGGCGCCCTTACTTGAGGCGATGAAGGAGCCTCAGCCTCATTCCCCTGGGCCTCAATGCCCCGCCTCGCGCAAGGCGCCCCGGCCGACGCTGCCAACACCTCACCTCGCCCTACCATTGCTGTCTCTGAGTGACGTGCACACGTGACAGCTGCCCGTTTGAGGGCAGAAAGCCAGGGCCTTCGGAGTCGCTAATGCGCATGCTCAGCTTCTCTCCGCGCCAACCACAATTGCTGGAAACCGGTCCCGCCCCCTGCGTCGCTTTTTGCGGCTCGGCAATTGGCTACCTCAGAGTCGAGCCCGCCTCTGATGCCCGCTGCCGACGGTTGACTGGTCTCCAGGGAGGCGGGGCCTTTCCCTTCCCCGCGGCACTAATTGGCTGCCAATCCCCCGCCCTTTCCCCGGCCCCTTAGTGCGGTTTCCCAGCTCCCCTCGCCATGTACCGCTCAGTCTGGGCTCTCCGGCGGCTGGGCTGCACGCGGGGCCTCCAGCCGCCGCGCGCCGCCTTTCTGTGCCGGCCTCAGCAGCGGGCGCCGCGCGCCGCCGGGATGGTGAGAACGTGCGCGCGACTCGCGTCGGCGCGGGGGGAGGGGCGGTGACCTCTAACTGCCAACGCCAACCGCCCCTGCCTCAGGCTTGGGGGGATGGGCGCGCGTGCGCCCTGCTCCCTCCTTCCGCCTGTCAGACCCGACTTGGACCCCGGGCCGCCAGAGTCCCTGAGCTCGAGTCCCCCAGCTCCCTCCCAGCTGGGCAGCAGCGGGCGCCTGGCCTTCTTGCTCCTGGCTGGGGTTAGCAGATGTCAAGCAAAAGGAGGGCATGTCCTCCTTTTTACCTTCATGTTCTCCATCCAGCAGGCATTTTAAAAATGCAGGATTTTGTCTGGCTTTTTACGTCCAGGGAATGCCCCAAAACACCCTATTTTTAGGGGGAAGCGCTCCAGGGCTCCCTATAAACAGAAGGATGTTACATGAATACAACATTTTCTCCATGCGTGCTTCAATGTCCTCCTTTTTGTGTTTCCCTGTTCTCCTTTCCAGGCTTTGGGAGCTGGTAACTCTGCTCCTGGCTGGGGTTAGCAGGTGCCAAAGCATGGGAGGGAGGACAGAGAAGCTCAAAAAGGAGGACATTGGAGGAGGCATGGAGAAAATGTGATATTTTTCTGTTTTTAAGGGGCAGTGGAACGGTTCCCCCTACAAATAAGGTGTTCTGGGGCTTTCCAACATACTTTAAACCCCTGTTGGTAAAAAGCTAGACAAAATCATGTATTTTTAAAAGGTCTTCTGGATGGAGGGTGGGAAGGTAAAAAGGAGGTCGTGTTCCCCTTTTGCCTGATATCTGGTAACCCTACTCCTGGAGCCTGCAGTGGTGGCGGACCCTGAAGCCCCATCGTGGGGGGAAGCCTGGAGCTCTGGGCCTCATTTAACCAAATTATAAACGCTTTGTATGCTGGAAACTGCTTCAAGCCAGCTCCCCCCAGCTAGGGCTACCAGATACCAAAGCCTGGAGAGGAGGACAGGGAAGTACAAAAAGGAGGACATAGGAGGACACATGGAGAAAATGTAGTTATTGATGTAATATTTTTCTGTTTTTAGGGGGCCCTGGAATGCTTTACCCTAAAAATAAGGTATTCTGTGGCATTCCAGCATACTTTAAACCCCTGTAAGTAAAAAGTGAGACAAAATCATGTATTTTAAAATGCTTTGCAGATGGAAGATGTGGAGATAAAAAGGAAGACATATTCTCCTTTTGCCTGACATCTGGTAACCCTATTGCCAACCTCAGTTCCAGCTTCTGTGCTTGTCAAGGCCTAGCAGCAATGCGTGAGGCTCCTTAGCAGATGCATCAGAGTAAGACACCCAAGCCAAAATAGCTTTGCTGGGTAGGCCTGGTATGTGCCCAGATCCTGGGCTGCTCTCACTCCCTTTCGTCTGGCAAGGCTTGAGCCCTGTGAAAATGGGCATGGATGGAAAACATGCTAAGATGTTTGACAGTATTTCATGGGAATGGGACCCCTTGGCCACTGAAACTGCTTTAACTGCACAGCATTGTGATAGTTGTGTACCCCAAAGTTAAATGTTTATGGACAGTTGGTTGGGAGTAGCAGTGAATGAGGGTCAGACTGCATGTCCAGAAATGCACATGCTGTGCAAATAAAGGGTTGTAAATCTGAGCATTAGCAATTCCCTCCCTTTCAGATATGTAGAAGAAAACTGCACTTGAGATTTCTGCCTCCTGTAATGATGCTTTCATACAGGTGTCAAAAACTTAAAAAAGTGGGAAGTTTAAGCTGTGACTTGACATTTTTCCTATAACAGTCTAATGGAGCGTAAAGGGACAAACTTCCAAGTTAATGAACAAACCAAATGACAAATAGTATTTTAGAGCACAGGGGGAATTGGAATCCAATATTTAACTTAAAACAAACATGTGTAATTTATAAACCATGGGCCCGTCGTCATTCTGAATGTTTTGTTTTTGCGTCCTCCTTGTTTTTCTACCTCGTTTTTTATTACTGTTGTCAAAGTAATATGCATCCTCTGAACTTTTCAAGTTGTACGTTCATCTGGTACTGTGTAACAGGCTTTTACTGTCATTCATGATATAGTTGGTTGACAGTGATTAAAGCCTTTCTGAAGAGGGGATCCTATCCTATCTGTCCGAAGCTGCATTCTGATTGGATCTTTCTGTTGTCATAGCTGTGTTATAGCTCACTAGAAGGGGTGCCTGGGGCATCATGGCAAAAAACCCCACAAATGGAGTTAAAACAAATGTTGTCATAACTTCTGGTTTTAAGGAATTAAAAAAAAAAAAAAAAAAGCACGCAGGTTTTAGTTGCAAAACTCTTTTGCATTTTCTAAAGCTACTTCTTTTTTTTTCCTTTTTGTTTTCTGTTGGCCTGAGGAATGGAAGTACAGTGAAACTTATATAGCTGATTGTGCTTTTTGTGGGAGAGGTGAAACTAGGTTAACAAAATAAAGGGTTTGAATGCCATTTAATTTTCTGCTAACTAATCAGAAAGTGTTCTTCACAAAAAGTAAAAGTGGAGGTAGAGCTCAAAAACAGCTTTTTGTGATTTGAATGGAACGTTTTAAGTTTTGGTGCATTTTCCTCCCACATATTTCTTGTAGCAAAGGTGCTTACTTCTGAAAAAGCATACCTTGTAAATCAAAACTGAAAAGTTTTTCACAAGGAAGACTGTGCTAGTCACCTGAAGGCAGTAGTAGTAATCATCCAGTTCTTGATTGCTTGTTTTCATTGCTTTTAAACTCTGAAAACAAATTCTATCCAAAAATGGACAACTTCCCACAAATCACCTGTGATATCTTCATTGACAAAGTGTGGAAGAGTCTTCAGGGGCTTGAATGGAACTAATGAAATTTAAATATTCATAATTCTCCAAACTGTTACTTGTAATTTTAGGATAATAGAGAAAAGGTGTATATAATGTTTTAGATCTTTCATTGTTAGGAGCTACTTCTCATAGCAGAATACATTACAAACAAATTACATTTTATGAAATGGATTTGGGGTAAGAAGGATGAGCAGATACATTTAATAGAAAAAGCCACTTCAAGATATGTGCTTTTCGTAATGCGTGAAGACATAAAGCCAAACATACCAATGCTCATACATCCGGCCATGACTTTCTGCTGTTTTGGTCCTGGTAGGGATCAAGTTCACATCACTTAGTGACATATTTTAAGCTGAAGCAGTCCAGTGCTACAAAAAATACTTTTCATGTTTCTGGACTTTTAGAAGTCTTGACCTGACAGGCTATCTCTATGCTACAGTTTAGGTTGGCATAGCTTATGTGTCTCAGAGGTGTGAATAAACTATGCCCCTGAGCAGAATAAGTTACACTGACTTAAGCAACAGTGTGGACAGCATATGTCAGCCGAAAATCTTCTTTCTCACTTGTGGGAACTGGAGTAGTGAGGCCAACAAGGAGAGCTCTTGCCTGTCAGCTTAGAGTGCTACATTCGAGTTTACAGTGGCTGTGAACTCTCTAATGTAGCTGTACCCATAATTACAATGTAAGCTACAAATACAACTACAACTTTGAAATCTTTTGTGTTAGAACAGTTGAAAAGTACCTATGTTGTGCTGATTACCTTTAATCTGCATAAACTAAATGAGGTTGAAAGAAACCTTTCTAAAAATTACTTGTTAAAACTAGATCAGAATTTTCCATAGTTGGCATTATTGCAATTCTCCTGGCCTTTTGAATTCTCCATTTGATTATGGTGCAATGAGTTGTACATCAAAACAGTTGCTAGATAAGAAGTAAAAGTACAAGTCTATTTGGTTAGATTATGTAAATTCTGAACTGTGTTTTTAGCCCCAAGACATGTGAGTAGGACTTTTGACAAGCTGGACTTTATATGGTAGAGAGTGTCAATTTTGAGCTGTTCATTGCAGGAGGCATAACACAATAGCTTTAGATCAGGAGCCAGCAGACTTGCATAGCCACCTTGCCTTCTCAATGACATAGAAAAGCTGGAATAGTACTGACTTTTATCATGATTTAGGCTTGTTCTACACAGCAGAGTTAAGTCGCTGTAAGGCAGCTTACACTGACCTAATTCTGTCAATTGCTCACTACAGTAGCCTAACAGCTGCACTTAGGTTGATGCAATTAGGACAACACAGTTTGTGTAGGCGCTGTGTTTGTTGCCTGTTAGTTGTCAGCCCTGCATGGAGCTCACAGCTGAATGTTTAAAAAATTCCCAAAACATTAACTTTTCAGTATACAGATAATTAAGTTAGAATGTATTCACTCCTAGCTATAGAAAATATTGTAACAGATGCATATTGTATGAATTACATTTTATATAAAAAACTGCTGTTCAACTACTATTAGTAATAAAATGCTTGATTTCCTAGGGCTGCAATAAAAATATAAGCTATTGTCCCAGAACAATATTAATTTTCAGACTGAATTTTCTCTAAATACATGCCACATATACAGAGATCTGGATTTTGTAGTTTTGTTTTTTAATTGAAACTGTCAGGAAAGGTGATTACGATTTGTGAGGTGAATTGGTAGTTCACTGACTAGCAGCAAATGGTTTTGATGGAAATAAACTGAATGCTTCATAAGGGCGAATCATTCCATGCAGCAGGCAAGAGAAGCCTTGTAAATCCCAAATCACCTACTACTGGATGGCTGTGGCCCGGTACTGAATTATGTACTAACCATATTAACACACGTGGCTCTTCTCTATTGTGGTAGTGAGCGCTTCAGAACTGGAAAAATATTTCTTAAAAATGGAAAACCTGGGATGCAATGTGACAAAATGACTTCATGGCTATTTCTGCATGTCTATAGTGGGGGGTTTTCACCCATTATATGTGGGGTTGTCTTTTGTTTCATTTACGAGGTGTGAGACATTTAATTCTTCTAAAGATATTTATTTACTTGTGGTTATTTTTCTCCCTCAGGCCAGTCAAGATTCTTTTAGAATAGAATATGATACCTTTGGTGAATTAAAGGTCCCAAATGACAGGTATTATGGTGCCCAAACTGTGCGATCTACAATGAACTTTAAGATAGGTGGTGTTACCGAGAGGATGCCAGTAAGTAACTGTCTTGAATCTACATTAATTTCTATTTTTTACAGCATAAATTCACGTACACATGAGAATGAATCAGTTTTTCTTACAGTCTTGCTAGGAACAAGATTAATGGTGCTGTTCAGTTAGGATTGGAAGTCTCAATCATCATGTCAAGAACTTGTTCTTCAAATGATTGTACATGTCTGTTCCTTGGTTGGAGTCTGTGCACCTCATGCATAGAGGCCGGAGCCTTTTTTTCCCCTCAGTGGTATCTTTCAGGAGGCTCAAGTACCTCGGTTGTTGCATGCTTCTGCAATAGGGGGTACTTTGGCTATCCCCTTGCTTCCTTTTATGCTGACTCAAGTGCTTCCCTCATTTATAAATAGTTTCTCAAGTAAGCTAATGTTAGGTTTCTGGTTTTGTTGTCTTTGGGACTGTTTCTTTTATTTTTGGTACCAGGCTTGGCACTGAAACAGTGCCCTGGTCCCCAGGGTTTAACTGTTGCAGGAAATTTTCAAAGCCCATGCCAGCCTGTGAGCCTCATCCAGCCTGCCTGATAGGCTTGGGTGAGGCCCATGTTAATGTCAAGGGTTATATTTACAAACGTTTCAAACCCTGCTTGAAAAAGGATAGTGTAGCAAGACTCAAGTATCTGGGTATGGAAGCAGTACTTGGACCCCTGGCTGAGTTGTCTCGTGGGGCAAGCACCCCAAGTACTTCACCATCAGTATGCAATGCTCCATCAGACACGTCGTCATCTCATTGATCACAATATGCAGAAGAATTCAGACCTTCCTGGGACTCAGTGTCTTGGTCATCAACTTTAATACCAAAGCTAGAGGCAGGGGCTCTATACACGTGGCAGACAGAGCCATACCAGACGCTTCACCTCCTAAGAGGGGTCACTGCCTTCAGTCTATGCTAGGTTCATCAAGGCTGTCCTCTGATAGTTTAGGACCCAACAGTCAATGCCATTCTCACCTACCTCTGAGCCATATGCAACTGTGAGATTTCCTTAACCTCTCACTACCAGTTTTACCAGCACTGGAAACTGACCAACCAGTTACTGCTCCCATGGCTCACCCCATTGCACACTGAGAACCTCCGCTACCACTTTCTGGACCAGGGGTCTCAAACTCATGGCCTGAGGGCCATGTGTGCACATGGCTCACCCTGTAGCACGCAGAGAACCTCTGGTACTACTATTGTAGATCACATCCATTTTATTAAGAGGGAAACCTCCCATGATATCTGGTACCACCAGGCTGAGGATACTTCTGTCTGGTGCTGTCTGCATCAGTGCTTCTATTACTGGAAACCTTTAATACTTGTCCACTGACTCAGAAGTGCATTCCTCTGTACTGGGACTCAGTACTTAATCTTTCTCCAGGCTATCAGCCCATGGACAGTGCAGCAAACTTGATGTTGGCGTTTTCTTAAGGGTAGGGGCCTAGACAAGGGTCCCAGGTCCATACAAGAGGCCACTCTGGTCTCCCCATAATATCTAGGACCTCACCTGAAACATCTCAACAGCCAGGTGGAGCTCATTGGACACAACATCACTGAGAACATCATTTACCAATTCCAACACTGAGTCAGTACCGGACACTATGAGTGGTGTTCTTTGATGTCCAGTACCATGACTGCTCCCAGTCAACTTGGTTCTTTGTCTCCACCATAGATTGTGGAGTTGCCACCAATCCTCAGTAGCCCCTTGCATTCAGCACCAGACAAAGCAGTTGATTCAGTGGAAGATTTGTCTTCTCTTGAAGAACGCAGAGCCTACCAAGACTTCCTGAAGAGAGTGGCCTTGATGAGCTGAGAGGTAATGCTTCCCACCATTTTAGGGATATGAACGTTTTACTCTGACCCTTCCTGGCTTCTCTTGTGGTAGGAGCCAACAACAAGCCTGCGTATCTAAGAGAAAGACCTCAAGAAAGTTAGACTTTTTTGTTGCAAACTTCATTCCTTCGGGGGCCTGCAGCTCACAATTGCAAACCAGCATGTGCTCATGACTTGATACAATTACATTTTCTGGGAGAACGCTGCTAAATTAAAGGACAAACTAGCAGAGGATTTCAAGCAGTAGTTCCAAGTAATGGTGGAGGAGGGTAAATTGATCACCAGGAGTGCCTTCCAGGGTAGTCTGTGTAGTGCAGATTCTGCAGCTCAAACCTTGGCATCAATTATTTCTATGAGAAAGTACCAGCAGAAAATGCTGTCAGTTCTGTTCTTAGGGGTTGGGGAGTGCTTCAGCTCAGGATCCCTGTCAGATGCCTTTCCCTTCTGAATGCCTTCCCACCAATTCCTTAGCTCCCCAGAGTTGTGTCCAAAATGAAAAAAAGAACTATGCTCGTCTCATCTGTATTAGCACTAGTGTGGTCCCATCAATACTGACGGTCAGTCTAGCTGATACTGTTGATACACCCTCCTCTTTCCCTTCTGTTTGGACCCAGATGTAATTTCCCAAGACCCTGCCTGCGTACTTCAACACAGTCTCCAAGCTCTCCACCTTGGATGTTTCATGACTGACACCCTTTGAAGGTTCCTGGTCACAAAATGCGCAGAACGTATTTCTAAATAGTAGAAAATGCTCATCTAGGATCACTTGCGTAGCTCTGTGGAAGTGATTCTCCATTTGGTCTCTTGGGAAATGTCTGTTTATCAAGCATCCCTGAACCTTGTATGGGAATAGCTTGTAGAACTAAAATGGACTGTTAATTCTGAAGGGTGCATTTGGGTATGATCTTAGCTTTCCATATACAGGAGGATAACAGGCCCCTTTACTCCAACCCTCCGTTGTTAATTGATTCCTGAAGGGCCTGATCAGTTTATTCTTCAAATGCAGGACCTTATCTCTTTGGGATCTCCAGTCCTGGCAACTGTCAAGGGGACCCCCCCAGTCAAACCTTTCACAACTTGCTCCCTTCTTTTCCTCTGTGAAGATGGCATTTCTAAGTAATCACTTCAGCCAGAAGAGTCGGTGATTTTAGAACTTTGGTTTTGGAACGCCTTTATACAGTTCTTTTTTTATAAGAATAAGCTGGCCACCAATGTTCCCTCTAAGGGGAGAGGGCAGCTGAGCAACTATGGTTGCTCGCTGCGCGCCCCCCCTCCCCCCCCGGGGGCCGCGGCGCAGCCCCTCCCCCCCCCCCTGACAGCCCCCCCCCCGCCCCCCCCCCCCCCACCTCTGGGCTGGACGGGAGCCAGGGGGCCCAGCCATAACTCCCGGGCCAGAGGAGCTCTACGGAGCATGCTCAGATTTTCTGGGCATGCTCCGTTGGAGCTTCTCTGGGCGGGAGTTTTCAAAACTCCCAGCCCCAGAGCAGTTCTGTCGAGGCTGACGGCAGTGCGTTGCCGGCAGCTTCCGCTGCGCTGGTGGCTGTGGCGGGCTGCGCCACAGCACGCTGGCGCAGCTTAGAGGGAACACTGCTGGCCACATCTAAAGTTTCTTTAGAAAGTAGTTTCTAGTCTTCATATTAGCCAAGCTATTTATTTACTCACATTTTTTTCCAAAACCCCATCATTGTAAACATTGAAGAAAGGCTTCATTTATTAGATGTGAGGAAAACACTAGCTTTCTGTCTAGAGTATAGTAAATTGTTCTAGATGCGTACCCAGTTTTTTGTTGCAATTGTTGACAGACTTAAGGACAATACAGTTTCCTCCGAGACTCACTCTCTCTTCCTGGATCTCTTTATTCATCCATGTTGCAGAGCACAAACACCTTCTGCAACTTTCCTTGCTCAAGTAACAGTTGTCAACATTTGTAAAAGAGCAACTTGGATCTTCAGTCCACATCTTACCTTCTCATTACACCAGTACTTCTCAGTCCAGAGACAATGCCAGCTTCAGATGGGAAGTTTTATAGCCACTATTCAGGTAGATTCTCCCCGTTCCTCCTCACATAGCTGTTTGCTTGAGAGTCACCTACTACAGAACTGATGTGTAATCATTCAAAGAGGAAAAGGTCACCTGCGTTTCGTAACTGTTCTTCGAGATGTGTTGCATGTGTCCTCCTCCATGACCCACCTGCATCTTCTCTTTATTGGTGTACGTTCAGTACGAAGGAACTGGGGGAGGTTAGGGGTGGCTCTGTACTCTTGTACCAGCTCACAGTGGTGTGCAGCAGGAGCACTCAAGCTATCCCATCAGGTACCACTGAGGGGAGAAAAATTCTGACATCTGTGCATGAGGCATGCACATATCAGCGATGGAATGGAGATATGTAACACATCTTGAAGAGGAACAGTAATGGAAAGAGAGTTAATTGTTAATTATTGAGTTTACCCTTTAAAAAAAAAATCAGATGAAGTCGAACATAGCTTTTCAGTAATGATTTTGTTGTGGTACTTAACCTCAGAAGATTTTAAATAGCAAGCCTCAGTAGAAGACTGAGGTTTTAGTTTTTCTGCACATTTGTTTTATGGATTCAAAGCTTTATGTAAGGTAGGCAGAATTGTTGACAGTATGTTATCTTTATTAAGAAGTTTGTCACTAAATAAAATGAAATTTTTGTTCTCATTGGTTTTGAAGAGTATCCTTGTACTGTAACTAAGTATTGGTGGCCTCATTTTCTCTACAATTGGATGGATTGAAACAATATACTACGAGGGCAATGGTTATCAAACTTTTTAAATGGAGACCTCCCCATAGCTGTGTCCTGAACTTCCATTGACCCCACCTTTCAGGGAAAAAAGTACAGTGTGGGGAGCAGTGACAGCAGGGATCATCGAGCGCCATCAGCAGCCCAGGAAGTGGGGAGCAGGGGCAGCAATAGCAGAGGTGGCAGCTGCTGCTGCTGCAGGAGGTTAGTTGGTGGTCGCAGCCGCTGCTTTCTCCAGCGAGCATGAATGTGGACCAGCTTTATCCCCTGCTTCAGTGCTGCCAGGCTCACTGCCATCACCAGCCTCCCACCCAGTCTGATCCCTTCCTAAAGGTCCCCCAACCACAACACCTGGCCGAGACTGCCTGTGTGATGAGGTGCTGGAGTCCCCCCTGCTGGCTAGCTTGGCTCACAGCCTGGTGCCCCTTGGTTACCCCCCATGAACCACCTTGCTCACCCCACAACCTTTGAGAACCATGGTACTAGGGGACCTACATTTTTCCAGGTACTATACTTAGCATATACTTTGAAACCACTGTAGAGCATGAGTGTGAGAGAGAGGCTTCAAGAACACTATGTATCGAAACAGATTTTTATGGAGAAGTAAAGAAGTGCTTTGCAATTTTTTCTAATTTTTTTTTCTGCTTTTTTTAGTTAGACATCTTTTAGTGGATGTGGCGGCCATACAGCATGCGTTGTTCTGTTGACTACCTGATTGTCTCCTTGCTAGATTTAGGTTTAGGAGGAGTTATACAAGTCTAGTATCTTCCTATACTTTCTGTAGGTAAAATGTTCACATCTTCAAATATGTTTTTGGAATTTCAGGTTCAAGTTATAAGAGCTTTTGGCATCTTGAAACGAGCAGCTGCAGAAGTAAATCAGGATTATGGTCTTGATCCAAAGATTGCTAATGCCATTATAAAAGCAGCAGATGAGGTAAGAGGGAACTATTCAAAACGTCAGAACTATACATGGAATTATTTTGGTGCAAAATAGCTTTCCATAGAAACAGATAGTGCTGAAAAAATACTTAGATTCCAAGGCTGGTAAGAACCATTGAGATTATCTAGCCAGACCTTGTGTGTAGCACAGACCTTAGACTTGCTCCAAAATAATACCAAGACCATGTCTTTTTACAAAACTATCCCTTTTTTTTATTTTAAAAATGCCACTGATGGAGAATCCACCATAACCTTTGGTAAATTGTTTCAGTGGTTCAGTACGCTGAGTGTTAAAATATACACCTTACTTCCAGTTTGAACATCTAGCTTCAACTTCCAGGCATTGGGTAATATTGTACCTTTGGTAGTCTGAAGAGCACATTATCAAATATTGGTTCCTTATGTCAGTAGATAAAAACTATAATCACCCTTAAGCTTCTTTTTATTAAAATAAACAGACTGAGGTCCTTGTTAAAGCATGTTTTCTAATCCTTTAATCATTCTTGTGGCTCTTCTTTCAATCCACTCCAATTTATCAGCATCTTCTGTTTCCTGAATTGATACGGTAAAGCATCAGTAATGGCAAACTGTTTTCTCACTTGAGAAATCTTCTGTTTAACCACATCTTTTTTTGTTTTGTTGATTTTACCTGGATATTCAAATGTATTTTACACATTCTGAACTCTTAAAAAAAAAGATATATTTTTTTCTCTTTACTATTACTATTTACTTGACTTCCCTGTCTGTAAAACCCTATGAGACACTTCTTGGTCTGTACAAGATCCTTCGTCTAAATGGCTTGCAACCTAAACAGGCAGTGTAGAAACTAAGGATGCAAAATAGGATCTGGCTAAAATCTGGGTATTGGCATGATATTAGGCACATATCTTATTGATGCCCACATTTTTGTTTGGGGCTTTTCTTTTGTGGAAATTTCTCTACCAGGCTACCCTCACAATTAAACTTTCATGGTTCGGGGTTTATGCCCTGGAACTCCGGAACAAGCTCTTCTCCTCTAGACCATAGTTATTCCCAAGTGCAGAAGAACTCCCTATGTAGGTTTCAAGAAATGTTTTACAAATCCACAGTTGCAGCTTTCATTGTTATTTTCATGGTGGGAAGGGGTGGGAGTCAAACTCTAGAAGAAGCATGTGTTTGAGTCCCTTTATTCAGGGCAAATATCAGGAAGTCAGAGAGAATGCAAAAAAACAGTGGATTGGGCCCACCATCAGCTGTGGTTTAATTTCAATGCAAGTGGTGTTGTAACAGGAGTGTGTTTCATGGACACCTGTAGATCTTTTTGGCTGCAGGCCTTATTCTGCCTGGCTTTCTTAGTGGTGCAGACTTCCGAAGAACTCAGAACCACCTTCCTCTTTTTTTTTTTCTCCCCCACAAAGATCACTTGTTCTTGACAACTGCAGTGGAAGCTGAAATGGTCCCAGACCCCTTCAGGAAGCATCAGCATTTGTTTTCTTCTGTCAGTTACAGATCATATTACCAGCTAACCACGTTCTGTACTTCATCAGGCTCTCTTATTGAGACAGTTTAGCTACATTTTAGGACAGAAGTCTCTTAGTCATCTTAGATGTATGAGTTCTGAACACTGAATGGTGGGAGCTACACAATTAGATTTAAAAAAGCACTCTAGAAATGTGGTACTCCTTCCTTCTTTCCCTCCCAAGATTGTTCTCAGCACTGTCTTATAATGTAGGGAATCCAGTTTCTCCTGTCAAAGGCACTGTTCCCTCTAAGCTGTGTGTGCAAAGTTGTGAAACCTGTGCACACAACAAAATAAAGTGAGCACAAAAGAAATTTAACAGAACTAATATTGTGCGCACACAAATTTTTTGCGCGCACAACCTACAAAAAATTAGAGATAACGTTGGCCAAAGGGAGCATATGCCACTGCAAAAGAGGAAATTTGGAATAAACCCCTTTTCTGAAAATCAAGAGGAGAGGATGGCTCTAATCCATCTTGGCTCTTGAAGAGCTGAGTCTGTCATCAAGAGAAAATTGTTATCCTTTGCAGAAGGGTAGCTGGCTATATATTCTGGGCCTTGTTGGAGCACTTATTTGCATTCAGAGGCTTTCCAGACTCAGAATTGTATCAGTGCTTGCATGTTTGGGAAGTATGTTTATATGTAAGCTTCAGTGGGGTCCAGAGTTGTATTTAAATAGGGTACATTGGACTGGCAGTGGTTATGGCCAACCTGCAGAGCTTGGGAGTTTACTATTTCCCTTTCTGGACAATTGGCTAATCAAGAACACCATCCTGGAGAGTGTCAGCAAAGCAATCCTTGTCTCTGTGTGGATGTTAGAATCATTAAGGTTCATTATTACCTACCTAAAGTCTCTACTTATCCTTTGCGCACACAGTTGGAGTGCTTAGGAGCCCTTCCAGATGCTGTTTAGCTAAATATCTCAGTCTGAGGCCAGGATTTGGTAAGCCATCTGTCTGATGCTAGCTAAAGCTACTTCTTTGGTAACATGGTTTTGGTTTTCACTTGTAGTGTTGGGTCTGATGTCCAGAAGTGTGTTCACAGTATGTCAGGGTCAAATCAAATCATAGGGCTGGAAGGGACCTCGTGAGATCATCGAGTCCAACCCCCTGGGAATTGAACCCAGGACCTTCTGCATGTTAAGCAGAGGTGCTAGCCACTACACACTGAGCCTTGAGCTTACAGTTGAAGCAAGCTGTATAGGATCACTTGCGTTGCATTTGGATTATTGCTTTTCTGGCCTGGTACCAGTGTAGAGAGAGTTTTCAGGTAGGAATTGACTTCCAAATGCCTCTTATCCAAAGTTCATACTCAGCTTAAAATGGGAGAGCCCCTGTGGAGGGATTGCATTTCCATTGAACTTCAGTCTCTTTAGAAACAGCTGCACGTAAGTGATTTGAAGATGAGGGTGGCCTTGAACACACTAAGCAGGATCTATGACCTGTACCACCATGTGTGTTCAGTTCAAATGGGCATTCAGGCTCCCAAGGGTGAATTAATCCTGTGATAAATATTCTCACTGATTTTCTGAATTGAGTAGAAGTTGATCAGCTTTTCCTTTAGTGGAGGACACCTTCTTTGCCTCTAACCTTAACAGGCATCTGGGGAAGAAAGCTCTTGTGCATGGTTTTCTAGTCTCATCTAAGAGAAGTGGACTATGAGTTGCTTTGCATGCTGGGAAGGGGAGAAGAGGGAAATCTAGAAAGCAAACTGGTAAGGGATAATCGTACACTGATGGGAAAATAGGTGAGAGAACCTGATAAGCCTTTTCCATCGCAACTGTTTCCAAGATTGTACATTAGGAAATCTAATCTTTACGTAAATGTCATCCTACATTTGAAGATGATGTCTCTTAAAATATAATAGGGAAAAATGATAACCTTTATTATCCTAATTGTCAACATTAAGATTAAACTCTGTTCTTAATTATATAGGTGTGTGTAAATCTATAGAAACTCCATTGATTTCAGTAGTTACGATGGATTTACAAATGTAACAGAGCAGTATATGGCCTGTGGTTTATAATATGTCTAACGAATGTATTGTTACAGAAATAACACATTCTTATTTTTCTATAGGTAGCTGAAGGTAAATTAAATGATCACTTTCCTTTGGTGGTATGGCAAACAGGATCTGGAACTCAGACCAACATGAATGTAAATGAAGTCATAAGCAACAGAGCCATTGAAATAATGGGAGGTAAACTGGGGAGCAAGGATCCAGTCCATCCTAATGATCATGTTAATAAAAGCCAGGTCATTATACACATTTTCTAATATTTCTGGATGGTTTTGCCAAAAGTTAACCTTACAAGTTTTGTTTTTTATTTAAAAAAAAATTCTTCTGAGGTTATTGTTTATTTTTCTGTACTTGATGCACAGATGACTTGTTCAATTCTGAAATGTTAGACCCATTTTTAAAACTTTTATTGAATCAAGTGGTGAATTAGCTGGATGTTGAATTACTGGGGGGGGGGGTTGTTTATAAAAACAAAAGTCTTGCTCTACATTATTTTCTCCTTGTAGCCATTTTGCTCCTACCATATTCTATTTGTGGGGGAATTCTGTGCCACTGCACAATGCAGAATTAATGTTTGGTGCAGAATTTTATTTTTCCCCACAGAATTGGTGCTGCAGAGCTAGAAACCACTGCTAGGGCCTACTGTGCCATGAGCCTTTGCAGGAGATGTGGGTAAGTTGCAGTTTCCAAATTTGCCAGTCACATGGTATGCCTGACCCCCTTCGTTGTAGAGCAGTTGCTAGAGCCATTCAGCTGTGCCCAGTGGGGAGAGGCAGGAGCAACAGCAGGGAGTTGCAGAGAGGCACCACTCTTTCCCATGAGGGGAAACTGAGAGTAAGGGGGGATCTAGGGGTAGCAGGATGTGCTAGGCTATTTTGGGGCCAGCTGAACCTTTTACATTGGAAACCAAACAAGGAGTCCTGTGGCACTTAGACTAAAATACATTTATTGCATGAGCTGTTGCAGGAGAAAATCTCCCTTCGTCACAAAGTAGGATTTTTCTCCCACTAAAGCTTATGCAATAAATATATTTGTTAGTCTTTAAGTGCCACAGGACTCCTTGTTAGTTTTTACTGAACAAAACTAACACAGTTGCCCCTTCGGATCTTCTACATTGTGTAGCGCCACCTCAATCAGCAGATACAGGTTGTCCTGCCAGGTGGAACCAATAAGAAAAGTGCATGGTGTGGAGCCTGTGGCTGGGTTCTTCTGGGGTGTGGGTATCTGAGCTGGGGGCCCTGTGCAGCCCCCTCAAATGCTCCCAGTGTGCACACACCGCTCTGCCATGCCCCAACTGTACCCCCCCCCCCCAATCATCCTGGCAGTGTCTTCTGTTTGGGAACTTGAAATATATAGTATGTATGTATGGGCAGGCCAAAAAAATGAGAATTGACTAAAAACCTGGAGAGCCAGAGTTTTCCCCCAAGTTTTCCCACCAGCTGGCATGTGTGACACCCAGACTGAAGTGCCTGACAAAAGCATAACAGAGAAACAAGAACTGAGTTGTTGCAGTGGTTTCTTTAACTCTCTGCTCTTGGAGGAATCTTTTTTGTTGTCTACATTGTTACAGACATACTTGCTGATAGGTGTTTTGAAATAAATTTTGAAATAATTAAAACTGGCATGAATATACAGTATTGCATTTTTTCCTCAAAAAAACACAGAATTTTGCAGAATTTTAAAATACCATGCTCAGAATTTTAATTTTTTGGTGCAGAATTCCCTCAGGAGTAATCACAGTCCTTGTATCAGACCTATCCTCAGGTGAGGATAAACTCTGTGACAAATGTTGGCTTAGCTTTTTTTACACTGAAGGACAAACAGCATTGTGGTTACCTAGATTGCTAGCTACCAGTGGCTCAGTCAGGATTAATTCCAAATACAGACAATCCAAAGTGACTTTGTCTTGGTGATCTCAGTAAAGAAGGTCAAGGGCTGAAGGGGAATGGAGAATAAACTGTTCACATCTGTTGGGTCTAGATTGAGCTGCTGCATGTGGTGCAGTTTTTCTGTTGATTGTAGATATAAGGCTTGGACTTCCAGGATTGTCAAATTTTGTGAGCTTTCCATGTAGCTATTATTGAATAATGATTAACTTCAGTCAAGCTGCTAGCTATTTTGCAGATGCAGGTAAAATAAACTCTCAAGTCTATAGGTCAGTAATTTGATGTCATTCACGCTGCATCCCAGCACATTGGGTTTAATTCACTGGCATAAAAAGTTTGGCCTTTTTCACTTGGTATGGTGGATGTAACTAGCTCCTTTGAGAGTTAAATGTAATAAATAAGTAATGGAGTGACAAAAAGTATTAATGTTGCTCCCTTATGAATTTTTTTATGATCTTCTACTTGTAAATTGTTACTTTGGGGTTTGACAGTAGAGGAGTCTAACTGTAGACATGTAGCATAATGAATGTGTAGATATTATGGAACTCAGTGACATCTGAGTTGGCAAGTAGCAAAAGGAGTGAATTGGTTCATATCTCTCAACTATTGTCTTAGACCGGGGTGGGCAAATACTGTATATTGAACTCAAGAGGCACACAAGTTGATTATTAAACCTTCGAGAGCTGCACTGAGGCGCATAGCCATGTACTTTTACCTACTCCAGAATTACTAAGTTTAAAATTCATTGCACACTTTAATTTTAATCATAAAAAGAGGGCAAATGTTGATCCTACTAATGTTGGATTCTAATAATTACTTAAGGTTACCATGAAAATTAGGCCTATACAGTGTAAAAAACTTAGCTGTTGCTTGAGGTAGAACAGTGGTTCCCAACACTTTCTCTGTCGTGGCACACCTTGCTACCTTAATTTAAGGCACACCACCATATATGTTTCCAAATGAACTCATGAATATTCATGAGCCAGCCCTGAGCTCTTTGAGTAGTTTTTCAAAAAATTTTGTACCACACCTGCTGAAGCCTGACAGCACACTGGTTGGGAAACACTGATGTAGAAAACTGCAGGATAGTGGCGAGTTTTTTTTTTTTTTTTTTTTTTTTTTTTTTTTAAATCCTGACCACGCCACACTTCTCCCTGCCATCCCCGACCATGCCACCGCTTCTTTCCACCGTCCCGACCCCCTCTTGAACTCCTAGGCTAGAGCTGCTTTCCTAAATTGACTTGCTGACGTTCTTCCAGGAGCCACGCTTTTTCATTCAAGAGCTGCATGTGGCTCCCGACCTGCAGTTTGGCTAACCCCGTTTTAGACTAGCTGTAAACTCAAATCGACATTGATTCTTTGGTTACACTTTGCTTCCCCTTCTGAAGTTTTTCTTGACAAGGGTTGCAGCAAGAGACTCCTTTTAAATGAAAGCTGATGCAGAGCCTTAGTCTATGCTTGCCATACTTTTTGTCAGCAGTCGATGGGAGATACACAAGGTATGTAAAATACCTTGTGAATCTCCTGATGACTTATCTTAATGTGTAGCAAGGGATTAGTAAGCTGACTGGAAATGGCTTCCAGTCGGCTTACAGCAACTCCAGTTCTGGGGCTGGAGTTGATAGGGTGATTTCCAGAGTGATTGAGGTGGTCTACACAGACTGTTCAATCGCACCTGGAAGATTGTGCTGATGTCAGCGATTTTGCCCCTGTCAGTATAGATCAGGGGTCTCAAACTCAAATCACCACAAGGGCCGCATGAGGACTAATGCATTAGCCCGAGGGCTGCACCATTGAAACTTTTCCATACAAAAATATTGCAAATATCAGTAACAGTAGTGTCATTGTGGGCCACAGGAAATAGCTTTTAGGGGCCGCATGCGGCCCATGGGCCGCGTGTTTGAGACCCCTGGTATAGACTCTCCCTTAAGAGAACAATTGAGTGGTGTGTCTGTTGCCTTGTTCACCAATGAGCTACACTTGCAGGCCCACCCCATGCTTTGGGCAACAGTACTGTCATAAGAATACTGATATGGTTTTTGATCAGTTTACACCACTTATTACATCTTTTCTCATTTACTAGTTTTATTCTATTACAGTAATTTTTCATTTCTCAATTATTTTTGTGAACCATATTTATAGCCACTTAATTCATTTTATATTTGTTCCTTATTTTTAAGAGGGAGCTTCTTGGCTGCTTTTGTGGTTAAGGTAGAGACCTGAGACTTAAGAGGTCTGAGTTCTTTCCTGTCTTTGCCACAGACTGACTTTTGTGACTGTAGATGCATCATGTCCCTCAGTTCCTCATGTGTAAATGAGAGTGCTACTTTCTAACCTCACAGGGTTTTGAAAGTAAATCTGCTAATGTGAATCACTTAGATATCATAATGAATATTAGAATAAAGCCAGCAAATAGTAAGACTTAATCTTGAACTTCCTTCATAGAGCTCAAATGATACGTTCCCAACAGCAATGCATATTGCTGCTGCACAAGAAGTTAATGAAGTGTTGTTACCTGGACTACAGAAGCTACAAGATGCACTTGAAGCAAAATCCAAAGAATTTTCCCAAATCATAAAAATAGGTCGCACTCATACACAGGATGCTGTTCCACTTACTCTTGGGCAGGTATAAAACACTAAGCAATATGACTGTCTATGAAAATGGTATCTGCTTGTTTGGAGTATTGATGTTTGTTAATGAAGGTAATTCTTAATTTTCATCAAAGTATGTGTGGATGAAAAGTTTGCATAGGAATTAAAGATAAATTATTGAAGATCAACAGAATCTTGGTTATTTGTTATAGGTTCATGTTTTCTGAAAACTAATACACCAAGATTTCTTCTTTGTTTTTTGCATGCAGAACTTCAGGAAGAAAGAAAAGCACATGTACTCAAATGAGTCTACTTTTATCATTTAAAATATATTTTAGTTTTACTTGTGTAGTCTTGGTATCTATTCAAAGTGATTTTTTTTTTCTTGAAATCCTCTGCTTAAAAGAGTGTGTGTGTGTGTGTGTGTGTGTGTGTGTGTGTGTGTGTGTGTATATAATACAGAGATCAAATAAAGTTCTAATGGTTAGAAGTTATTTTAAAATAGGTATACATCATTTTAAATTATAAAATACCAATTCTAATAACTAATTCTTGGTTTTCTATCTTTTTTTCCTTTCAAAGGAATTCAGTGCTTATGTGCAACAAATTAAATATGGTGTAGCTAGGATTAAATCAGCCATGCCAAGAGTCTATGAGCTGGCAGCTGGTGGTACTGCAGTTGGTACAGGTTTAAATACAAGAATTGGTTTTGCTGAGAAGGTTGCTAATAAAGTGGCTTCACTGACAGGTAAGCAATGATATAAAAAGAGGCGGTTTGGTTTTTTTCCCCAAGTGATTGCATCTGTGTAGTCCACTTTTGATGTTTGTTTACCCACCACCTGACTGTTGGAATTTTTTCCTGCGGTAATACCCATGGAGTCGCTCAAGGTTCCCCTACATTTTATTGCCACTGCATGCACATGTAGAGGAAACAGCCACCTTAGCTGCCCCCAGTTTTGTTTTACTGCCCAGAACAGTTATTGGAACCCTGTTCAATGCCAGAACAGTTTGTTCTCCCTCTCTCAACTTTTGCATATAAGTTAATGTAATATAGTTAGTAAGTTTTAGTTTATTATTATTATTATTATTATTTTTAATTCAGACTGATTGAGTTCTCCACTTTGGAGATTCTTTTCTGCGTATGGTAGCAATGTATGTCCTAGTCAGTGGAATTCAAGCCATGTGCTTCTTGCTTGAGGCTTATGCCAGTGGTTGGCATGCACGATAGCTACCTGAGCTGCTTGGGTGAAGCATATATAAAGGTCAGGGCCACATCTGCAGGGAGTTCAAGCCTAGAATGATGAGGAGGTTTGGCTGAAACTTTTGCTGATGGACATGGCACTCGACCTACTATCAGACCTGCTTCAAGTTGAGTCTAATTTTGAGTGCTGCAGCTTCCGTGAGATGCACACTCCCAGCTTTAGTTGTATCCTGGCACCAATTTCCTTTGTTCATACTCAGAAACAAATATGAGACTTCCAAATAAGCTGTGACTAAGGAAAGGTCTTCCTTCTGTAAATCTGCTAAGGTGGGCAAGAGGGAGTTGAGAAGAATGCACCTAAAACCTAAGCTCTTCTTCCAGTCAGTGCCTATGTTGATTCAGTTGTCTCTGGTGCCAGAAGTGGTTCTGTCATCATCTTTGGGAGTAGACTGTCTTGGTGCCAGACTCTGGAGGTATTTGCAGTGGCAAAGAATCTACTCTGCCTCTGAGCATGGATGGCTGTTATCACTACAGGAGTCAGCTTCCTCAGCGTTCTTGCTCCATCTGGCACCAGTAGTTCAACCTCTGGTACCATAGTTGCCTGCTTTCTGCAAAGGTGGCCCTTTTGTACCATCTAAGGGGAAAGCTGCAATGATGTTCTTTTTTGGCACCAGTCCCTGGCAGCCACTAGATCAGCCCCTCTGTGGTCAAAGGAGTTTTTTTTCCTCACAGTATCACCATAGAGACCTTTTCTTTAAGAAACTCTTGATTGTTGAAAGTCTGGAGAAGAAAACATTCTACTTGACTTAGCTGATTGATATTTTTACTTGTGTATTTTTATCATTTTTGTAGCAACTTTACACCATTTCAAGGCCTTTGGCAAGGGGCATGCTGCTTTCACTGATGATTATGCTTCAGAAACCTTTAATACACATTTCTCCTTAGGCTTGCCTTTCATCACTGCTCCAAATAAATTTGAAGCTCTTGCTGCTCATGATGCTCTAGTTGAACTCAGTGGGGCCATGAACACTGTGGCTTGCAGTCTGATGAAGATAGCTAATGATATTCGTTTCTTGGGTTCTGGGCCACGCTCTGGTCTAGGGGAACTCATCCTGCCTGAAAATGAACCTGGAAGCAGCATTATGCCAGGTAGTGTAACAAATAACAAATGCCTCTAAGATTTGTGTGGAAAAGTATGAGTGATAATTATTGATTTATAGTTCTGTATTTCAAAATACAGTGCTAAAATGGTATGAAGGACTGAAATGATGCAGTTTTTGGCAGCTGCTAATCCTCTTGCTAGTCTACAAAAATGTGTGCAAGTAAAATTTTTTATAACATATATGTGTGAGTATGCTTTGGCAAGGGGTAGTGTAAAGGTTTAATTGTCATGAGTCTGAGAAGAGTTCATTACATATAAATGGTAAAGCCAACACATTTTTAATGCAAAGGGTTTATTGTCACAGATTTTTAGGCCTGTACTTGAAACACAAATAGCATCTCTTACTTGGTTCTAAAAAAATAAAGGTGGTTTGGCTTGACTGTAAAATGACTGGGAACTGAATTTCATCCCTCACTCTCAACCAGGTGAATATGGCATGCAGAAGGAGAATAAGGATTTTGAAAACTATTTACCCCCTTTCAAAAACATGATTCCAAGCAGACCTTCTCCTGTGTTGAGCTGATTACATGCAGATGGAAGGGTGCTTGCGTGTGTCTGATTTTTGCCTGTTTAATTGCTCATAAAAATGCAAGCTAGTGTGGCAACTTGTTGGTGGGGAGGAGGTTTGGTTTTTTGTTTTTTATGTTTTTAAACAGGGAAGGGTTTTAGAATTAAAATATGCACGATAATTTTCTGATGCTAATGGCTCTTTGATTCTAATTTTTTTTTTTTCCCCTTGAAGTCACTAGAGCCTTTGCAGGCGGGTGACTCTACCAATGCAACTCTCATCATAACAAAGTTTGGACATCCCTGCTTTAACATAAGAAGCTGCAAGCTTATACTTTTCTCTTCAAAGATGGGGGTTGTGGTGGGAGGGGAAAACCTTATTTCTTTAAAAAATGTAACTTCTAAAATGTTTTGTGTGGGCTATGAAGTTTCTAAGGTTTAGAATGAGAAATTAAATGGTAATGATAGCCTTTGTGTAGAATAGCAAAGCATTCTGGAAGGCAGACAGCTATCAAGGATATACAAGATAGTCTAACAGGCTTCTCTCAGCACAAACAATTCTACATTGTTATCAGAAAAGTGCAGTAGCTATAACAGATCTGTGCTTGTATGTTGTTCATTGCACGATAGCTGCTGCTTCTACATATTTCTTGAAATCCTGAGAATTTAAATTAAAAAAACCAAAAACTGAAGAAACGTTTTTATTTATTATTTATTTTTTAAAAATTTCCTTTCCCTCCCCAACAGGAAAAGTAAACCCTACGCAGTGTGAGGCCGTAACGATGGTGGCAGCTCAAGTGATGGGAAATCATGTTGCTGTTACAGTGGGCGGCAGCAATGGACACTTTGAACTGAATGTTTTCAAACCCATGATTGTAAGCTCAAAACACTTTTTTTAAGGTTTGGTTGGTTGGTTGGTTGGTTTTTTAATTAAAAAAAAAAAAAACAGTTATCCTACTGTGTGTTTTTCGGGAAGAATGTTAGTGATGGCTTGGGCAACACAAGCACCAGAGGTGCAGAGTATTAATATTAGAAGAATCTTATCTTCTCCTTGATGGTGTTTTAAAATAAAATCCATCATTTTGAGAGATAATTGCCTCTCTGAGTCATGAGTTGGTTTTTTAAGCACTGTATCATAAAAATGCATTTTAAACCCTAATTGTCAAAATGCCCTTGGGAGAAAAGGGCATATGGCAAAACTTAGGCAGCAAGAATAAGTAACTTGTTTAAAGCCAAAAAGGATCTGTCAGAACTGAGGTTTTGAACTGAGGAATTCGTGTTTTTCATTCTGATGCCCAGAAGACTTTGTCTTGATGTGCAGGTCCTTTGGCCTTTCTGCAGTACCCTCTCCAACTGGCGAGATCTGCTTCCCTTTATACTATTTAAATAATTAAATGTTCACATTTATACTACAAATGTTTAAAATGTAAATTCAGAATAACAGTATTGGGCTTGTAGCCTCTAAAATGTCTTATTCATTTCCTAGGAGGACACATCAGAATCTTTAATGTGACCATTTAATTAGGGAGTTAAAGGGCAGATTCAAAGCTGAGCAGAAAAGTCTATTGTATACACACTCACTGTGCCACTTGAAATTTCAGGCTAAATCATGTTGTACTTAGAAAATAAAGACTATCTGGATCTTAGGAGATAAGGCAATATGCCACATTTATTGTGAATATATACAAAAAGATTTTTAATAGAAAAAGCAGTTTAATACTTATTCTTAGAGATTTAGAAGGAATCTAATTATTATTCACTTAAACACATACACCCACACACACAGGATCCCACAGATGGGATATACTTACCAGCCTCAATTGCGCATGCTAATCTGCTGGCCAGGCAGCCTAGACACAAGGATGGGAGCCGGCTCTTGCCAGTGCACACCGATGCTCCTGAAGGATGGTTGCAGATCCAGAATAAAACCCCAAAGCTATACAGTCACCCAACTTCTTGTACCTTTTTAGTCCATAGATCTTGCTGTGTCATGCTGCCCCATGACATTAGCCAACTGCAGACATGACTTTCATCATGTCCTTGATTGGACTTCTTTTCTTTTTGGGTGGACTCTTCTCACTTTTCCAGGGGGGTTTGTCTCCATTCTTCCTTTATTCTTCAATCATTAAGGTGGTGTCGGCAGCTTACATGAGGGCAGGTTGGAGTTTGGACTAATTCCATCACACACACTCACATTCACACATCTTATTCACACATCCAGATGGATTACACACACCTAAATCTAAACGAAGCTTCATCAAACATCATTGATCATGCAGAGTACAAGATTCAAAGTGGAGTTTCATCAAACATAAGAATTATAAAGTACAAAATGTAAAATGAGGTTTTGATTACAGTATAAAGTTACCATAGCTGTCCTGCAGGGCTCTTGGTTACAATGTTTGTATAATGGTTATTTTGGTTACAAATGTAGAGGTTTTCCAAAGATAGTTCTCGGTAAACGGTAAGAACTAATGGTGATTGCTGAGTGACAGCCGATTTACGCAGTGAATGATACAAGTTCAATCCAATTCATTACACACAAGTTCACATATGATCAAATCTTCAATTTAAATAAAGTAGAATCCCAAGTTTACACATAAAATAATCCATAATAAAACATGAGACATTTTTCAGTCATGCATATATAACTTCCAGTGTAAATACTGTGTGAGAAATGAATCCATATGGTGTTGGATTCATTCTGCCTTTGAGAGTTGTCAAGTCAACAGATAGCTGATTTGCACATCCATCTAGTCTGGGTGCTTATTTTTCCCTGTACACTGGATTGTGCAGGACATGGAGGAATAAAAGGAAACCTGTTTGGTGCAGGTGGAGAAAGAAGACAGAGGACTGAAGGGGCTGCCTTTCTGCATGAAGGGAGATTGGGAAAGAGGAGAGGAGGAGGAGGAATGAACAGAGAAGTTGAGGGAAAGAATAGAGATAAAAGCTTAAAGGGAATAGTGGTGAAGGAATGTGAATTCAAACCAAGAAAACATATAAACTAGGTAAGAGACAGCACAGGAGAGAGATCATTAAGATGCAGAATATGCATCATAGCAGAAAAGTTAGGCCTATAAAGACAGGGAGTGGAATACATCAATCAATGTTTTCTTAAACCTTCCTGACCATTTACTGTCTGCTACTCTTTTTCCATCTGATCATGCTGTTTAAAAGACTGTTTCAAAAAAATGAAAAGACTATTAAAATCTGTATGTATTTGTATCTCCTGAATAGACTTAGTAAGGAAACTCTTTTTTTTTTTTTTTTTTCATTTGAACAAGCTTCTTTCCTCAAAGTCTCTGGTATCTGGCCCTGACAATAATAATAGCATACTGAACAATTAAAATGGTATTCCCAATTAGAGTACAGGTGTCACTTTCCATTAGTATTCTCTACTAAACTTTGTCTTCAATTGGACATTGTTTCTGAATAACTGACTGTCACAGGATATGCAGATTGTGTGTGTTCACACAGTGATTTTAAAGATTTTCTATTGATGTGTGTAAAATTCACATTTTTCTTTCTGAAATCTAACATGTAGAACACTTTAGTCTTGATTTCTAAGTAGTTTATGAAGATGCTTTGCTTATATGGTCAATTATATGGGTAATGTCTCCTGCACTTGAGTTCTTCAGGATATAAAATACTTCACATAAAGTGCTTCTTGTATATCAGAGACTCAATTTATATTGCCAAATGATGAAAGTACAATACACTACACAATTTTTTGCTAATTTTTCACTGTCAAATTGGGGGATATTATAAGGATTTTTAAGAAATGATGTATTGGCTAGTTAAAACTTTAATAGCCACATCTAATAACTTTCTCTCCATTTTTTAGATTAAAAATGTATTAAACTCTGCAAGGCTCCTTGGAGATGTCTGTGTTTCCTTCACTGACAACTGTGTACTTGGAATCCAAGCCAACACAGAGAGGATCAACAAACTAATGAACGAATCTTTGATGTTGGTGACAGCACTTAATCCCCACATAGGTAAATGTCTGAGGCTGATACCTGCTTGAGTGAGTGAACACAGTAGATTACTCTCCTTAAATTACAGTCTTTCAGGCTTTCTTGTATTTTGTTCTTTGATCAAGAATGCACTCAAGCACTTGATCAAAAAAATTTTCTCTATTGATATAGTGTAGAAAACTAACAGACAATTACACAATCAAAGTCCTGTGTTTGGGTGGGTGGGTGGGGGTGTGTGTGTGTCTGTCTGTCTGTCTCAGACCTATGACTAGGGTGCTTAAGCCATTTTCTTCTAGTCATCTTCTCATTTTATACAGAACACTTCTATAATGTACCTACTGGCCAATAAAAGAAATTAATGAAGTACACCTTGTAATGTGTACTTGTGCTAATCCTTTTTACTCTTTACTTGCTCACTCACTAAGTTCAGTAGCACTCAATGTGTCTCAGTTGAATTTTAGTGAGATTGTGCTTTATTTTCCTTTTGGTCCTGCTTACCTGTTTGTCTTACCCGTCCACACAATAATTCTTCATCTGTCTTGTTTGGGCAACTTGCACATTGGACAGTTTGTATATCCCAAAAGCTTTAGGTACAATTGATGAATATGAATGTAGATGTTGCTGATGTGTACAGATGTAAAAGCTGGCTATGTGAGTAATCTGATGAAGCAAAGTCAAGCATAAAAAATACAGAAACTCTTTTACAGGCTGAGATATGGGTGCAATTTCCTGTCGCTAGGCATGATGGAGAAGAAATACATACCCCATCTACAAGGAGAGGGATCTAAAATCTTATTTATGTTCATGTCTACAGTTTTTCACCCCCAGCCACATAAACTACAGCTGTAATCCTTTTCACAAGTTTATGAACTAATATTGTCATAAATACTGATGACTCCCACAAGTTTACTTAATCAGAAGTCGATAAAGAGCAGCTCTTTGAATGACTGCAGATATGTATGCCACTTATGTCTGCACCTGCCAAGCCACCAGAGCTGGAGAACTTTTCTTAGCAGCACCTGTAAGGGCTGTGCTCATGCCCCCTGGCCCTTAGCCCCTCATTAGGCTATTTTAAGGGTGGTGCCACCCTGATCCTCCTTAGTGCCTTTAATGCATGCAGCTGTAGTCAGAGTGTTTTGGTGTGGTGATTTATCTCAGTTTTCTAGGGTTTTATTCTATGTAAGTCATTGTTATTGCTGTTTAGTAGCACCTGGAGGTTTAGTTGTAGTAATTAACTAAAATAGACAGTTACCCTGGGTGAAGCCTTCTCCAGGGTTTGAAAATTGTTCATCATGTTGGGAGTCTGTCCCCCATGATGTGTTCTGCAGGGCATGGGAGAAGGGCAGATGAAAGAGGTGCTCCACATTGTTTAAAAAGAGAATTCAGATGGTGAGGGACTTTGCATCTGAAGCACATCTCTTAGAGCAGGTCATGAGATGCACTTCAGCACTGGGGACCTCTGTAGATTGTCCAGACCTACACTTTCGTTTAGAGCTGGCTTGGAATGTAGCTCCCAGCTCGGAGTCCAGAGGACACAAACCATATCCTAATGATTTACCATGGTTTGCTCCTCTGATGCTATACTATGTTCAATGGCATAATTGGGATGCATACTCCTCCCACTCAGCTTCCATGTCAGCACCACAAATTTGGTGACACCATTGACTTCAGGTACAGTAGCTGGAGCGGATAAAGAAACTTAGAGATCTCCATTGTGGATCAGGAGATGTCCTCTTCCACAAACAAGTCGTCATCTTCACCTTGTGAAGCTGTGATTCCCCATGTATTGGTTATTGCGCATGAATCTAAGCAAAACAAGGAGTCTGGTGGCACTTTCAAACTCTAACACATTTATTACACAAGTTTTCATGAGAGAAAATCCCACTATTCTTCCATGAAAGCTCATGCCAGAAATAAATTCATTAGTCTTTAAAAGTGCCACCCAGACTCCTTGTTTGTTTTGCTGGACTAGACTAACATGGCTTCTTTGGATCCTAAGCAAATCACTCTAGGGGAAGTGATAGTCACACCACCAGCTACTGCAGGTATTACACACAGCAGACTCTTCAAAAATTGCCCTTTCAATGGATGAGACATTTAAGGAGCTGGCGAGTATTATATGGATGACACCAGCAACCATTCCTCTGACTAACGAGAGGAATGACAGAATATATTATATTCCAGCTAAGGGAATGGAAATCCCATTTGCCGAATTCACTAGTTATGGATGTAGTCAACTAGACAGGAAAATGGACAAATTATAAATCCATGCCACATGACAAGGACTGGAAACTATTTGATTTAGTAGGTGGAAAAGTATATTTGTCCTCCACTTTGAATGAGTGTCTAATTACACAGAATTATCAGACTATGCTCGCAGCATATATGAAAAATTATCATAGGTTATATATATCCCAGAGGCCAAGGGAGACAATAAAGGAAGCTAGCTAATGAGGGCCAACTTGCAGACTGAGCATCCCTGCAAGCATCCTTAGATATTGCTGATACCGTGGCTAGGATAATGACCACAGCCAGTGTCATGCAGAGTATCCTTGCTTTGCTGCACAGGCTTTCCTAGGGAGCTGCAGACTAAAACAGAGGAACTCCCCTTTGACAAAACATAACTTTTCAGCAAGAAGATGGACAAAATTCTGTATTCTGTGGAGGATTCCGGAGCAACGCTCAGGATACTAGGCATATATACACCTGGGATGAAAAGGAAACAGCACAGGTTTCAGCCTTACCCTTGCAGATATCTTTCAAATACAGTATAGGCAATATAATCACTGAAGTGGAAAATAGAGATCTCAACTATGCAAACAGCCACAACAATCACCCACCATCATCACCACCACCACTTCTCAATTTATGCAGTATAAACAACAGTTTTGAGGACTTGGTTGAGGATCTGAGAAATCTTGAACACCATGCAGGGCCAGTCTCACTGAAGAAAATCTCAGTTTTGCTGAAGACTATTTCATCTCAATTGGTGGTCGTCATCATCAACAACAAACAAATAGATTTTTGGAAATAATCAGGTCTGGATATAGCATCCAATTCCTATCCATCTCCACCACTCATTGCCCTTCCCTGCTCGTTTTCAGTAACCCATCTTCTACAAACAAGGGCGATGGAACGTGTACTGCCTCCGCACATAGGGAAAGGATTCTATTCCCACTATTTTGTGGTACAGAAAAAGAGTGGGGGGTGGAGACCCATATTAGATCTCAGAGCATTTAACAAATTCCTGAAGTGGCAAAAATTCAAAATGATAAATCAAACATTGATGATACTGGCACTGCAAAGAGGGCACTCGTTCTCAGCCCTTGACTTCCAAGATGCATATTGTCTTATCATCCACCTGGCACACAGGCACTTCCTAAGATTTATGATCCCTAGAAACCATTACCACTACAGAGTTCTAGCATTTGGCCTGTACGTGGCACCAAGAGTGTTCGTTTTCTAAAGTGCTTTTTGATATGGCAGCATATTCAAGAAGGCAGGGAGTTTCCATCTTCCCACATTTGGGCAATTGCCTCAAATAGGCATCCACCTAAAGGGTAGTCGAGCATGCTGCTGATCAAACCATGAAAATATTTCCGAAGCTTGAACTAAGAATAAACATTGAAAAGTTCACTTTTAATATGACTCAGTGGCTGGAATTCATTAGGAGCTGGACTCAACAGTTGACTTGGACTCAACAGTTTTCTGGGCATCATTACCAATGACAAGATTTAGAGATGTTCCTTACTGACAATATCAGGTTTGTGATGGCTTGTGTCATACTCCAGCTTCTGAGTCACATGGTGGCTACAGCATTTGTGATGCAACACAAGACTGCATATGTGGTGTCTCCAAGGATGGCTCGTCTCAGTATGTGAACCTGACAGACATAGTGTGACCAGATTATTGACAATACCAAATGATGTAAAAGATTCCCTTATGTGGTGGACTCTGGAAAAGGACCTGATGATGGGAATTTAGTTTTCCCGGATTCTTCCCTCAGTCATGATCACCACAAGTGCATCACTCCTAGGAGCACACATGCAGAAGCACATAGTTCAGGGCAGATGGTTGGAAGCAGAACTTCAAGCAGTGCTCAATATTTGCTGACACTTTCGACTGCGCATAATAAGTCAACAAAAATAAAGATGGGCAACATAGTGTGTGTGTTTTACATAAACTGCCAGGGACAAGCAAGATCCCACTCCCTTTGCGGTGAATCAGTGAAACTTTCAGAACTGATGTATAAAACATCAACAACATATTGGCCGCATACCTGCCTGACAAGGAAAACACCATTGCAGACATTTCAAATGCAATCACAAGTCAGAACTGAGTAACAGTCGTCCAAAGAAATTTTTCATCTATGGGTGGTAAATCTTTCTTCCATGAAACAGAACCACAGGTGTCATCTTTTCAGCTCAACAAATTGAGGATTTTTACTTGCACATGTTTTCCTGACTTATAAGAAATTTCTCAGATTTATCATGGCAGGTCAACATTATCAATACACTGCTTCTGCTGGCCTTGCATTTTATCAAATGCTTAGTGCTAATGAATGCATACCTCAGGAAGAGAAGAATTAATGTCTTTCCATGTGTGAAAAATTGGTTAGTGAGGGGTAAATCAAGAGAATAAGTCCTCTTGCATGTTCAGTTCACAATATGTCTATTTGATTATCTGGGTCTGATCTTAAAGACGGGGAAATTGACATTTAACTTCAGCTCAAAAAATCGAGTTCATTGGAGCCTTAAGTTCTATGAGCTCAAGGGCATTCCTACCGAATGAACAATTTGTCATGTATGTCTGTCTCTCTATCCTCACCCTTCTACTATGATTTGAGTATGCCTCAAGTAGTTAGGTCATATGATTGCATACACTTACCTGGCCCAGCATGCAAGACTGCACCTATGTCATCTTCAGGCCTGGTTGAAGTTGGCCTATTGCTCAAATTTGGAAGGCATTGAATTGGGTAGGTCTGAGGGCCTCCAACGATCCTGGCTTCCTCTGTGGTGAACAGCTGAGAGTAATGTATGCCAAGGTGTTCCCTTTGCTCATCTTCCTCTGGGAGGACCATAAGTTACAGACACTTCCACGATAGTTTTGTGAGCCCACTTTGAGGAACTGAAAGTACAAGATTTGTGGTTGGAGCAGGAAGCATTTCTTTGTATCGGTGTTCTGGAGCTTTGAGCCATTTACATTGCATTCAAGATGTTTCAAGCACAGATTAGGGCACAGCAGTTCACATGCTCACTGACAGCACTACTACAATGTTTTGTGTGAACAAACAGGAAATAGCCCACTTCCAACACCTTTGTCAGTAGAGAATAAAGTTTTGGCAGTTGTACATCAGAGAGAACATTGCTCCTACAGCTGCTCATTTATCAGGGTCCCAGAATCTCTTGGCTGATCCCAGCAGGCATTTTTTCCAGAATCATGTTATCTCTGAAGAGCAGTGTGCTGTGGTCAGTATTTAAAGACTAGGGGATTCTTGCTGTCAACGTGTTCGCAGAGAGAGACAAAAAATGCTATCACTTTTGCTTTCAAGCAGGTCTCCATCTGGATTCTTTATGATTCTTTGTGTGATGGATTTCATCTGAATTGGGACTCTCTGCTGGTGTGTGCTTTCCTCCAATCCCACTCATTCCTGAGGTCATCTGTGAGCTGAAGATTGATCATGCCAGACTGATTCTCATCACAGTAGCTTGGCCAAGACATGTTTAGTTCTCTGACTTCCTCAATCTGTTCATTAGATGACCTTTATATTAACTTTGCTTCTGTTCGTTGTATTCCCTGTACTTTCCCACCTTTCTCCAACAGATGGTGCAACAGTGATAGGTTTCAATGGCAAGTGCCACACACAGGGTTTGTTCATAGTTTTCAATGGCAAGCAGCATCCCTGGTGATGCTTCCTCACTTTTTGGTCTTCAAAAAAAAAAAATTAGTTTTCCAGATGAGATGACCTTTAACAGAACACACTAAAAGGAAAAAAATGAGTACTTCCTGTATGAGGAATTTTAAAACACTTGAATGCATTTGTTTGTGAAAGGTTGGATGACTGGCTTAACTGTGCTCATGACGCTGCACACTCTCCACTGGCCATCCAGCCTTTTGCAAACACATGCATACATTAAAATTCCTTGTACAAGAAGTCTTAGCAATGTGAAGTACTTGCGTTTTTTTTCCTTTTAGTGCATTCCATTAAAGTTATCTAATCTGGAAAATTGTTCTATGTATATCTTTTTCTCTTCCTATTTGTTCTCAACTTTTGACTCAGCATGGCTGTCAGATTTCACATACAGCACTAAACAGTCTGCACCTCACCGCATGGATGCAGCGTGGCTAGACAATGCAGAGGGGACCAAAGATGGGTCACGGAATACATGTTTACACCCACATCTAGAACAAAAGTTGCAGCATCAGTAACAGCCTTTGCTTATTCAAGTGGCTGCAGATGTGTATTCCACTCAGCTAACTCTCATTTTATGTTGCATCAGATTTTGCCTAAATGTTTTGACCAGAATACCTGTTTTGATTTTTTTTATACTGCTTTAAGCCAACATTTGAGGAGATATAGGTACAGTTTATCCTTTGACGTACCTTTGTGTCTTCACATTAAGTAAAATACAGTAGAAGTAGTTTCTAGTAGGCCAAGTTATCTTCTTTAACAGATCAGCAGAATACAGTGTCCAAAATCATGATTAATCTGATGTTTCTCTTGCTTTAATTACAGGATATGACAAAGCAGCTAAGATTGCCAAAACTGCACACAAAGAAGGAACAACACTAAAAGAAGCAGCTATTAAGCTTGGATTCCTTACATCAGAACAGTTTGATCAGTGGGTGAAGCCTAAAGATATGCTAGGTCCTCAGTAATTTTATAAAGTGTACTTAACAGGGAAAAAAATTAAATTGTCTAAAACAAAATATTTTGCAGCTTGCTTTGTTTTTCATGGCCAGTTGTATCATGGTTGAAGTGCTTTTCCATCTGGGACATAATGTTGTACTAGGAAATTGTTCTCATTTAATAAATATATAGCAGTAGCTCTTTTCCAAAAAGATTAATTGATCCAACTGCATCTCATTGCCAGAGGTACCTCATTGTTTATATAGTTTAGGTGCATATCATCAAAAATAATTGTGGACTTGACACATTGGTACTATCAGAGTAATATATAAAAAATTAATTAGGTTTGAAGTATTGTCTTTGCGTTTCTGTCCAAAAGGTGATGGCTCTGTATGTCCTCCTCTAAGCAGACAGTTTGCTGTCCTTCAAGAGACAGTGACAAACTCCTTCACCAGTGGCCCTATTTTTTCCATATTTTTTCATTGTTTGAGTTTTTTAACCCTAAGTTACTGATTTCAACTCCATGTTAACACTTTTGCACAGGAATTTCTTAATGTCATGAAATGTTTGTGTTTTGAAAGCCAAGGAACCAGAATGTCCTGTGAAGCTGTTAGGCTTGCCAGAGCAGTGAAATGAGTGAGAGAGCTGGAAACTGGGGTGTTCTGTATTGCTCCTATCTCCCCAGCCAACTTCATACCCCACATCACCCTATACACTCTTTTTGTTTAGTACCTGCCTTCTAATGGCGCCAGAGAACTTGCTTTTGAAGACCTTAGTGAATTAACTAGGACCATGGGCCTGATGCATAAAAAGCTATTTTCTCTGACAGCATAAGAGTTCTGTCAGATTCACCAGGAAAGCTTTTTGTACTTCTGAACTGAAATGATTTGGCTCCAAAAATCACTGTTCTGGGATTACTGCAGAGCATCCGGTTCAAGGAGCAGGCTATCTTCTGTTCCCTCATGCTCTTGTAAGCAGAGACTTTGGTTCATGGAGCTGAAGCTTTGTTGTGACTGGAAGTATTAAACTTCCAGGAGCTAGATAGTTGGTTTACAGTTTATAAACTCCGTATGAATGCTGACTTCAGAGCTCCACAGTTCTTTAAACCAAAGTTGTTTTCTCATTCAGGGAGGGGAATGAGGGACAAGGAAAGCAAAATTACTTGTTGTAATGGGAAAAGAACCCATAGTCTTTGCTCAGGCTTCTTTGCTAATTGCTGTACTCTACTCTTTGAATCCTAACAACTGCTTTGATTTGCTGTTAGTCTGACCATATCCAATGACTTACACTTTCTTGCATTTATTTTGCTCCCATTTTGAAAGTTCCCCATCTTTAAGTATCTGATGAGGTAGGATTCTCTCCCATGCAAGCTCATGCAATAAATAAATTTGTTAGTCTTTAAAAGTGCCACCAGAATTCTTCTTTGCCTTGCAAAGAAGTAACTTAAAATTCTTGTTTCAATTTGCTATACATATATTGGCTTGATGAGGTATGCACCTTGCCAAAGTGTACAGGGAAAAGAACTTTCATAAATCTGGCACAAGTGAGTGCAATCTCCCTAAAGGTTTTATGGTATCTGAACTCTGTCCTTTCCTCATTACTATCCAATCCTTACGTGCTGTTGGTTTGCTACAGTGAAATGCCATATACACCTTGTTCTTTTCTTCCTTTTGGATATAGCCTCTGATCACTGACTCTGTCTTTGGAGTTAGTTGTCTTAGCTTTGCATTATTCACTCTAATGCAGGGTCTCAAGCAGATGGCCCACGGGCCCATGCGGCCCCTAAAGCTATTTCCTGCAGCCCAAAATGACATGATCATTATCGATATTTGCACTATCATTGCATGGAAAGGTTTCAGTGATGCAGCCCTTAGGCTTATGTACTAATCCTTGTGTGGCCCTCTGCTAGTACTCGCGTAGCCCTCATGGTGACTTGAGTTTGAGACCCCTGCTCTAATGTATTAAAGACAAGGTAGGTGACGGTAGCTGGATGTAACTTTTGACCACCTACTGCAGTGGTTCTTTTATGTGTTGTGGCATGCTTGGCCATGGGTTGTGCCCTTATAGGACACACAGGCCCAATCCAGCCACCTCCCAGGCTCTCCGGGACTAGGGTTACCAGATGTCAGGCAAAAGGACATGTCCCCTTTTTACCTTCACATCCTCTGTCTGGCAGGCATTTTAAAATACATGACTTTGTCTTGCTTTTTACTTATAGGGGTTAAAACGGGGTTCTCAAACACGCAGCCTGTAGGATGCATGTGGCCCTTAAAGCTATTCCCTGCAGCCTGCAATGACACTATTGTTATCAATATTTGCAATATTGTTGTACGAAAAGGTTTCAGTGGTGTGGCCCTTGTGCTAATGTACTAGTCCTCATGCAGCGCTGTACTAGTGCTCAGGTGGCCCTCGTGGTGATTTGAGTTTAAGACCCCTGGGTTAATATGCTGGAGTGCCACAGAATATCTTTTTTTTTTTTTTTTTTTTTAAGGGAAGGTGTTCCAGGGCTCTCTAAAAACAGAAGAATATTAATACTACAGTTTCACCATGTGTTGTCCTTTTTGTATTTCCCTGTCATCCTTCCCCGGCGTCGGTGGCTGGTAGCCCTACCCAAGACAGCATTGTGTCCTGACGCAGTGGTTGAAAACCACTGACTAGCCCCTCCCAGGGGCAGGGCAGTATGATGGAATGAGACTGGAGTAGAATTGCAAACTCTCTCTGGAGGAAGAGGGGTTAATGTCACGTGACCATCTTTAATTTATTTTTTTCTTCTTTACTTTTTGGAGACTGGGACAATGCTGGAGGTTGGTGTCATAAGAAGGGGGAAGTGTCCGCAGGCGAAGGCTGCTGACAGCCCTTCCTCCATTTCCAAAGGGGCAGCTGTGTTAGCCTGGTCCAGCAAAAAAAATAAAGGAGTGGTGTGGCACTTAAGGACTAATAGATTTATTTTTCGCATGAGCTTTCGTGGGAGAAAATCCTCAGTCCGGGGTGAGGGGCCAGGGGAGCCTGAACAGGGAGCCGGGCAGCTCCACGCACGGCCTGGGGGGAGGGGATCGAGTGGGCGGGTCGGAAGCCGCCGCTGGGGTGGTTCCGTCCTTCTTCGTCACCGCCCAACCCGACCAATCGCCGACGCTGCTCCCTCACTCGGGCGGAAGAGCCGGGTGCGCGCCCTTCACGTCTCTTCCATCCTCACTTCCGCCCTTACTCGGACGCGCTCTCGGATTGGCTGCGGCGGGAGGCGTCGCTGGCGCCGGCGCAGAGCGAACGGTCGGCGGGGGGCGGGGCGAGGTAGGGCCCGGCCGGCTGGCGGAGCACTTCCGGGTTGGGCGCGTCGCCGCCGTCGCCTCGCAGTCCTGCGTCTGGGTCCCGCTCTGCCGCCGCCGCGATGAATCGATTCTTCGGCAAATCGAAGCCGAAAGTGCCGCCGCCGACCCTCACCGACTGTATCGGGACGGTGAGTGGGGGAGGGGCCGGCCCGCCCCGCCCTTTCTTCTCCTCAGGAGCCCGCCGCTGCGCGCCACCCTTCCCCGGCAGACCCATAGCTGGTCTCTGCTGTGGCACCCCTTAATCAGCACCACCCTCTGCCCTCCAAATGAAGCCATGAATATTCATGAGCTAAGCCAGACCTCTGAGTACTTTTTCAAAAAATGCTGTGGCCCACCTGCTCAGGGCGTACCCATTAGGGAGCGCTGCCACAGAGAGCACAGCGGCCTGAGTAGAGTGAGACATATAGAGCCCCCCTGAGGCTCTGACCCTCCCCCGAGAGAGGTAATGGCACCACAGAGAGAGCTGTGGGGTGTGCGCGTGAGACACTCCCATCCAAGACAACAGCCGCACCTATAGAGACTGGCACCCGGCCACACCTGTGGAGGCGATACCCTGAGAGACATGCAGCGGTATCGACGCACAGAGAGACCCCGCTAGAGATGTATTTTTCACATGAGCTTTTGTGGGAGAAAATCCCGCTTCATCAGATGCTTCAAAGAGGGTGAACTTACAGAAGGGAATGAAACTAAATGCAAGGGGGTGTAAAACATAGGATCAGGTCATACAGTAACAGCAAATCAGAGCAGTTGTTAGGTTCAAACCATGAGAGACAGCCCCTATAGATACTCAGGACACCTATGGCCAGATGCACTCATACCTTCATGTTTTCTCTCTTGCCATTGCTGCTATTCGAGCTTCCAAGTGGTGTCATCCTCTTCTCCCTTTCTCCTTTCTTGTTCTGTCTTGTCCAACCGCCCACTTCCTGCCCGTCCCAAACAGCCTACTGTGGAATAGCAGAACTGAGCCCAGCAGGAAGCCTCACATCACGCAGTTCAGAGGGTAGGCGAGTCACATGAATCCACTCTCAGGCTGGTGAAGAATGATGGGATTGTTCTTAGCACAATTTCTGACAGATGAACTTGCTGCACAACAGAGTAAAGGCGTCCACGGATGTGCTGGCTTGTTTAAATGTCCTTTAAACTTGTACAAAGTTGAGAGGTATTAATAGAACAGTCAAATGTGTGGTTGGTGCCTGATTACTACTGTAACCTTAGTCATAATGAAAGTTTAGGAAGACATTTAGAAGGTCAGACCACATGATCTTGTGGGCTGTTCAGCCCTTAAAGTCTCTGAAAAGAAGAAATCTACTGAAGTTTTGCTTCAGGAAGCATAATTTTCCACTATATATATTAAGTAATTAAAAGTTGAGGGAAAAGAATATGGCTCCTTGTGGTATTTCACAAACTTTTAGGCAGGCAAAAACATCCCTTTTAGCCATTATGGTGGCAACGAAACCTTTCAAATGTGAAGTAAAACTAATTCACGACTGTCTTCTAGTATTTTAGACAGTTTGAAGCAACTCATTCTTTCATCATTCTCAGTGACTTATCTTTTTAACCTAATGGTGATCCTGTTAAAAACAGATTTTCCAATAATTTAGGTGCCCAGCTGTGCCTAATATGTAATCACATCAACTGTGGGTGTGAATCAGATAAATTGATTGTGTTACTGGACAAATAAATAGAAGAGAGTGATAATCATGGTCAGTGTTTGGAATAACTTTTCCTACTGAGCGTTGCTTCAAGAAGTTACTAAGTAAAAATGATTGGTTTGATTTTCAGTGGTACTCTCTAGAATTTTTATGGAATTAATCTTTAAACAGTAAATCTTCTTCTGTCTTGTAGACAACTTATTTGCATAACAGGTACAATAGTTAATATGTATATAATAGATTCTATAATAAGGATGGGGATGCTGTAGTATTTGGTCTCAAGGGTCACTATAGAAAGCAGCGTATGGAAATGAAAATTTACCCTGTATTCCTGAACACTGTGTGAGGTTCTCAGAATTACCAAGCTTAATGCATATAAATATTTAAATACTCCTGTCAATTTTGGACACACTCTTCTTTATGCCATTTGCTGGATAGTTGCTGCCTCTATCCTTTTCATGTTTTTTTATGTTTACATATGTCCTGTTTCTTTTCTAGTTGCTCAGCAGTTTGTAATAACTAAACAAGTGTCTGTGGGTAGACTGGAAGGGTACAATTGGTGTAGTGATTAAGATTTGTTAACAGCTAATAGAAGCTGAGCCAATCTTTTTTCAATATAAAATAAGTCTTACTGTAGTCTACGCTACAAGTAATGCATAATGTAACAATCCTTACCAAGTTCATGTATGCTGTAATACATTGATAAATATGCACATGATTGGAAATGGTGGATTAATTCAGTTTTAAGTTAGGTCAGGGTTTGATATGACCCATTCATTTCAAAACAGTTACTGAAAATGTAAGGTTACTGTTAACCCTTTCCTTTTTCCTAACAATTAGCTTATGTGGGTTTCTTCATCATTCTTTTATAATTTACTCCTGTTTACGAATTTAATTTTTAGGTAAGACAAATTGGCAGTTTTCTTCAAAAAAAACAGTGCTCAGTTTGGGGACAATTAAGGCGTAACTAAAATCTTAGTTATGTCATATGAGAAACAGAAGCTTAATATATTTATACCGGAATGAACTTGTTAGCTCTCACCATGGCCTTTTTCTGGAAATAAATGCAGTACCTCTTTGCTTATTAATCACTTGTATAGGGGGGGAAAAAGCCATTTAGTAATGAAACTCAGTTCTCCTGTGTGTGTGTGAACTGAAATTTGCCTTAGATTATGTGGAGAAGTTTCACCTACTTTGAACACATAAAAGCTTTTTTTTTTTGTATATCATTTGTTTAAAGATAGAATTTAAAGTCCCTCATCCCATAGTTAAGTCCTAGTACAGCCAGCTCAGTCCTTTGGAAGCAAATGAACTGAGCCCTAGTCTACGCTTACAGGGCTTTTTGGTGTCAGTTGATGGCAGATACACAAGGCACGTAAAATACCTTGTGTATCTGTTCAACGGGACACATTGGGGGAAGCCAACCGCATATGGCATGCGGTCAGCTTTCAGCAACTTCTGTTAGGGGGCAGGAGAGTTCCATGAACTCTGTGATGTCAGAATTTTTTAGACACCTCCTTAAAACTGAGGTTGTGTCTGTTCTGTGTACACTGTAATCTATGGCATACATAATAATTATAAGAGGAGGGTTTGCCTCAGTGTCTTATTTACAGTCATCCTGTTGCGCAGTATGATGCGTGCTAGCTGTCCAAATAAGACTGTCTTCCAACCCTGGTGTTGAGTTAAAAGGAAGATGTATGTTGTTTGTGGAGACTTTGGGACCCTGTGAGAGTTGATGCAAGCCTCCCTAAATGTAGTAGTATATTTTTAAAATAGTGCACATTTTATTTTCATTTAATTAATAAAGCACAGTGGAGAGCTTAAAAGTAAATCTTTCAGTGGCAGCTGTGACCATTGGTTTTGTGTCTTGTGGGAAGAGAGCTGATATTAACTGCTCTGCATAGAAAATACCTCTGGCAATAGTGTATTATCAATATCCCCCTCCAAGATGGCGTATACCGTTTCCTTGTTTAGAGAAACAGGGGTCTAATGGAAGAAAAAATGCACCAGAATTAAAATGTTGACTGACTACCTCCATACAGATGATATTATACAAATTTAATGTCATATCAATGACTATCAATTGAGTATCCTTGCATGCTCATCCCTAATCATGATTCACAGAATGAAGAGCATAAATTGTCTTTGAGACACTTCTCTGAATACTAAAGTCAGTAAATGTTAACTAAGAAAGTCTAGTTGTTTAATGAGTGTAATCCCATTCGGAGAAACTTTAGCCACCTTTGGTTATCTAATTGTCTTCTTCCAAAAAGCTTTTTGACACTTTAAGTCTAGTATGTATAACAGCAACTCTGTGTGTGAATACACTTTGCTCCAAGGACTACAAATACTTGAAGATCTTGAAATCTTGAAGATCAGCTGTGAATTTTTTGTCTATTTTCCTTGTACCATAGGTGGATAGCAGAGCTGAGTCAATAGACAAGAAAATTGGTAGGCTCGATGCAGAACTGGTGAAGTATAAAGATCAAATGAAGAAAATGAGGGAGGGGCCTGCAAAGGTAAGAATGCTCGTTGGTGTACACGTGAGAAGTGACTCATACTATGTCTTTGATGTAATGTAGCAATGTAACCAGTTCCTCAAGTTCTTAGAAGTATCATTAAAAGTGCTTCCTGCAAACTTGGTAGAGGGTGGGCTTCTATAAACTTGTATTCTCAACTATCTTCCCCATTTGTGCCATATCAGTTGCTAGCCGTTAAATGAAATTTCATTTTCATAACGCTACTCTGTGTAGAACTAAGAAAAGTCTACAAAGTCAGAAATAAGATTATCTGCATCTTATGTCTACATCAGGCTATTAGTGATGGTAGACTTAGCCAGGCACGCTCTGGCTGGCCAGTCACACTGTGTTAAACTGGATCTTTCTCTGAACTAATCACTGTGTCTCTTTTCATAATTGTCACTGATTTCACTAAATTGAACACCTACCAAGGAAACATTGAAATGTCAGTAAAACACTAAATGTCAACTTTGCCAGCTTTTTATGTATTGAGAGATGCAAATGAGATCTCACTGTGGGTAGGAGAAAAGATGAAAGTGGGACAAGTTTTCTTACTTTTAAGATTCTTTGAGGTCAAACGTCCAAACCAGAATATGGAAAGCAATGGTACAGGGAGAGGAGGAAGCAGAGAGAAAATGCAGGTGCTTAGAAGTGCAATCTGGGTGCCCCATGAAACCAGTAGACTTTCATGGTAGGGGGGAGTCTGAGTCTCCTTGCTTTCTCTCCGTCCTTCCTCTGCTGTTCTCTGAAGTCAGGTGTGTAGGGGCAGGCTCCTTGGTTCAACTGCCTATGGGGGAGGTAAACATTGAAAAATGGATAGAGGGAGAAAAACTCCCAAACTTGCAAGATGGGGCAGACACAACAAAGGAAACAACAAAGTTTAATTTAAGTTTAGTTTGTTTTGAGTTTTAAAGTGAATGGAAATTCTCCATGCATGTAGTGAAATACTGATAGCACCATGTAAAGCATTATTTGGTTGATACCGACCACTGAAATGTTTTTGAAAGGTAATGACCAATGAAGTTGCCATTTATAGACGTGTGTTCTGCTTTTTTGAGTGTGTTTTCCCTTTCTTTAAAAGTAGTTCTATAGATTTTCATTGTTTTAATACTCATTTTGCACCATGTATTCATTGTGACTGTTACATGTGTTTAACAGTGATCACAATTTAAAAGAAAGGACCTCTCACAGTTTATGCATTAAATAGCATAATAGTGTAACCCAGCTTTGTTTTCATAAACATCTGGCTATTGCTTCTTTTTCAGAATATGGTAAAACAGAAGGCTTTGAGAGTGTTAAAGCAGAAGCGAATGTAAGTTTAAAGCTTTCTTAATACATAATGAAATACTGTTTCATTTGTAGAGATTGGTATGCTTTTCACTTCTTCCATTTCTTCTGAATATTCTTGCACACAAATCAAGGAAGAAATGGCAGTCAGTTACTTAGAAACATCTACTTTTTGATCATCTTACCAAAGCTAATAATTTCTCAGTGTCTGCTTTATTTGTAGATAAATCAGGGCTTGACAAAACCCAGGTGCTAGGTCGCCATGGTGATCATGGGTTTATAGGCTGGTTCCTAGCCTTGCTGTGGAAATGCAGTGGAAGAGTGCCCTCTGGTGACCAAAAATAGAACACTGGTGCCTTGTTGGGAGCCAATTTTGTCAAGCTCTGACATAAATAGATAAATATCTTGGATATTTAACATACATGTTAGTTATATAACTGTAATTGGAGTACTGGTACACTTTTGAGTTAAAATCAAATGAAATCTAGATAAATCACTGAAGTTACACTTGAGTTTCTGTCTTGCTTTTAGATATATGGATGGATATTGCTGCATGTTACATGAATGGCTACTTTACATGTATGAATCAACAGCACAGTAAATACTTTACATGCAGAATGGCCCTTTGCTCTCACTGGTGTTCTTTACATTCCAATTTGACCCAATCAGAACACTATTTTGAATTACCTACATTTCTCCCATATTGCTTGGCATTAGTAAGTTGTCCCAAATTAATGTAAATAAAACCTTTATATCACAGTATTGCACACTGTATAACAAGGATCGACAAAACCCAAGCACCAGGTCATCATGGTGACTGGGGTGGGTAGCCTGGCTCCTAGCTCCGCTGGGGAAATGCAGCAGAAGAGTGCCTCTGGCAACCAAAAATAAAACTGCTGGCGCTTAGCTGGGAACCAGTTTGTCGAGCCCTGCTATATAAACCTTTGTAACCATGAGTATGCATTGTTTCCAGCCTTCTAAGCAAGAGGTTAGTTCTGCATTCAGACATAACTTTTTCAAGTAGCAGACATAGATATGTAGTCAAATTCTAAGGACCGTTAAACAAAATTAAAATGACCATTACCAAACATGGTTTACAAGTAAATAAAGAATAAAGATTACCTTCTGTTTTTGTTTCCAAGTTTGAAAAGTATTCCTTCTCTCAAGTATCTTGGGAATTTTATTTGGGTTACTTACAAATTGCATGACATACGGTAATGTTTTAAACATAGCATTTGTAATACTTTAACAGGTATGAACAACAACGCGATAATTTGTCACAGCAGTCTTTTAATATGGAACAAGCCAATTACACCATCCAGTCACTGAAGGACACAAAGACAACGGTATCAATACATTTATTTCAAGTTTGCTTTATTTGTAAGTGCTGCAGTAGATACAAGCATCTTGTTTTATTCTTCTGTAGGTTGATGCTATGAAACTGGGAGTGAAAGAAATGAAGAAGGCTTACAAGCAAGTCAAAATTGATCAGATTGAGGTGAGCATTTGTATGATGTATCACTAAACTATCCAAAGATTCTGTGTTAAGGTGTTAAATAGTAACTATTACTGTGCACACAAAGTTTAGGTGGGAATAAATGTTCACTGCCTATTTCAGAGAGAATGAAATGAGCTAAATGCACAGCTGATTGCTTCAGTCAGAAATGAGCAGTTATACAGCTTTTGTGAAAGATGAAACTGACCTGATTTTCTACACACTGCTAATCCTGATCACACGGATTTTTAATTCTGGTGACTGTATAGTCCAACACTTGGTTTTTCAGTTCATCAAACTGGATTACCCCACTGGAACAACATCTCTGCTGCAGCCACTTGTTCCTCCCAAACTGTGACAATCTGCTCTGGTTATATTCTTCTCCCACTTCTGTTTCCTAATATTCTTCCATGTTGCCGTTGTTACCTGAATATTCCTTCCAGATTGATTCACCAGTCTCCCAATCTCATGTCTCAGTACCTCCTGAAAACACACATCAAAAAAGTATACAAGGCCTAGTTCTTAGTCCTTCCCTAAGAAGTTTTTACTAAATGACAGCTATGACTTTGCTAAAAGGGAGAATTAAAACACAAAGGTTAAAACACTGCAACTTGACTGCTAAATTCATCTTTTTGGTGTATTTATGCACAGTGCCTACATTTTAAGTCCTTTGGAGGTAGTGCTTGCTATTTTAGCTGAATAAGTGTTTAGTGAAAGAGTTGCACCAAAAATCTGTGTTTTTTAAATAGAATAACTTGGCACAACTCAAGTTAGTCCCTCATTCACTAGAACACCTAGATAAACTTTCTCAAATTTCTATACTTGAGGTTGATTCTTTCCAGGCCTCCCAACTAGTGGTTTCATATTTATTAGTTATAAATATGGATATATCCTTAGCGTCAAGCATAAATGTCTCTATGGCATTTAGTTGTGGGTCTTTTCCTCCCTGCCTATAAATTGGCAGACACCCCAAGTGTCTGAGTTGAAATTATTGATAAAACAAGAGTTTGATACACAGTATTTTCTTGAAATTGTGGAAGAGACTTCTTCTTCTAGCTAGACAGTCCTTCTAATGTGGAGCTACTTCCATCTTCTCAACTCCAGTATTAAATATAACAATGCTTTGGATTGTTTCATAATGCCACTCGGCTGATCGCTTTTTGTTTGGCTTTTAATATCTCACGGGCTGCAGCATGCTCTGTTGGGACATCCATTTTCAATTCTACTGGTTTTTTAAGTGTTTTGTGAAATCCTGTCTAATCACATCTTATTCTTCCTATTCGTGTTGGTTCTGTCATGTAGTTGCATAGTTAACATGCCTGTTCTGTTCGAGGAGCAGCTGTGTTAGTTGTTCAGCAAAACAAACAAGAAGTCCTGTGGCACTTAAAGACTAACAAATTTATTAATTACATGAGCTTTTGTGGGAAAAGATTCATGCAATAAATAAATTTGTTAGTCTTTAAGTGCCACGGGACTTCTTGCTTGTGTTCCTGTTCTGATTTTTCATGCTTCAAATGTGCTTTTTTCAGCCCATCCTGGATGCATCTGACCCCATTTTGTACAATATCCAGCCATCTAATTTGACAATGCCATTGGTTTTGACTGCCTTCATTTGCAGTCTTAGAAGTTTAATATCTGTTTTAATGTGCAAACAATCCGTTGACCATGCTAGGGGACTTGTATCGTTTGATAGGAACATAGGTGAAGAAAAAATTGATCCCAGCACTTCTATATTAGAGTTCAGAGCATGGAGGCGGGGGAGGGAGTTTAGTTTGCAAGCTAATACTAGTTTTACAAGTCTTTAAATTCAATTTGTACAACTATAAAACTATCTGCTATGTTCATAGATTTTGGTGCCAGTTCCCCTTCCCTTATTCCTGTACATCCTTTCTTTTTTTTAATAGCTGAGAGCTCAGAGGGTTACACCAAATGCATAATTAACACAATATTCTATTCTTATAACAATTTCAAAAAGTATTTATAAATATAATTGTTCAGTAGTTTATTCTTCATTAGCTCCTGAGTCACTTCTAACTTCAGTGTATAATTTTAGTTGAATCAGCTTGTACTTGTGCATTTGGGATAAATTTGTTTGTTGTTACCACAGGACATACAAGACCAATTGGAGGATATGATGGAAGAGGCCAGTGAAATCCAGGATGCGCTGGGTCGTAGTTATGGAACACCAGAGATTGATGAAGATGACTTGGAGGCAGGTTAGTGAATAGAAGGCGATTTAGTGGTACTTTCTTACTAGTGCTTTTTAATGTATCTCTAATTGTTGAATTAATTAACATGAATTTATTTGGCTCGGATATAGATCATAGTTGCATCTTTTTTGGAACAACTTCACACTCTTTCTTTGTTCTAAATATGAATCTTTCCTGCTCTGTTAGATGTTGCTTAGTGCACAGACAATGCTCCACCATCCCTATCTATCCTGGGTTGCTGTTTGCATATCCTCTATGTTGTGAAACCCCATACATTTTCCTGGTCAGAGTAATAATTGAAGGAGAGGGTCTGTTAGCTGTGACCCCTTCTGCATATTCCAGTTGCCCTAAGGCACATCTGTCATGATAGATGCTCTGGCTTAGTTTTTAATGCATCCTCCAGTAACTTTGGTAGCTTCATTTTTTCACCATGCCAGTTAAGTTCCTTAATTATATTAACATACGTAACGTAATAATTTAATTTCAGAACTGGATGCCTTAGGTGATGAGCTTTTAGTTGATGAGGACAGTTCCTATTTAGACGAAGCTGCATCTGCTCCAGCAATTCCAGAAGGCACTCCTACTGATGCAAAAAACAAGGTAGGCCTTTTTCTTTTTCATTTAATAACTGTACAGTAAAAACTTGTTTTAATCAGTCACTCATAGAACTGGTAAAACTGTTGCTTAATGGAGGTCTCACAAAGATGGAGCAAAATTTTGCCTAGCATGTTTGGGGATACTGAGGGCAGGCTCTTGTGCAGATCTGATTGTCTGTTTTGGGAGGCTAACTTAACTGTATAAACTGATGATGTCTTTCTGCTGTAAAAATCTATTTGCCCATAAGGAGCTGACTCTAATTAGTAGACAGGGAAGTCATAGTGTACTACATTTTTGCATATTTTTTCAAGCAAATCTAAAACAGCATTTTCCTGGCTATTGCCCTGAAATATATTTAGACTATATCAAAACTAAACTTTTTTCACGTGGCTTTTGTATGTGAGCATGTCAGCAGATTGGTTTTCAATGTTCATGTTTATGGGCTATAATAAAATCAGTAAGAGGGGTGAGCAACAGAAAATACTGATGCTCCTATTTGGTCCCAGTTATAATATAATCTTAAATTCATTAAATTTTGACCAACTAAAAATTCTTCAGAATGTTTTGGTTATTGAGGAATCATTAAACTATTCTCTTTTTCTTGTCCAACAGGATGGTGTATTGGTGGATGAATTTGGACTGCCACAAATTCCTGCTACATAAACATGTATTTTTAAAGCACGTTGGAAATGGCAAGTTATTTCTTACAAATCAAATTAACAAAACATTTTATTTGAAACCCTGGAACACTTGCCTTTTTGGTGTAACTTTAATAGCACTACATCTTACAATGCAATATAAATAGCTGGTGGTGTTTCCTTTCTTTGAAGAAAGTTGATATACTACTGACTTGTCTATTAGTGGAGAAAAATTGGCCCAGTTTCGTTCAGTGGATGTAGTCAGTCTACTGCGCTTTGATTTTCTGTGTGTCATGGAAGGAATAATACATGAAAAATAGTAGTGGCTGTTAATAGTTGAGCTTTGTCTTGATTTGATTTGTATTATATTTTTGTTCTCTGAAACCAACTAAGGCTACATGTCTGCTTATCTTCTGTAAAATAGTTTCCTTATTACTTACTGTACTGATTTGATAATGAATGGATGCATTTTTAACAGTACTTCAGTTGATAATTTCTTGATATTGTATTTGTAACTCTTAATTACAGCTGTAACAGGCAAATAAATACATACAAAGGTTATCTTTAACCTTATGTATTTCATTTTGACTTAAAATGGTATACCACAGAGTAGCTTATCCTTTTGTGTGGTGTTTTTAGTTGTAGTCTTAACCTGTTCCTTGTCTCCATCACTGCCAGTCAACGTTTGAGCCTCGGCCCTCCCTTTAACATCCTTGGTCTAAAGCTGGAGGTTAGTTATGTAAGAATGTTGCAACTGATGTGCATCTCCTCTTGTCGGAAGTCTGGGCATGACTCTTTCTCTTTGACCTTTATTGCTCTGTAGACTATCTAGCAAAAAGTGGGCACAGAAAAAATGTCTATCTCCGTTCCTTTGGATCCATCGGCCAGCAGAGCGAGTACTCCCAAACTCAAATCTCCTTTACTAAAGCCTGTATTGCCAAGTCTTGTAGCAGACTGGCTGGGGCCTGGATGGCTTTGCATATTTATCAGGAATGAAGTGTGCAGATGTTTGTTGTACAAAAACTGAAACTTATTTATACTTAATAAAGATATTTTTCCAACATACGTTTTTAAGAACACATCCCTCCTTAATTGTAATCATCAGTTAAGTTAGAAAAAGTAAGCAGTTCCATACGTAATCAAAAATAAAAAATAGTTTACCTGTTGTTTTAGTTCTCATTAGTAGGTTTTTCTTCAGCTGAAGAAGCTAGACATAAATAATAATAAAGCCCTGGAGCTGTTAGCAGGCTGGGAACAGAGAGCTCTTAGTTAGTAAACTGGTATATTAGAGAAATGTTGCCTGTAGTATCTACAACACTGTGATATTTTCTTCCCCTCAAAGAAACTAACATCAAAGAATTGCAGTACACCTACCCTTCCTAAATTTAAGTGGTGGTGAACACGGCTACATACCTAATATGAAGAAGAACTTAAAAGTCTCAGATTCAAAGTCTGTTTAAATTAACATTAATGGTAACGATTTTAGATCAAATTGTTTTGGGTGCATACAGTTTTTTAACGTAAAGTGTCTTCTGTTTGTGTTCCTTTAGATTATTTAAATTAAAACACTATGACAGAATTGATATTTTAAACTATTCAGTATGTGTGGAATCCAATATTTGACACAGATTGTGAGGTAACAATAAAAATTAGCTATCTTTAGGGACACTATAAATCTGTACTCCTGGCATAAGTTGTTGGCTAAACCCCAGTTTAGTGTGCCTGAGAATCCAGCACTATCAAGCCAGGAAAAGGAAATACTTTCATAGAATATGGCCCTTTAGAACAGTTTGCAGATTGTTTTTAATACGTTTTAGACTTGCATCATAAGTTAGAAGGAGGGGAAAAATCTGTTAAGCCACAGAAGCCAACCCCCTCAATAGAGTACCTATCGGACTCTAAATTGAAATTGTTTTTGATTTTTGACTAAATACCCAAGAAGTATTTTTTTTTAATAACCTGCAAGACAAAATTCTGTTTGAGAGAGCGTAGAAAGCATGGAACTCCACAGCACATAACTTGCTGTCTTTGACTTATTACTTAAGTTGGCCTAAAAATAAAAAAGCCATCAACATTTCCACCCAACATTTTGATGGGAAAATAATTGCAGCACTATTTTTCTCTGTTGTAGACCAGCTGTATTAATTATCAAATTTATTAGAGAGACAAGGAGGATGAGAATCTTTCTGTTGAACCAACTTCTGTTGGTGAAAAAAAAATCATTGCTTGTCTCAGCCTTGCTAACAATGTGTGAGTCTCCAGAACTTTTTTTAAAAAATCCATTTTTATTATTACAGTAAGGTTAGCTTTGCAATGACTGGAAAAATTATTATTGTTACACCTTTAAGCTATAGGAACGCTTCCTAGGGCATGCAATGATGAAATGCAAAAAGATGTAGTCAAGATGGTACCAAACAGGTCTGTGTTCAGACTGCAACAACCAAAGAACGCCTGTTAAAGAAAAGTCCAGAAAACAAAAGTGTAAGCTTGGTCTAAAGGCAAACAGAGTCCTGTGGCACTTAAAGACTGGCAAACATATTTAATGCATGAGCTTTTGAAGGGAGAAAAATCTGACTGTGTCAGACAATGGCTGCCCCTTTGGATCTTGGTCTAAAGAGTTTTGTTTAGAAAAATCAGCTTCTGTTGATTAATGTACAGGGAGCAGTCACCTCTGCTTGACAGAACTATCCTGTTTCTCTGATAAAATAAAACCAGTAAGAGGTATAGAGCTTTTGTAGGCAGAGTTATGGTGATAGTGTTAGTGTAGACAATGGCTTTAGAGTGACCGTGGAGTGGGGAAGGTTGGAGCCAAGCTGTGCAAACTCCTGGGCTCATGATTGCCAAAGGCTACTGCCAGTCTTGCAGAAAGACTGGGCCCCTGACAAACCACAGGTGACTGCCACCCAGCTTGCAGGGGGCAGGTTCTTGTTGGCAGCAAGCCAAGGGTATGGGGGCTCCTAGCCAGGGCCTGTGAGGCTGCGCCCTGGCTCCTGGCCGTGAGTCTGGGAGGTAGACAATTGCTGTTGGGCTCCTAGTTGGGACGCAGGAGGCTGCTGCCCACCTCCCAGCTGGGATGTGGTGGGGTGCAAGAGGCTGCAGGCTGGCTGGAAACTGGAGCACAGTATGCTGCAACCTTGACCTGGAAAACAGCCTGCTGCAGCCCAGTCCTGGTTCAGAGGCAGACTGGGTAAAACACAAGAAGCCCTACAAATAGTGTAGTGGCTAGCAACTCTGCTTAATATACAGATGGTCCTGGGTTCAAGCCCCAGAGGGTTGGACTCAATCATCTCACGAGGTCCCTTCCAAAGCTGTGAGTCTATTTAAGTTTCTGTATGGCTGTTCTGATGCCTGGCTGGGTTTTGGAGCAGAAAGGGAGATGCAAGGAAGGCAGCCTGTGTAGGGCTACTGGATATATAGAAGTATGAAAAAGAGGACATTAGAGGACACATAGCAAAAATGTAGCATTAATGTAATATTCTTGTGTTTTTAGGGGGCTCTGGAACGCTTCCCCCTAAAAACAGGCTGCTCCAGGGCGTTCCGGCATACTTTAACCCCTGTAAGTAAAAAGCCAGCCAAAATCACGTCTTTTAAAATGCCTGCCAGGGGGAGGTGGTGCAGGTAAAGAGGAGGCGACGTCCTCCTTTTGCCCGACATCCGGTGACCCCAGGCACGAGGAACCCTTTGGCCTGGGGGGAGCATCCCGGCGGGCGAGGGGAGGCGCGTGTTGCCCACCCCGCGCGCTCAGGCACGTGACGCTGCGCAAGCCCCAGACTGGCGGGGGCTGAAAGGACGGCGTCGCACCCGGAAGTGCCCTATTGCCCCGCCCGTTTCCGGCACGAGGCGGGGCCTGCCATAGGCTGGGGGCTAATTACTTCTATCGTCACCGTGGGGGCGGGGACTGGGGCTCGGGTTCCCTTCCGGTGACCTCAGCCGTCATTTCCGGTGTTTCCCGCCGCCGGCTTTGCAGAGCCGATTGCCGCGCGCGTGACCCGGCCGGAAGCGTTCGGCGGCGGTTGGTTCCCGGCGGACATGGCGGCGCCCGAGGCTCCGGTTACCGTTACCGTCACTTACAGTAAGAGGCGGCGCCTTCCGCGCAGCGCGGGCTGCGGGCCGCGCGGCCGCCTCCCCGGCACCAGGCCCCGGCCGAGCTGCCGCCGCGCTCCGAGAGAGATGGCCCTGCCCGGGGCCCTGCGGGCCGGGGAGAGCCGTGCCCGCAGCCGGGTCCTGTCCCTACAACCAGCGCCTTTCTCCGGCGCCGCCTGCGCCCGCCGTGTGGCTGGTAGGGCTGCGCCACACAGCGCTGTGACAAACAGCAAATCCCTCAGCCCTCCAAGGGATCTGAGCCAGCCACGAAAAATCGTCTTTCCGCCTTCCTATGATCAGTGCGGGTGTAGTAGCCCAGATTTGCGGTGCTGGGCTGTTGAGAGAAAAGCTCGTTCTCTGCTCTGGTCAGTGGGGGGAGCCGGACAAGAGGAGGAAGAATCACAAGTTTATTGACACTCAGAGCTACTGAGTGTGGCCAGCCCGAAGGGCCGGTGTGAAAGGGTGTTTATACATAGGTACAAATACTTAATTCAAGGAAATCTAAAAATGGTTAATATATTCAAGGTAAACAAGATAAATGCATTTATTAGTACCATATAGGGTTAGTTTTCGTACATATTCACATAAAATACGAGAATTAGTAAAGAAGGTCAGGCTGGCTCCTCAGAGCCTGGGAATGGAATAAAGAGGAGAAATTGTTGATTAATAGGTGACCTCGAGACTGGTGCAGTTTCCCTTATCTCCTGCTTATAGACTGCTCAAGGATGAGAGGGGCTCTATACTTTTGTTAGTCAGGCTAGAGGTTGAAATAATATTAAGGGAACAGTGCTAAGATGGAGTCACTTATGCTCACAAGTTTGTGGTCTCATTACAAATCTCACAACAGGGCTCCTTTGCATAATCAAGGAGGAGGTGAGAGTCCCTGTGCTAAAGTTTGGAAACAAAGCTAGTAACCTCCCAGGCACTGATCTTGCAGTAGAGTCTTTGCAGGTAAACTGTGCCCAAGTGCAACCAAACTAAAGGGCACAGAGGTAAGGGGAGAGTTGTTACTTCTCTTTTTGCCTTCATATATGGCCAGACAAAGGGCAAAAACAAAATTGCGATCTTTCTGGAAAATACGTTGACAGTTTGGGGACATTTAATAAATATAGAGAGGCAGCATGTGGGCAGAGCAACAGATATTTGGGTGAATTTTGCTGTCTGTACAATGGAGGTGGAGGTGCTGCCCTTCTTCTGTGAAGCTATTGGAGATCTGCAGATGAAAAGAGTTTTCTCATTATTACTGTTCAGGAGTCTCAGACTCAAATCACCATGAGGGCCACATGAGGATTAGTATGTTAGCCCAAGGGCGGCACCACTGAAACCTGCTCATACAACGATATTGCAAATGTCAGTAACAGTAGTGTCATCATGGGATGCAGGAAGTAGCGTTAGGGGCTGCATTCAGCTCACAGGCTGCATGTTTGATGCCCCTGGTTTATAGTGTGAGATACCCAGTCAGATAAGCAGTACCTGAGTTATGGTAGAACAAGAAATCAGAAGAGAAACATTCTTAGAATTTTCAAGAAGGCTGAGGTTTCTCCTGATAAAAACTGTAGAGGTATCTGGACTTTTAGGTTCATCACTGTGATACAACTGTGCAATAATTTCACTGTTTAGTCAGTCGAGAGGAACTTTTTGCTGCAGTTTCACCCTTGTTTTGTCTGAAATTTACAAAACGTGGCCCCAATCCTGCAGCTGTAGACATGTCTTAAGTGTCTAGTGATACTAGTGACGTGTTTCTTTCTCTGTTTTTCATCTGTTTTCATTACTCTTTAGGTGCTCAAATACAATTAACATGTTTGGAGCAGGATTGTTTCCTTGTTTGTTTGGTGTCCAGAATATAGATGCTCCAATTCTGACTGGAGTGTGTTGCACTGTATTGAAATGCTATAGGTGGTGTGCATGAAGTACCTTATTAAAGATGATTTTCTCAGCCATATCTGGCAAAACATTAAAAGACTGTATAGTGAACTTGTCTGGTGTATATACCTGAGAAGTGAGCTTTATAGTCAGTCTGAATCTGATCCTGGAGCCTGATCTGTTTTTAAAAAAAAAAAAAAAAAGGCGAGGAGTGCTGTGGCATTTAAGGACTAACAGATTTATTTATTGCATGAGCTTTCTTGGGAGAAAATCCCATTCTTCAGATGCTTTGAAGAGGGGGAACTTACAATGGGATGAGAATGAATGCAAGGGAGTGTCAGACATGGGATCAGGTCATAGAGTAACAGCAAATCAGAGCATGTGTTATGATTCAAATCCTGGGAAATAGCACATAGAGGAGGGTGAAGTCAAGTTACCTGTTGTAATGGGAAAAGAGGCCATAGTCAGGATCCAGTCCTACTTTCACACAATCTAATTTGCATATTAATTCAATTTCACATGCCACTGACTTCCTTGAGGACAGTTGTTAACAGATCATCAGTGGAGTGATTAGAAGGATGGAAGATGTTTTCACCAGAGAATTCAAGAACCAGAGGAAAAAGCTGAATACTTTTTTAAGAGCTCTGGAATTGTAAAACATGAGAAGATCAGAGAGAAGCTGGTTGTCTTTCACAGCAGCTACAATTAAAGATAGACTTAACAGAACTCTAAGCACAGCTAGTCATATTACAGGGGAGCCTGAACTAATCAAATTGCAGAACAAAAGGAAAGAACAAGTTGAAAAACCTGAAACTTGCTTAGAAGCTGTAAACAGGCATTTGAGTTCTAAAAGTCATTATTGGAACAGCCGTGAGGGAGGGGGAGTGAAATCCCAGGTGAAGAGGGACAAATTCCAGCCTACACGCAGTTGGGATGGAATAAATCCTGTCTCGAGATGATGTATGTCCAACCAGAAGCACAGGGTGTAACACATGGACATTTTTGTGTGGCTGGTTTTGCTTCACCATAGCAGTCAGGGAGTTGACTCGCATCACAGACTTTCAAGAACAATTGCTTCTGGGATCTATAGAAACTTTCCTAAAGAGTGAAACTGAATATTCATGGCAAAACAATTGACTTAAACTCAGCAGCTGATGTCACAGTAATCTCAGAAGGTATTTACAATCACAATTACAGTCCTCCCAGAGCTGAAGTCACCTGACACAGCCCTGATTAGCCCCAGAGATATTCTGAACAGCATTGGCCAGTTGACCACAGAAGCAACTTGCAAAGATGAAAGCTATACATGCAGAATATTTGTGATAAAAAAAAGATCATACATCTATTGCCTTCTCAGCTGCAGTGTGGCATCTGTGGTGAGTCTCATTAGAAAAGTGGAAGAATTGAGTGGAAAATTTGGACATGTTGGACTCTTTAAAAGGCAATCCAGCATGCACAACTTTGAGACACAATTCTAAACCATGTACCCATCTCATTTCTTCATAATGTGGAAAACTAAGGAGAGTGGAGCCCATTGGTATAGTTGAAAAAACTTCTGAGCCAACAGCATGGTGTGCCCCTATGGTACCAGTTAAAATGAAGAAGTACAAATGTTTGGATTTTAAAGACTTTAAATCATGCAGTTGCAAGAGAAAAATATATCCTCTCAACACTGGCTGACTTCTTGTCAAAAGTGAAAGGAGCTACAGTATGCTTCAAACTGGATAACTCAAGCAGATTCTGGCAACCTTCTTTAGTCAAAAAGGTGCTAATCTGACTATGTTTATCATACTTGTTGAGAGATTTTGCTGTTGAAGGTTTATCTTTTGGGATTATCATTGCATATGAAATTTTGAAACAAAGATGGTAGAATTGTTAACAAACCTAAATGGAGTTGTAGTTTTCATGGATGACTTTTTTTCCAAAGGAAAAATGCAACAAAATCCTCAATTAAGTTCTAAGCCTTATCAATCAACGTGGACCGAAGCTAAACAATGAAAAGCGCGTTTTCCACCTACCTGAAATTTACTTCTGGGGACAGATAGTGAAGATAGGATGAGTCCCAGCTGTGAGGAAGTAAAAGCAATTTGAAAATTGAATGCATCAAGTAATGTACCAGAGCTGAGATATGCATTGGCAATAGTAATTGCCTTGGTCACTACCTACAAGACAGGAGTCTCAAACTCAGATCACCATGAGGACTAGTACTTTAGCCTGAGGGCTGCACCACTGAAACCTTTTCATGCAACAACATGGCAAATATCAGTAACAACAGTGTTGTTGCAGGCTGCAGAAATAACTCTAGGGGCTGCATGTTTGAGACCCCTGCTACAACAGCTTCCTATGATGACTAAAGCACTGAATGAGCTATTAAAAGTCAAACACATCTTGGGTATGGGGGCCAAGTAAAGAAAATGCCTTTAAAAAGGAAAAGAAATTACCTCAGCAGCTCCATTTCTTCTATGACAACCTGTGCCCCATGTTGGCAAATGCGATCAGTTTGAGCAACACGCGACATGCTGGCCAGAGCTGTGCCATTCTTGGCTCCAAGCAGTGCAGCACACACGTGCTCTCCCTCCAGGAGGTTGCAGACCTTTGCCATTGCCAGCAGAAAGCCTGCTGAGGCCACAGGCACACAGCCACTCCACCCCACCCCACCCCACCCCACGCCACTGAGTCTGCTGCTGGGAATCCTGGTGCCATCATAGACCTGCAGACACCCCCTCTATTTCTTGTTCTTCTGAGTTACAGATCGGCACCAATAACAGTTGCTGGGTATAGTCTAATATGGTTCCTGATGAGAAGACATCTTAGAATTAATGTCCTAACTTTGGAAAGGAAACTATCTCAAAAGTGGCTATAGACAGAAAGACTAACCAAAATGGATACAAATGCAAAAAGAGCCTGTGAGCACTTTTACAACAGACACCCCTCAGAGAACTGCCGAGTCTAGAACCTGATAACCATGTGCGTGAGACTGGATACAGAAAAGGATGGATAACTCCAAGTTTCGTAAAGAAGAGAATTCACCGCTTGGATCATATATGATCAAGACTGACAGTGGAGAGCTTAACAGAAACTTTTAACATCTACATTTGATTTCTCAGAGTAAACGATGAGGAGAGTAAATTCTGCAGATGACGGACGCTGATAAAGAAGGTGACTCAGGTTCCAAACTGTGACCATAAGCAGTTGTTGTAACCATTGGACATCCTGATGTCCAAGTTGTTACAAGGTCTAGGTGATGTAATTGGATTAGCGGTATGATGCAGAGGCACTTAACACACAGATGTGCTTATCTTCAAATATAGTGTGATGGTGATTATTTTGTAAATGGTACGAGAGCAGAACTCAAAGGGGGAGATGTAATGGAAAGTTAACCTTTATTTTGCTGCTTTGCTACTAGGAGGCACAATGTATAAAATACCTTATTTCAACTAATGTCAGCCATACCTGGCAGAGTACTGAATGCATTTGGGGTGTCTCTTTTTGAGAAATAACCTTTGGAATCAGTTTTATATTTGGTAAAGAAGTCTGACATGGTAATAACAGCCCTGCAACCTACTGGTGCCTGGAGTACATGACAAGCCCTATAGCAGTATAATTGATTAATAGTAATAGATCACTGGTATGAATAATGATCCTATCAGTAGAAACGGAAATAAACTGCTAGCTGACAACTCTCAAAGGCATCTAGGCAGTCAGTGGATAGTACCCGAAGGGACACTGCTCAGATGTGTGACGCTGCCACAGAATGGAAATAGGTCCCATACTTGTAGAGCACATGCCCTCTGCAACTTCCTTCTGGTATGGTGGATGGCTATCTTAACCATTTGCCAGGAGGAGGCTGATTTAAAAAAAAAAAAAAAAAAAAGGTCCTGCAAATTCCTGGGGGCAACAAGTCCTGCCATTTGGTATTGTGGTGGGACCCAAGGGTCAGGAAGTGAACAATGTGAAGCCCAGGCACGTACAAATGTTAGTTGGGTGAGGTTCAGTGGTGGAGTGGCTGGCTGGTATTTAGCCACTTTAGGTGCATGTTGGGGTTAACTAAGGAGGCTCATGGGGCAGAGGCTTGATGAAAAGTTACAGAGTGCCTAGCATGGGAAGTGGGTGGGAAGCACCCTTCTGTAGGATCTACTAAAGGAAAGCACGTGAATCAAGAGGCAAAACTGCCATCACCTCCTGGAGCATAACGGGACACATGGGGCAGACAGCTCCATGTTCTGTCTGTGCTCCAGTGGACCCTCCAGTTGTAGCCCAGGAGGTCTCCAACTCTGATACTGGCCAGAAACAACCTCCAGTGCACTAAGGGTGTCTCTTCCACCACACAGGGTTGTGCAGCAGAAATCATCTCCCTCTGTGACCACTGAGGACCCGGTCTCAGACACTAGCTTCTGGGTTCTGCAGAGGTCCTGGTAAAAGACTGGCAGCTCAGTGGTCTCAGGGAAGACCTTACAGGTGAAGATAATAGAGCTTTTGGTCATATTGGGGCCCTTGGAGGAAGGCATGTGCCAGCATGTTAGAGGAGTTTCTGTGCAGGGCCTGGAGATGGAAAGTATGGACCTGGCTATGGATGCAGGCAAGGCCCTGTCTGCCCTCCCTCCCTTCCTCTTAGAAGGTGTGGAGGCAGGGCATGGCAGGAAGAAAAAAGGCCGTACAATGGTTAAGGTATTAGAATGTTCATATGGAGAACTGGCTTCTAACCCTGCCTGTGTTACGCTGGTCAGGTTGCTTAAACCAAACTTTTGCAGAAATGCAGAGCACTCACAGCTAGAACTGAAGTCTGTGTGACTGTGCTTTGAACTGTAAGTGCCAAGGCAACCTTGAGAGTGAGGGAGAGGGTGTTTTCCTAGCTTTATTTTTTTAAGGCAAATTGAAAAAGAGGAACTTCCATCATGTTGATAGCCAGCCAGCAGGGTTGGATGCTTTACATCCCTCATATAGATCCACCACTTGAGCTAAAGGAGTAACTGACAGCAGTAGTAGGTTGTCATCTTCTCTGAGGAACAGCGCTAGGTGAGGTGAGACACTTATCACTGAGGTTCATAGATGTTTGGTGATAGTGCAAGACTACTAAGAGTCAGAAATATTGGGTTCCATTCTAGGCTGTGGAAGAGAGCATATCTAGTGGGCACAGATTCTTCTGTCCTCTTTCCCTGAAACTTGACCACTTCTATCCCATCCACTATGATGCTTCCTGGGGTTACGATGTTGTACAGCACCTTGCAACCAGGTACCCTGAGCACGAAGAAGCCTTGTCTATTCCTGTTGTTAGGCCTGTTCTCTAACACCACTAGCCTCTGACAATGGAAATACTGCCTCTGAAGGCCTGGAAGGCCCCCCCTCTATCTTGCAAGTTAGAGAGAGGCATTCTCCAACCCTCATGTCTTCTGAGCATCTTCACAGAGTACCTGCTCATAATCCACTCAGATGTTAACATAATTTTCAGTATATAAGACAGCTCCTTCCATATTATCCATACATGTGTTTCACAGTGATTACGAGGACCAGAGTGGTGCACGCTTTCAGCGATTTCAGAGATCTTACAGGAACTAGTATTTAGGCACTAGACCTGGGGGATCCCTGTAACCCTTACACATTCCTGTACCCTCTGCCAGTTGATATTAAGAGGTCCCTGGGTCCTATTCCCTCCAACCTATCTCCGGCCGAGTCCTGAGTCTTCCCCATCATAAGCTTCTTGTCCCAAATGCATCCTCGTTGCAAATGGAATCTTCATAGAATTCAGCTACTAAAATCCAAAAATCTGCTAAGCCAACATGAAGATGATTTTCCAGTGGCTTCTAATTTGGCTGAATTTGCATGGATTTAGCAAAAGATGCATCCTGACCACAAAGGCCACCTCTGGGAAATTTCAAGTTCCAGAGCTAAAGAGGTCATTGTGTTTTTAAGAAATGGGCAAAACACCCCCCGCCTCATTCTCAGTATGGTCGAATTGTTTCGGTTGAAATTAAAGAAATAAAATAAAAAATTTTCATCCCAAAGCAAAGATTTGGCACAGAAACTTCTGCCCAAATGTGGCAATTTTACAAGCAACTGAATAAAAGGTCTTTTATAATACCAAGTGTCAAGCAGAGGCGTCACTGGCCCATGGCCAGGGCAGGAAGTGGCTGCGGGCAGCCGGGTCCTGCATCCCCAGCTGGGGCTGGAAGCGGCTGCGGGCGTCTGGGGCCAGGGCCAGGGTGGAAGCGGCTGCGGATGGCCGGGTCCCGCATCCCCAGCTGGGGATGGGGCAGCTGCAGCCGGCGGCGGCTGGGCACCAGATCTCCGGCCTGATTGGGCCAGATACAGGACACCAGCGCTGGGATTCGGGGCACATGCCCTGGGTGCCCAGCACCAGCGACGCCTCTGGTGTCGATAATCTTATTAATAGATGATGTTGCTCAAACTGCTCATGAGACATTCAAAGATATTAAAAACCCTGTTAGTGACTAATTTCTAGAAAAAAATTCCATTTTAATGCCACATCAGATAGGTCAGTGTTACTCTAGTTAGGTATGTTCCAAAGGGGCAGCCGTGTTAGGCTAGTCCAGCATAAAAAGCAAGGAGTCCTGTGGCACTTAAAGACTAACAGATTTATTTATCACATGAGCTTTTGTGGGAGAAAATCCCGCTTCATAAGACGCTTTGAAGATGGGGTAGCTTACAGAATTTAATTCCACATATATTCAGAAATAACATAGTCCACACAACTGACCTTTTCCCTTCAAAATCCTGTCACAGTGGAGTCTTTTGCCTTTAGAAGCAAACACCCCTACGGTAATGGGGAAACGTCTATTAATTTAATCTGTCCTGACCTTAAAAATACACAACAAAATAGACAAGCACCATCATTGTCCTTATCTCCTCATGTACTTGTACACACTAGAAAGTTTGGATGCAAAAAGTCGACTTTTTGTGTCAAAACAAGTCCACTGTACACATTGGAATGCTCATTTTGTTGTCAACACTGCTGTCTTTTGGCAGCAAAATAACACCACCTGTGAGAGAGGAATTGCCACCTTTTTTTATGTAACTTTGTTTTACTGCAAAAGAATCAGTGTGGACACTGAAGCTGTTGCTTTCTATTTTACATAGCCTATGGAAATATCCCACAATGCCAGTCAAGGCCACTCTGGTCTTGTGGAGCAATCATACTTCTTAATTTCATTGCTCTACCTGCTTCCTATGCTGCCGGGGACCCAGGAGTCCTGGCAGCTGCTTCCTATGCTGGTGATGATCTGGGAGCCCTGGTGACTGCTTCCCATGCCTCCAAGGCTGTAAGGTCCTGGCAGCAGTGGGACAGTTGGGGGCCGTCAGGGAGTTTGTGGGCTGCCTGCAGGGAGCTCAGGGGTTGACTTCTCAGCTCCCCCACTATCATCTCTTTTGTTGTTGAAAGTAGTCCTAGTGAGGAGATACTCCACAGACAAAAGGATAACTGTCTACACGACCCACCACTATAATTATGGTGGTTACTGTATACCGGCTGTTAGAACTCTATATCGTAGATATAGTGTGACTTAATTCAGATAGTTCTTTACCTGAGTCTTGAAAAATCCACACACTGAGGGATTAATGAGCATTTTTTGTGTGTGTAAGTGCCACCAACTTCTGCAGAACTGAAATATCTCTCTCTAATTTAAATAAATAAGCATGTATCCCTTGTGGATGCAAAGATACAATTCTGAACAAGAACTGAATGCAGTTTACAACGTCCTCTTTCTATGTTTGCAGCCAGACAGTTTTCGTGCTTCAGTTGCTGCTCATAATTTCACTCTGCTGCTAGGGAAGGATAACAGCAGGGGCAGGTAATGAAGCTGTTCTCTAGGAAAGATCCAATTCACAACATCCAGGAGGCTGAGGAAATGGTACAGAAACACAGACTCCCTGGCCTTACGGTGGCCAGAAGGAAAGAGCGATTGAGATAAAAGACAAAGCCACCAGGATACAATTCCAGACAAGCGCTGTTCCTTTTCTCAGCAGCTGGGAAGTGGGCTTCTTAATTGGGCTTTACCCCTGAGTAATGGGGATTCACCTACGTTTCACAATGGGCTATGACTATGAAGTTTAATTCTCTGGCTATTAGGTGCCTGCTAAAATGTTCATGTTAGGAAGTGATAGATGGTATGTGTGAAAGTTTGTGTGTGCATGTGAAATCATAGATAGGAATGGGAAACTGATGGGATAAAGTAGAGAAGAGTGGTATACAAAATAATTTATACATTATCTTCTGATTTTTTTCAATCTGGATGCATCACTTTGCATTTGTTTAGCTTAAAATCCATGGGACACTGCCGAGATCTAATTTCCTAGTGTGCGAATATTTTTTTTTTCTTTCTGAAGATACCCACCATTTAAGACAGGGGTTCTCTAATGGTTTTTGCTGGGACCCCTTTGAAAATATTTCAGGTTATGATGATCCCCCATCCTCAGAAAGTGATAGCTCCCCAATGTCATCATTGCTGGTATGAATGTGGGCTGACAGTTTGTGACCCCCACATAATAACCTCACATCCCGCAATTTTAGAACTCCTGATTTAACAGTGACCAATTTAGAGAACAATATGAACAATCTGAGTCATCAGTAAGTGTTACAACTCTACAGAGACAGTTGTACTTAGGTCATTAGGAGACATTGATATGCAGTGGTCCTAGTTCTAACCCAACAGGTATTTCACCTAGTCACTTCTCTCCATTGCAACCTCCTCTTATTCACAGTGATTTTATGATTATAGCTAGAGCCCTTGACAGAAACAAATAAGTGCATCCGTATCCAACCTGCATCCGCAAGAAATGGTCCACAGATATCCATGTTGTGTCCACGGATGTGGATATAATGCAGATATCCGCATATTTGCAGGGCTCTAGCTCTGTGCAGATAAAAATATGCGGATCTGTATCCGATCTGCCTCCGCAAGAAATGGTCTGCGGATATCCGTGTTGTATCCGCGGATGCGGATATAAGGTGGATATCTGTGGCTTTGCAGGGCTCTAATTATAGCCACGTCCTATCTGGTATACTATGGAGTGATTATAGTTGTGAAGGCCTTGATTGCGTTTCCATTGTAAACCAGAATTTAGCCATTGCCCCTAACATCCACAAAGTTCATTTTGGCCTGAAATTGGTCAGACCTGGGACAAAGTTAGACTTTTTCAACTAATTTTGAAATTAAGTGGAAACAAAATTCCTTAACTCGATTGCCTAGAAATACACGTATTCAAACAGTCTTATCTTTTTTGCTGCTGTGTAGCAAATAATTGATAAAGAAGGAGTGAAATAGAACTTATTCTGCTAGATTCTGTAGCTCCCACAGCAATCCAATTTTATGGATTAAACTTAAACAATTACTAATTCTTTGAGAAAGTTGCTGGGGTTTGCGGTTCTAATGATGTTAATACAGCAAGTCAACTACTGAAAACATAAATTTTCTTTTAAAGTAAAAAGTAAATCTTTAGCATTTTTCCTTGCAGCAATAAATATAAACAAGAAGATTTTCCTAATGAAGTTAATTGGGGAATGGGGAGGATAGGATTCCTTTCTTTCTAGAGATGTTGAGAAGCCCATAAGAAGGGAGGAAATGCCCATGATGATTTTCTCTGGGACCCTTGTTTTAGCCAATCTTCACTACCTTTGAGCCTCCTGGAGTTGCTGTTCAGCAGTTCTGATCTGCTTACCTTAGATCCGTGAGGGTGGAGGGCAGAAGAAAGCAGCAAGCATGGAAAAGGGGATCTTAGGGGTCATATTCCTCCTTCCTGTGGGTTTACTGGTATTTGCAAGAGGTGAGAACTCTTAGGGAGCCTGACACCCTAGGACTTCCTGAGCCTTTGCTGACTTGCTGTCCTTATTTTGGGACAGGCTAAGGAGCCTTCTGAGATTCTGGGTGGGGTTTGATCTCTTTCCTCAGCATTGCAGGGATGTGGCTTGGATAACCTTCAGTACAGATGAGGATTGAAGTTTTTTTTTTTGTTTTTTTTTTTGTTTTTTTTTTACAGGAGCTGAATATGCTATTCAGGTTCAAGGGGAAGGAATGTGTCTGGGAGATTACTAGGTGGAGTGGCTGGGGCAGTGGGGAAGGGGGTGATCGCTCACCATGGCCTAATGCAGGAGGGCTAGGGAGCAACAGAAGGAGTAAATAGGATCTTTGGTTTACTGACTCACCAAGCTTCCTGTCATCAACATTCATCCCTGTTTTGTGAATCTTAGGAAACCCATAGGTTTCTGGAGGTTACAAATCCTACCGAGAAGGAGGTATGTTCTTGTGCACCTCCTAGCTTCTAAAGATGAGTAGCCATGATCCTAAGGGCTACTGAGACTTTCAAGGGTGGGAGTCCCTGTCTGTAGCCCTTAGGATGTCTGAACCATCATGGCTTTCCTCCAGGGGATGATGACTGGGAACAAAATTTAGCTGGAGAACATTGGCCTGTAGAACAGAGGCACATTCCTTGCTTTCCAAATCTCCCCTTTGGTGGATCTCCTTCTCTTAGCAGGAACAGGGCTTGCACAGCCTATAGTCACTTAAAAATGTAGAAAATTCGTATACAAAACTTCATAAAGTTAATAATGCTGTAGACTGGTTTGAGTGAAGATTGCCTTTCAAGATTATTAAAATTAAGTATTAGACTCATTCAGCCTCATATTTTCTAGTTAAGGTTAAACTTAATGGTGGATTGTCTATTTTTTTTTTTTCCCCCTCAGGTAATGAAAAACATACTATTCAGATTGCTTCTCATCAGGAAGACAGTGAACCAACACTACAAGACATGGCTTTGCTTATTGAGCAAGTTACTGGAGTTCCAGTTCCTTTTCAGAAACTAATATGTAAAGGTAGCTAATATTTAAGGATATTTTTCATAGGTGCCGTAGATTCAACACTAAACCCCAATTCTCATTTAGTTGAGGATTAATTTACCTATCTCTTCCAGATGTATTATGTTAATCACAGAAATTTTAATTCCCGTCAGTCCTAGAAATGACCATGAATAATTTAATATTTTGACACACTAGATTTACGGATGATATAGTAGGGAAGCATAATTAATTGTGATACTTCTGGATTTTGAGTGGGCTTTTATTAAGAAGTCAGGGTTAAAGTCAGTTTCATACTTATTAGTTTAAAATGAAACTGAGATTTTTTTCCTGCTGCTTTGTCTCTTTACCAAGTCAATCAGATGTGGCCTAATCCTAATCACTTTCACATATACAAAGCAATGTGGCTCATGGGAAAAGGGTACATGGATCATTCAAAATACTGAAAAACAGCCACTGGCAAAAAGTGAAAAGCCTAATTAATATTTATTTTGTAAATTTAACAGGATAAATGGAAATCTGTAAAATAAATATTTTTTTCTTTTCATTTGCTGTGGCACATTTAATCTAATTCAGGTTGAAGTGTATACAGTTTGTCAAAGTTCCTTTAAAAAACCACTCTCAAATGTTGGAATTTTTTATTGAAAATGAATAATTTATTTTAAAAGCAATTACAAACAGTATTAAATATTCATTTATGAAACAATCAAGCATTTTGGACTTCACACCCTAAAGCAAAATTGCAAATACTTCTTCCCATTTTTAAGGTGGCTTGTAGTTAATAAAAAAAAATAATTGTTTCCTTTTTCCCTAGGAAAATCCCTAAAGGAAATGGAACAGCCATTATCAGCACTTGGAGTTAAAAATGGTTGCAGAGTCATGCTGATTGGGAAAAGGGTATATGTCACTTCATGAAGTCTCTTCCATTGTTGTCCTCATATCTATTGATATACCTGTTCAGGAGCTTTCTCGCTGCTTGTGGTGAATCTGCTCACAATGACTGTCAGCTTAATGAATGTGAAAGAAGTGCACCATGTACTTATATAAGAGTGCACTGTGTATGCCTGTGATTGTACATGCAGGTCTTCATTCTCTTGTCCTACAACTAACAACTCTGTGCACCCTGTGTATTTTTTTGAAGTTGCATCAGATGGTGTCTCCTTGGGTTTTTTTTATTTTTTTCTTTTTGCCGGACTAGACTTAACATGGCTGCCCCTTTGGAATCTGCCTAATTTGTCATCCTACCAATATTCCTGAGTCTGTTCTGCATCTCTGCTCTTCTCTGCCCTTCTTATAGTTCAGAGGTATTAAGCAGAAGGCTAGCTGTATGTTTCAGTTCTGGTGCTAGCCACTTACAATGAATAAGGATGTGATTGTCACAGTAGCCACTGTTGTGGAATTTATGGTCCCTGCTGTGTTTAAGCGGTTTTAGTTTGCTTTGATTAGCAGCTGTTCATTAACCATTTATTGCTTTAATCAAGTTCTGTTTCAGAGAGGATGAGAGCATGGTAGTTCGTGGCAGCAAGGCTTGCAAATGTCATGACCACAGCAGGAATTATCTATTGTTTTTTCGCCATGTCTGTGCTGTGAGCTGTACATAATTCTACTATGCAAAATTATTTCCCTAAGTTGGTGAAGAGGCATCTGGATTTGCCAGTGTTACCAGCCAGGGATAGGAAAATTGTTGACAGTAAGGACGTTAAACTTTATTATGGGTAATGAAGAGTAATAAAAGCCATAAATTCTTTGGTCCTTGATTTCTTTCCCTTCAAATTAGTCTTGTACTGTATTAATATGCAATATTATCAGTTCCCATACTAAGTATAGTCTTGACTGAGCAGTATAAACTGAGGTAGCTTATTTGATTGAATACTGAAAGTAGTCAAGTTGATGATGCTGAACCTATGACAATAAGAGGTGATGAAAGCATAGTTTTTACATTAAATGTTATCCATTATCATTTAACTCATATTTATTTGTGACCTGATTGATTTCAAAATAAATGTTTTGTCTTTTTTTTTTTTAAACTACACAGAATAGTCCAGAGGAAGAGGCAGAATTAAAGAAATTAAAAGATTTGGAGAAATCAGTTGAACAAATAGCTAACAAATTAGAAGAAGTTAATAAAGAGTTCACAGGCATCCAAAAGGTAAATTCCTTTCTAGTCCTTGCATCTCATATGTTTGTATAATGGACTCTTCTTACTTCAGAAACAACTGCCGTGTAAGGTGTTTTGTCTTTTCAATAGTGATTTGTCTTTTCACCTGTTAGCTTGACAGATGACTTGAAGTTTTTCTAAATGGAAAAAGTTACCTCTGTCTTTCCAAAAGAGGGGGAAATATGTAGCTATTGTTGGGGAAGAAAATAGACAGTACTGTGTTTTAAACAAATCCATGCCTTTTTGAGGCAGAGAAATATGAGTAATAATAATGCTTACCTCTTGCATAATGTCTTCTGTTCAAAGCTGTTTTCTTGATTCCTTTGCCACTGAGTGACATCACAAGGACCATAAAGAGGAATGAAAACATAGGTGTACAAATGATTGATTCTTTTTAGCATGTTTAAGCTGATTGTGATGTCATTCACCAGCAGAAAAACTGGGAAGTCTGCAGTTCAAATTTTTTGGGATTTTAGGGAAAGTAATTATAGTCTGAATTTTTGTCATTAATTCCAATTTTTTAAAGTAGTGGCATCAGGTTATTTTTATTGTAACAGTCCTACAGACCATAACAGAGTTTAGTAGTCCATTGTGCTTGGAAATTTATAAGCACTTAGTAGAAGACAGTCCCTGCTACAAAGACAGAGAAATGAATCTTCAGAAATCGTACAAATCTTTGAGGGATTTTTAAAAATGTCTTTAATTCACAGTTCATGTATGTTAGGCAAAAGTTGGCAATAGAATGAGAACACTAACGTGTTAATTGTCAAAGAGGTATGTGGATTTAGTTGCAAGTTTTCTGTCAACGGTTTTGAGAATCGTGGATTTTTCATTGCACTGCATGGGAAAAAAATTATTACCCAAACTAATATTTGGACAGACAACCACAAAAGCTATGGTAGCTATGCTGTTGTTAAAATTTGGAGTCGTTGTATTGTTTCACTTATCTTGATATGGGATTATTTTGGGAGGACATATACAGAACTACTAAAACAATGTTTGAAAGGGAGGCAAGGAAGAATAAAAAGTAGACTGCAGTTTGAGCCCTCTCCTTTCCCTTTTTTTTGAAACAGAGTAACTCATTTTAAATTGCAAGTTCTCTCTAGTGATAAAATAAGTAAAACATTTAAATGAGAATTTTTGCACCAGAATTTCTTTAATTTATATTTAAATGGCAGCGTGTGTGCTCTTTGGACTATGTAGTAATTTGTTTTTCTTTTCATACAGGGTTTTCTAGCAAAAGATCTGCAAGCTGAAGCTCTTAACCACTTGGACAAGAGGATAAAAGGAACTGCTGAGCAGTTCATGAAGATCCTGGAACAGATAGATGCCATTGTGAGTAAATAATCACATAAAGGGGTTGTATATTCCTTAAAACAAGCTTTCAGTTTGCTTCCCCCCCCACACACACTTTTTTTTAGTTTAGTTTGTTCTCTATTTGATATTTTTAAATACTAACAAATTAATTTTGGTTTATTTTGTAAAAACAAGTTAATTGGTTTGCTCACATTTTCTTCAGTACACAATTACTGTCCCTGTATATCTTCAATGAGGTGTCTGTGGCAACTCCTGTTTCTGAATGGTGACACTAATGTCTATGTATGTATTTCAGTACTATAGGAGAGAAACACATTGGGCTGCAGCCTGTTAATAACACGTGAAATGGGTATCCTTTACTCAAGTTTTACCCTTTTTCATTTGTTCTGGCAAAGCCTATGAAACATTAAGAGTTGGACAGAAACCAGGAGGATACTGTTTCAGTAAAGGTTGTTTTGGGGACACGGAAAGCACAAACATTGGCAAGCCTTCTGGTTAGTTAACCATAGATTTATAATTTTAGTATTTGAGACATTTGCAAACTGAATACTGGGTTGATTTCTTTGACATGTGTAAGGTACTCGTACAGCCCTCATCACTGTAGTATTTGAATGTCACACAGTCAGTTGTGGATTTTATCCTCATGGCATTCCTGTAGGGCAGTGAGCAGTGTACTGTTCCTGTTACAGTTGGGGAAGTGAAAAACAGGATAGATTAAGTTAGTGTTTTTTCAAACTTGGGGTTGGGACCCAATACTGGGTCACAGATCCTCAGGCACTGGGTCGTGACACACCCTTCTACCGCTACCAAAAGAGTGGAATGCGCTGTTCAAAGATGTAATTGCTGGGTCACGGGCATAAATGATTTTCAAAAGGGATAGCCGTGTTAGTCTAGTCCAGCAAAAAAAAAAAACAAAAAACCTAAGGAGTCGTGTGACACTTTTAAGACTGACAGATTTATTTTTCGCATGAGCTTTCATGGGAGAAAATCCCATCTGACGAAGTGGGATTTTCTCCCACAAAAGGTCATGCGAAAAATAAATCTGTTAGTCTTAAAGTGCCACACGACTCCTTGTTTCTTTTTATAAATGATTTTGTTCAACTGTGTCCTGAGGAAAAAGTTTGAAAACCACTGGACTGTGACTTGTCCAGGGTTACACTATGGCTGAGCTGGGAATTGAACACAGGTGTACTGAGTTCCAGTCCATTACCCTAGCTCAGTGGTTTTCAAACATTTTCCCCCAGGACCCAGTCGAAAAAATCATTTACGCCTGTGACCTAACAATTACATCTTTAAACAGTGCATTCCAGTCTTTTGATGACGGTAACAGGAGGTGTTGCGACCCAGTACTGGGTCCTGACCCTACGTTTGAAAAACACTGCCTTAGCCCTTGGATCATGTTGTCTGGAAGAGTTCCCTTCCTTCATATAACTCTGTGGCATACCATACTTATTCTCACCTACAGTGGTTTTGCAATAAGTAATACCTTATGCTTTAATTCAGAAGATGAACTTGCACAAGTGGATCCTTACAGTCTCACAAAGCCCCGCTGATTTCAGTTGAGCTCCAGACGACTCTAAGGTGCTCTGCCTTTGTGGATCCAATTGCAGGATCAGGATCTTAGTCTCTTTGTAGTAATGGGTTGCTGATATAAAGCCTGGGAAACTGAATCCACTGTAAAGGGATGCTTTAGTTTGGCCCCCATCCAAATTTTGATAGAGTATGTCTCTTGTGAGCGCTGAATAGGGGTTTTAGGAATCTGATTTTTAGGTGGCCTTCTTTGTTGTTTTTGTAGTGCCACAACTTTAACAGAGTAAATTGAGGGTTTAATACCAGAAGCATAATTTTAATTTTTTGTAGACAATAAAGTGATATTTTTACCATTAGATACATTGGGTTTTTTCTGTGTGTAATAGCTAAAACATTTAAAACTCAAAAAAAAATCTTTTTTTTTTTTTTTTTTAACAGATTCCTTTATTGCTTTCACGAATCTTTCATAGGGTAGGAAAAACCCCATGTTTTACAATTTCTCAGATGATAGCAAATGTCTTTGTTCAGTAAAACAGGGAATCCGTTTTAGGTAGCAAACTTCATATCCTATAAATCCTCAGATCCCAGCATCCGACTAGTAGTGATGATGACAATGACTGTGGGATGAAGTTGGTCAGTGGGCTGATGTTGCTACTGCCATGCTTTTGTGCTATTTTCATAGCTCACTGCCATGCTAAGTAAGTTGCCAAATGCTCATGCAGATAAGTAGGCAACATTGTCCCATCAAAGTGCATTTCCGATGGGACGTATTTAGAGAATCTTCTATTTTAAGTAGACTTTGTTCTGTTCTTGTACAAATTTTGTCATCTTGCAAGAAACCTTGAAATCCCCTAATCCAGTGGTTCTCAACCTTTTGCAGGTTGCAGTGCACTTGGTGGTATATCATGACCCTACAGACACAAACTGCCCACCTTCCCCAGGCCAAATCCAGCCATCTCCCTGGCTCTCCGCAACACACTTACCACTATGTGGTGACACAGTAAATGTGTCCCGACACAGTGGTTGAGAACCACTGCCCTAATCAACTTGCAAGCTCAATTTTCACTATTTCTTTCACTTTGTGCTTTCTTTCAAAAATAGTTTATAGATTAAATAAGCTTCCTGCCATCTTTCACAACTTTAAGTCTAAATATAGCCCTTCAAGCCTATGCTGCAGGAGTGAAAAGGTAGCCACTCTCCAAGACCAGTCAAACTGTAGCTCCTTCTGAGATTGCCAGTCCAGGATGTCATTTTTCCTGCTGATGCTTATGCTTTAGGAACAAGACTGAAACCATATCAGTTTAACTCATGTAGGACATGGAACAAGACTGAAACCATATCAGTTTAACTCATGTAGGACATGGAACAACTGTCTTTTTTTTTTTTTTTTTTGCTCGATCCTAATGTGGGTTGGATTATAATATGTTTTAGAGGTGGATGAATGAATGGCTGTATGTCTTGAGCCATCTAATCCTCACCTTTGATATTTGAATATAAAAGAATTGGAGTAACAAGTGAAATGCCAAAAGCAAATAAAAATTGCTATCTTCAGGTTTGTTAACCTTTTAATGGCTGAGATTTTAGATCCTGGATTGGCCACCCTAATCTCAGAGAGTTTAAGTTTCTGGTATAGCTCCCTGGCTTCGAAGAGAAGTCAAGAACTAAAATCACATGTGACTACCTGGAATGAATTCAGGCTGCATTTTGAACTAGTTAGTAGTCAGCAAAATATGTTCTGCTTTTTGCAAAACTTCTAGCCACCACCTTGGAAATCCACTTTCAGTTCATGGCTAGAGGAGTATTCTCCTGCCCCCAGGTGGTGGTGGGTTTTTTTACAAAATGTAATCTATAGCATGTCAGAAGGGGGACTTTCGACTTCAGTTACGGCCATAAGATTTTAGCAGCTTTGCAAAGTTGGTGATTTCTAGGAAGTAGTGAAGTGTCTCTCTTGAAGACTTCTGTCTATTGTGGTGTTGAAACCATCAAAGTTAAAATGATTCTTTATAAGAAAAGTGATAAGCTACAATACGCACCCTGGTGGTTGTTCATTATTTGTATTGTTGTTAGTTTCTAAGAGTCCCAGCTACGGACTAGGGCCCTGTTTTTCAAAGACTAGTTAGTCTAATTTCACTGGTCGTAAGTTTTAAGTGATGAATGCAGTCCTATAGCTTACCTATGTTTGTAATGAAATATTAATTGCAAATGCATAATTCATTACTTATGTCCGTGACCTGTTTAAAGCGCAAAATAAACAGAAGTGTGTTCACAGAATAGTATATGTAAGATGCATGGAAGACATTTTTCTCCAGCATGGACATACCATCTATAGTGAGGACACAGTTCTTTTCTTAAGAAGACATAGAAAACATTAAAACAAATTTACATTCTTAAAATAAATGCATTTGATAAGAAAATAATGAAGCGTGAATTTATATGTAGCAAACTCCATATTTATCTGTTTTAAGCTCTCTTACCCTTGACTTTTAACCCATTCTCTACTTTTTGCTTGATATAAATTCTAGTTATGTTTGTATTAAATACTGAATATTTTGACAAACACCTCAACAGTTAAAAGAATAAATATACAATATTACAGTTTAGAAACATTTGTTAGATGTATTAGAATATCCTGGGAGCACAGAGGTTTTGTGTCAAGACAAAACTTTGATCTGTCCCCTCTGCTTAGAATGATGCATGCTTACTTTTGAAGCTGTGTAAATTTTTTATTTTTCTTAATTGCAGATATTTACTTTGTAAGCATTCCTTGGTTTCCTGAGGTGAATAATAAACATAAAACCAATGAGTTTGTGAGAGAGTTTCAAAAGTACAAATACCAGTTCAACAGCATTTTCTTCAGTGGGAGTGGGCACCTACCTGCTATTTGTGCCTTCAGGAATCCCCCTTCTTATATTATAACTGATTATTTTCTTTGTTTAGTGTTTAAGAAACTGCTCAAATACCTGCATAATTATTAAAACTGGGATTTAATGATGTGGTGTGCTTATGCAACTTGCTCACCAGACGTAAAGGCACTATAAGACTATGGAGGGATTATTATAAAAGAAGCCACACATATTAATATTATAAACCTTAAAGGTACTATATTTAAGTAGCAAAAGTTATGGGCTGTAGATCATCTAGGCTTATATTCGTTTATAGGCTTCTCAAGATTTTTTAAGTATTTGTGAAGCAGAAGTGCTAAGTTGGAAAATGGAATTAAAATAAAAACGTAAAAGTAGAAGTTCCACATGCTTCTAAGACCTGTCATTCCCAAGACACATGTTCATAAATATAAATTTGACGGGTGTTTAGCTCATCTATATCGTGGTGGACAAAACTGGCTCTCGGCTAGGTGTCAGCAATCTTACTTTTGGTTGCCAAAGGGTGCTCCTCTGTTACTTTTCTGCAGTGGAGCTATGCGGCAGGCTGCTAAAACTGGTCACCATGGCAACCAGAAACATACATTTGTCGGGGCCTGATACACATTAACTGGCTACACCTGCATGAATTGACACAAGCCATGTTATCTGAATCCAGCGTAACCCTCAAAGGTGCATTCTCCACTTGCATTGAACTCTGGAACCAATCCATTGCCCATTGAAGTCAGTGGAAAGGTACTTATTTGCTCAATTAGGTATTGGGTCAGGATTGCTGAGGAATAAAGGTGAATAAATTGCTCTTTGAAATAAATGCACGTTGGGGAGGAGAGGAAAGGAAGATAGAAAGAAACACCAGAACCCAGAGAACAGAAGAGGCTCCTTGCACAGTATTGGAGTAAATTAAGCAGTAGAAAGCATTCTATAGCCCAAGCACTGCTCTGCAAGAAATGCCGCCACCAAAGCTCAAAGTGCATTTGGTGAGAGAGCCTTGCATAAGCATTGTCTAGGGTTAGCTTAACTTTACTATTAAGCTTGATTTTAATTAAATATTAAAATGTTATTGTGACTTAAGGTTTAATACCAGCTTCACCTGTTTAATCCTGAATAGTTGGACAACGTATTCCTGGAGAGGAGACGTAAACTGACTAAGGTAAAACAGAGAGACTCTGGGATTTAATTTCAATTTAAAATTCTTACTCTTCATTACCTGCCTGCGAACCACTCTTTAAACACATTGGCAAGTTAAGATCTGAAGAGTTCCAGTTCCACTCGTGTATGGAACCCTGTTGAGTGTGGATTTAATAACGGATGTCAGTAGGCCTTTGTACAGCACAAGAGTTGGTTACAGAACTGGGGCCTAAGTGAATAATTTCTGAAGGGTTCCCTTGAATGATGTAAAGTTCTCCAGTTACCAAGTTACAAATAGTCAGTTTAAAAATGAACATTTTGCTAAGTCTTTTTTTAATTAATCATTGATATACTGAACTTGAATTAGTTACCTTTAAACAAACTCCTCACCATCAGTAAACTGGCAGGTCTGTTCTATAGATAATTACTTTGGAGAATAATTTTCAAACTGTAGAAAACACTTCTTGGGCAAAAAGGAAGTTTCCATTATTGGAATAGAAAGATGCACATCAAGGGAGTTATGGTGAATAAGGGATCATTTCAGTATGTTGTGCTAGGTAATATATAATTAATTGCTTGTAAAGAAAATCTTAGTGAATACAACTTACACATTAGCTATTACAAAAAAGCAGCGTGACACCTAAAAATATAAGCATTTGAAAAGTCAAATGTTGGAGGGTAGACAGAGAATTGGTTTGCCACATTGTGATATGTCGTGTTGATTAAGCCATTATGAAAATATGTGTTTGATGATCTTCAAGAATTGCTTCATGCACTGGCATAGTTGCTTCTGAATCTACCCTGTGCTGCAAGTTTCTGAAGGCCATGTTAAGTAAATAAAACCAACTGATTAGATGTAAGGTGCATTCTAGTGAGAGAGATTTAGACTGGTGGTTCCCAACATTTTCTCTGCTGTGACACACCTTGCTACCTTTAATTAATTTGAGGCACACCACCATATAGTTTACAAATGAACTCATGAATATTCATGAGCCAACAAGCCAATCCAGAGTTCTTTGAGTTGTTTTTCCAAAAATTTTATGGCACACCTGCTCAGAGCTGACGGCACACCTGTGTGCCATGGCACTGGTTGGGAAACATTGATTTAGACTCTGGGAACTGGTGGATTCATGGAATGAATGGAAATGTTTTGTAGCAATAGCACAGTTTATCACTTCATATTATGAGGTGAACAGGGGAGATATGGAAGATTTATGGATTTATTTTTTCCCCCCTCTGTTTAGTATTGGGTGGTGGTAATGATCAATTTCTCAAGAACTTAAGCTTTTGTTAAAAAAGAAATGTCTATCCTGATGGTTGCAAAATAACTTTGCAAAGGTGAACTCCAACAGTGCTGTCTTCCTGAGTCTGCTGATGGATCTTTTTGATGCCTGTGCTGCTGCTTGTAGCTTCCATCCCACAGAGAGAAATTAACAAGAACTTGTTTAGTTTCATTAATGCCTTGCCGAGCCATGTTGGCAGCACTGAAAATTGACAAGAATTATATCAGCTTTACAAGGGGAGTGATTAGCTAAGTAGCAGCACTGTAGAAAAGGACCTGGGAGTCATGGTGGATGGGAAGCTGGATATGAGTCGTCAGTGTGCTCTTGCTGCCAAAAACGCCAATGGCATACTGGGCTGCATCAGAAGAAGTGTTGCCATCAGATCGAGGGATGTGATTGTTCCTCTCTATTCTGCACTGGTGAGGCCACATCTGGAATACTGTGTCCAGTTTTGGGCTCCCTACTACAAGAAGGACAGGGACAAATTAGAGAGTCCAGAGGAGGGCAACCAAAATGATCAAAGGGCTGGAGCACAAGCCCTATGAAGAAAGACTGAAGGAACTAGGCTTATTTAGCCTGCAGAAGAGAAGACTGAGGGGGGATTTGATAGCAACCTTCAACTGCCTGAAGGGTTGCTCCAAGGAGGATGGCGCTCGACTTTCTCAGTAGTAACAGAGGACAAAACGAGGAGCAATGGTTTCAAGTTACAGCTGGGGAGGTCGAGGCTGGATATTAGGAAAAACTTTCTTACTAGGCGAGTGGTGAAGCATTGGAATAAGCTACCTAGGGAGGTGGTGGAATCTCCATCTTTGGAGGTGTTTAAGGCCCAGCTGGACAAAACCCTGGCTGGGATGGTTTAGTGGGAGTGGTCCTGCTTTTTTGGCAGGGGGTTGGACTAGATGACCTTGTGGGGTCCCTTCCAACCCTGTGATTCTATGATTCTACACTGTCTGGGCCATTATTGGGACTAAAGGTGTAAAGTCCCCTCATAAAAGTCCACAGACTGGGGAAGAGGCTCAAATAGCAGCAACCACTTCCACTTCAGCAGTTAGGGACCTCATAAGGTACTATATTTGAAATAGAACTCTTTACCCCTCCACCAGCCAGAGTAAGCGGGGATGGGGGAATTTCAGACGTGTGAGAAAGAGGCTGATGCTAAGGAAGGAAACCCAGAACAGATCCCAGGAGTGTAGCTCTCTTCTTTCCCAGCAGGAATCTGTGTGTGGCATCTGTGTGGTGGTGGTCTCAGTAACATTCATAGTATACTAAGCATTAAGACAGAAGAAGGCACAGTTCTTAATCCGAGAGTTAACCTTAGACTTCACTGGTGCCCCAAACCCAATTTTTTATAAAACCTCTGACTTGTAGTTTTATGGTATATTTTTCAGCTCTTTTCTAGTAAATGACCATACAGTGAAAGAGATTGCTCATTAGGCTAGAGATAAAGGAAAGCATTGTTCCTCCCTTCTTCTGACCTACTACCCTGAAAGGCTGAGAATCTGGAGGTCCAAAGAGGAGCCTAAGTGCTTAGCATATCTCAGAATTAGGCCCTGTCCTCTTGCAATTGTGTGTTTGATTACTCACAGCTGTCCCAGCTTTTTTCTCTTACTGCATTTTGTTTAAAACTACCAAACTGTGAAAGTATTAATGTCAATAAAAGCCCTGTTTAACTGCACACGCCCTCTCCCCACTGGTGTGAAAAATTAAAAACTTGCTAAAACAAACAAATGCTTCCATTAGTATGGCAGATGTCACGAGCCAAGAAGCTGAAGCAATACAAAATGAACAAAAGAGTACCCAGCGTGGAACTTCCACTGGTAAACACCAAGGCATATTCGTTAACTCCTGTGAATAAGTTACAGAGAAGACCAGTATGTAGCTTTACAAGGACTAGATGTGCCATTGAACCCTCATCATTTAGAGTTTTGGAGATCCCTCTGAATCCCAGTTAAATAGATGTCATTATCAGGATGCCTGTTAAAAAGGATCCTGCTCTATAACCGAATGCTAATGTATGTGTTCAAGTACAGCTTTTTCTTTGTGTTTCGTATACTGGTGTCAAGATGAAGCAACATCAAATTGTCTGTTTATTGTACTGCAGAATCTGCCAGAGAACTTCAGTGACTGCAAACTGAAAAAGAAGGGGTTGGTGAAAAAAGTTCAGGTCAGTCTTGCATTAAATTAATATTGGGCACTTGCTCAGCAGCATTTTGTGTGATCTGCTAGAATGAAGGACTGAGGTTAGAACCTGGATCTCTTGTGCAGATGGGTTCTCAAGCAGTAACCTCAACATGGTATAAACTGATACTAAAAGAGATGGAGTTACATTTAAATATTTACAAATTGTATTAGTGGTTGGTGCTTATGGCTGCTGTTGATATTACCAGCAAGAAAAACTACCGGTAGTTCTCACTTTAGCTGTCTTGCATCTGTATAGGGTGAAGTAATGAAAGTGCAGCTAGACAATTGGAGGGAAGCCTGTGTATGCCATTTAAATAGCTTCTTGGTGCAGAGGTGAAAAAGGGTAGGAGACAGAATTCCTCATCAATCTGGGTGAGCCAGAGTTAGGATATTTGTAGGTTTCTGTTATATAATATTTACTCTGCTATAAATTGAGCACCTTTATCTCAAGAAAGAAAACTATGTTAGAGAAGAAATACATGCTGGGTAAAATACTTCTTTGGTTTCTGTTATGTGTTGCTTACAGTTATTCCCAGATGACATTTCTTTAAATGTTAAAGGAACTCTCTTACTTGGTACTAGAATCATAACAGCTCCAAAAATAAAATAAAATAAAAAAGATAAAGGAAAGGCAGGAAGTGCTGTTTTTTTAATTGCTTTACAGTAGTAACAGTCACAGGTTGGAGTCCCATTCTGGTAGGTATTGTCCAGACGTGACCTAAGAAGACAGTTCTGGCCCTAAAGGATTTAAAACATAGTTTATGTCAGGGGTCTCAAACATGTGGCCTGTGGGCCGCATGCGGTCCTTAAAGCTATTTCCTGCATCCCGCAGCGACACTATTGTTACCAATATTTGCAATATCGTTGTATGAAAAGGTTACAGTGGTGCGGCCCTCGGGCTAATGTACTAGTCCTCATGTGGCCCTGTACTAGTCCTCGTGCGGCCCTCCTGGTGATTTGAGTTTGAGACCCCTGGTTTATGGTGAAATGCAACAGATGGATGGAATAAACAAATGGGGAAACTTAATTCTCTCCAAATAAATATTCTGTAGTACCACTAGGGCTGATACTGTATGGTCTCCACTCAGAGGGGCAGCAGGCCCCGCCCTCTGTGGTGCATATCTGAGCCAGCAGCCTGTCCTCTCTGGCAATGCTACAGTTACAGCATCTACAGTGCAGCGAATGGGAAAACTAAAACTTCTATTAAGGAACCTGCATACACATGCATATGGCATTAAACATTTCTGAAATAAAATGTGCATAAATGCAGAAAAGTGTTGTACTTCTCACAGAGGAAGCTCTTACTTAGGGATCAACCCTGAAAGCTGTTCCATTCAAACAGACCTCATTATTCATACAGAGCCCCATGGAAGTCCATGGGACTTTATGCAGGCACAAGGTTATTCCATGTGCTGCAAGTTGCAGGATCAGGGCCTAAGACTGTAAACTCTCCAGAGCAGAGGACAGAAATATTCACATGTGAATACAGGTCTAGCATAACTGGTCCCCAGTCTGGTTCGGGTTTCCACTTGCTGCTGTAATATAAATAACATTTAAAAGTAATTAACCATTCAGATTGCTAAAAATAGCCACTTGAGCTTGATACAAATATAGTGAAACTAAGTGAGCTACCAGCTTTATCTACAAGTTTCCATGTGCCACATCCACTGGAATAACAGTATCCTCAAGTTGCACAACAAAACCTCTCTAGGACCTGTAAGGTTAGGACTGTGCTGCTGTAGAGTAGATCAGTGGTTTTCAAACATAGGGTTGGGACCCTGTACTGGGCCACAGACCCTCAGGTGCTGGGTCACGGTGTCCCTTGATGCCACCACCAGAAGATGGGAATGCATTGCTTAAAGATGTAACTGGGTTGTGGGCATACATGATTTTTTTTTCAACTGGGTCCTGAGCAAAAAAAAAAAAATTGAAAACCACTGTAGTATATGGCTGCCTCAGTTACCTATCTCTCTGAGAAGCAATAGCAAAGCAGCTGGAAACATCCTTCTATTGAACAAACTGCATCTACACCAGGGAATAAGTTGACCTATAATATTCATGGCATGAAATTTTTCATAGCCCTGAATGCTGTGGCTAGGCTGACTTTCTCTTTATGTGTGCATTGGATCACAGATGTGCACTTTGTTAGGATATATGACACTGCTGGATCTTCCTGATAGGTTTTTGAGCTACACAGAACTCTTTCTTTAGGACTCAGCCTTGCCTCTCTAGTATCCTGGGACCAGCAAGGCCACAAAAATACTGCCAACAATGGAAGTTTACAGTCCTTTTCTCTTACGTCTTGCTGTGTCCCTGCTGTTCAGCTTAAATAATACTTCATTATTGTATTAACAACTGGTCACAGCTTCTGAAGGAAGACCTGTAGGTGTGAAGCCCAGTTGGACTTGCTGAGTGAGGTACATGGAGGGCTGGAGCCAGAGATCCAGTCTCCGAGCAGATGCTCATGGGATTTTAGTTTTGAACTGTGACAGTTCTAATGTTTTCTGATGGGCAAGCAGTAGACACCTTTTGCAGTTGGTATTCGGTGAAATGTGAGGGCACTCAGTCATTTGTGCATGAGTATTACAGTGGTTGAGGTGTTCCTTTGTGATGGGGTCCCTGAGATGCAATAAGGGCCGAAGGAAAATTGAGTCCCCCCAGCCCACCACCGTGGGCTGTCTCTCTCACTGTGATACTGCAAGCCTCCATCAGGCGTTATACTTGTACAGCATTCACAAGCAGGGCCACGCTCCCAGGAACTCAAGAGCCATCTGTAGAGAGGATCCAGCCACTTTACCTGCAGTTTCCCAGCTGTGCACCTGCTTGCATGGCCAGAAACCTGAGCAGTGTAAGAGGCTCAAACGTATTGCTCCAGTTCTTCCTCGGAAAGTGGACATGCACCAGCCTTCGTAACCTGTGCTGAGAGTTCCTAAGCACTTCAGTCAAAAACATAGTATTATGTAAAATATAAAACAGATTTATTACCTACAGGAAGATGTCTTCAAGTGACTGTATGCAGAAAGAATAGAGATCATAGCTTGTTGTTAAAGAAATAATAAAAATGAATTTGCAGTCTTAAGTTCAACAAACTGTCAGATTGGACTCAAAACAATATCTCACCCTGACAGATGTACGAGTAGGTTACAGTTCCTCAGTAAAGACACTGGATTCACTTTCCAACCTGGGACCACTCTTTCCCAGTTCAGTCTTTATCTCCAAAACATGCTTCCAGGTGGAGAGATGAGGAGGCATGGAAGGGGGAAGCCAAATGATTGTCGCTTTCTTACCTTCTATGCCTTCCTCCAGCTACGAGAAAGATCCTTGCTGTGATGTGGGGGTCAGGCGGTCCCTATTGGTCAGGCAGTTTCCATTGCTTACATGCTTTCTCTGAGAAGTCTCGAGGATGGCCAGTGGGAGAGTGGATTCCTCTTAATGGGTCAGCAGCATGTCTGGCTCATCCTGTGTTGCAACTGAAAGGTTGGCTGTGCGCATCTCACAACCTCATATTTCAGTAGCACACATGCTGTACAGCAAAATTTCATAACCTAATAAGCTTAACATACACTCCAACAGGATGTTAATGTCCATCAGGCCAGGACTTTGAAAATGATACCTCACAAGGCATGTACAATGCAAAATGTGTCATAATCATATCACAGTGGTGCTACTTTGAGGCATGCAGTTACTAGAATTTTTAGGGTGATGATTATCCACTTAGAACTGGGAAGGAATCCCTTCATCCCCTTACATGGTTGCCAGCTGAACGGATAGGGCTCATTTTGTCTTACAGCAAAGGTTTGCAAAGTGGGTTTTTTTTTTGTGTTGTTGTGCTCCCCCTTTTCCAAGTAAATCATATAACAGGCCCTCCTTCCCCAATCTCTCCAAACTCCCACCTGTCTGGGCCAGAAGGTAGGTCAATGAAAAGAACTGGTGACTTCACATTTAGGGCAACAAAAGGATCCAGCAGGTTTCATCCCAGTCAAGGGGCCCGAGACAGCACAAAGCAGAGTTTGCTTTTCTCCCTCCCCCTTGCAAAGAGGCTCTCACTGTCCCAGGTTCTCTGGGCCAGGGCAGGCAGCAGCAGGGAGAAAGGGTGGAAGCAGCAAGCTGCTGTCAGGGTGGAGCTGTGCTCCCCACCACCGCTGTTGGGGACTACCTGCATACCCTGCCATGCCTTAGTCAGGATGCCCAGCTGGCTCAAGTCCTCAACTTCCCCGGCTCCTGCTTCCCAGTTTGAAAAACAGTGCCCTAAAAACAAGTGGGAGATTTAAGATCTGTGCGTTGAATGAAGGTTTCCGGATTTCTTCGCAATATTTGTGCCAAGTACTGAAACAACTATATGTAAGAAAGCTCAGAAGGGGCTTTACAGTTAAACATAAAATGGAGTCCAAAAGCTGTCTATTCCCCCCCATTGCTGATGAGGGAAGCTGAGTATATCGGTTAATGGCACTCTGCTGTCCTCATTGAACTGGTGTATTAGTTTTCTACTGAGTAATGGATAAAATGAATTTTCTGTTTTCTTAATAAATTCTAGAAAAAGTTATGGTCATTGCTGAACCCAGAAAGAACTGTGGAATGTCTTTTTATCTCCAATTTCATGAAGGGAGCATTGTCATTTTTAAAACCATTTCTTATTTTTGATATAATTGCTTATATCACAATAATTCTCACACTTAATTTTCATTTGTGTTTTTTATTTTCAGGCTTTTCTTGCCCAGTGTGATACAGTTGAAGGAAGCATCGGTCAAGAAATGGATAAGCTACAATCAAAGAACTTGGCACTGGCAGAATGAGGCAGCATTCTCAATAAGTAGAAGACATTATTGCTCTGTGAGCAAGAAGAAAAGATTGCTCTTTGTTTTGGAGCACATATCCAGCTTTTATTTTATTTTATGTTATTTTTTTAAAGCCCAGTCTGTTTAGACTGTTACTAGTCAATCATTATTTGCTGATTGTCACCTTTACCAATTACTCAAAGCTGTTCTTTTCAAAAGAAAACAATCCTTCCTAAAGAAATACAGGAATGTCTTTGTGGTGGATGGTTATGCATGTTTTTGTTAACTAAATACTATAGTACATTATACAGTTCAGAGAAGTGGGCAGCTTTGGACCATTATTTTGTTTTTATGCGAACACTTTTAAATAGTATGTTTTTCTCAGCTCTCACATTTTCAATTATGTCTTCAAAATTATTTGCAGCTCTAAGACAAGTTTGGAAAACCATACAAGTGAAATAGGTTGCAGCTGTAGGATTTTAACTTAACTGAAAAAGGCAGGTTGAGACAATAGTTGGGACATCTAGTATTCCAGTAGAACATTTAGAGCAATAAATAGTGCCATGCATCTGTACCTATTTAATATTTGTATGTGTTCATAAATATAGGAAAACTTGACTACAGTGGAGGTTGTATCTATTTTAGCTTTAAACTGTCTGAATAAATGGAATGTACTGTAACATATAAGGTACTTAATTTAACTATGTGTAAATGTCAATGAACTCCTTGGCATTTTTTTCTTTTATATGTATTTCTGATCCCTCTGAGTAATGGTGGGAAATTGAAATGGGTAATTCATACCGCTTAAACAGGAAGTGGTTAGTCCCACGAAGCTCTGAGAATGCAGCTGTTTTATCAAAGTATTTTTTGACTGTTTCACTGGGTTACTGCATTTTACTGAAAGTTTTTGTTGGTTACTTCTATTCCCTTAAGAATTAGTGGATGAATATTTATTGATCTATAATGTGTATAAACTGAAATTTCAAAACATTCCTAAAACTGCCCTGCCACTGTCAGCATCCCTTTCACTTCTGCTTCTACCAGGAAGTCCTGTGTGATATGCAAGTTTGTGAGAACAGACTGTGTGGACATTGAATATTCGGAGTCGTTTGCCAGATGAGTCTATGTGACTCTCTGGGTTTTTATGGTGAAGTTCCCTTTATGAGATGACGCTCCCCTCCCCCAAAAAGGGGGTGGTAAGTGTTAATTGTATTTCAGTAAAGTTAAATAACTCCTAATAAAATAATGGACTCCATTTTTCCTGCATAGTTAGAGAACTTTCACAATCTGTTAATCAGATGGGCAATGTGTCTGGGTAACTGTTTCTTTTTAAAATATCAATAGCTTTTGTTGTAAAGAAAGTTTTAAAAACTTACCAAATAGAATGAGATGAAGTGACCAAGTTTTTCCATTAAATTGCACTTTTCTGTTACATTGCAGTATTCCTTTAAGGTTGTATCGGTTTTCAATATTACATCCAGTTGGCAAAGTCTGTAAAAGTCTGCCCTTGACCAGTAAACTGTTGGCTTAAAGTGAATTTTGTTCCTCATTATAGATGTTAAGAAAGAGCTGTTTGTAAGATAGGAAGGAATTAGATTTGTGGTTAGGACTGTGATGCCATGTTTCATGGTCATGCTATCTTTGCCTGGGACAGCAGCGCTGTTCAGGGTAGAGTTGTATCCATTCCCGTGATGCCCTGGTTCAGCACAGCAAATACGGCTTCTGGCCAGATCCTGTTGCCACTTACACCAGGGGCTCAAACTTGCGGCCCCTAAAGTTATTTGCTGTGGCCCGCAACAACGCTATTGTTATCAATATTTGCAATATTGTTGTATGAAAAAGTTTCAGTGGTGCAGCCCTCAGGCTAACATGCTGCTCCTCATGCAGCCCCCGTAACGATTTTATTTTGAGACCCCTGATAGGAAAACTCCCACTAAATTCAATGGGTACAGGATCAGCCTCTTATGAAGTGAGAAATTTGTCCTCACTTGCTCTAAATATATATTTTATTTAGTAAACTTTCAGGTTATTTGTAGATTCAAAGTTTCCTTCTTTTCTGTGAACAGAACTAAATAGAACTGGGCAGGATAGGGTTACATACAATTGCTGCTGCTTAGTAGTTCTTTGCAGTTTTCCCCAGGACAATCTTTGTGGTTTTTTTGCATGATAGTTACAGTTCTACAGTAGGCAAAGGCTTTCAGTTAATTTAATAAAAGTGAAACTTATTAAACCAGCATCTTAATCTAATTCAAAAGGACATGGGGGGGGGGGTGTTTGCCAATATATTTGCACTGAACGTTTTGATAACCAAGTCAAAAAATGAGTTAATTCATTTGGGAACTGAATGACTTTGCATGTAGATTTCCCCAAAGATTTTTAATGCAGACTCAGTCTCTGAAGTGTAAGTCAGTGGTTCCCAGCCTGTGGTCTGGGGATCCACAGAAGGTCCTCAGAGCCTCTCCCTACCCAGGTCAAAATCCAGCTATCGCCCTGATGCTCCCCACTCATAGCTGGATCCTGGCAGGGGGCCATAGCTGCCGTGGTGGTGGCGTGGGCCATGGTGGCGGCAGTGCTGGTCACTGACTATCCCAGTGGTGCCACCAGAGTGGTGCAGGCCAGTCTGCCTGTGCGGGCCAGGTTTTGTTTTGTTTAAAAAGGGGTCCCCAGCCTGAAAAAGGTTGGGAACCACTGGTGTGATTACATTTGATTTTTCCACAGTCTTAATTTTTGGCAAAAAAAAAATCTATTCAGTACTAGACAAAAGGGCAGTAAACTACGCTTTGGAAAGTTAAAACAGGGATTCACAAATCAAACTTAATATTGTTTGCTTACTTATATAGGATAAGCAAACTTCCTGTTCAGTTACTTACCCATAATCTATTTTTACTTCCTATCTTTCACCCACAATAAAAGACAAACATGTTCTTTGCTTTTTCATTAGTCTCATTTTTCTCAGTGCTTTCAGCTATTGCTTTATTATTTGGATACTGTTTGCACATTTCAAGCTAATGTTCTTAAAACATCTTTTGTAAAAGACAACTCAGATTAAAACCATACTTCACTTTGACTCCCTTCCTCATGTCCCCTTTAGTTCTATGTGGTGCAGACCAAACTATGGTTCCTACACCTGCAAAACCTCAATTATGAAACACCTTAAATTTCAGTATTTTAAGTGGTGTTCACTATGGCTCAAGTTCTGTGGTTAGTGGTAAAAAATAATGGAAAACAATTTCTATGTTGTGGACTGTGGTATAGTACAGAAATCATGCTGATTAAGCCATTCCCTAGGGACTCGGCTGAAATGTACAGTAATACCAGCTGTGGTAATTTACTGTAATGAAGTTATAGAACTAGTGGATGGGGTCTGTGTTGTGGAGGAGAAGGCTGCTGTGGGTAGGGTGATGGGCTGGTGTGTCACAACCTGCAAAAGGCTGAGAACCACTGTTCTAGTTAGTATCTCTTTCACAAACATTGACCTACCTATGAAAGGAAAATGTTTCAGTTCTTCTAGAGCAGGGCTCTCCCAACTTTTTCATCTGAGGACAGACTCTTTTACTTAATTACTAGCAGGTCAAACTACCCAACAACAACAACAAAAAAAACCCTCCCTACCAACTCCCTTACTGCCTCCCCCCCCCCCATCCCCTTTACCTGGCCAGAGCTGCTGGGACAGCAGAGTTGCTCCCTGGCCATGCTGCTCTTGCCCTGAGCCATGCATCTAAGCATGCACAGGGCAGTAGCTTTGAAAACTCCCCAGCTTGGCTGCAGCAGGCCAGACAGCAGTGTTTTCTGGGCTGTAATACAAGCCGCAGACCATAGTTCAGAGAACCCTGTTAGAACCTTCTGATTACCAAAATCTCCCTCTTGTGTTAATTTAGTTTCAGATGTTTCTCAGTAGCCTTTTACTTGTTATAATTTCTATTCTAAGTGAACCATGCTTGTGTTTAGTGCAGAAGAGAATGATGTTGTGCCATGGAGTTATGCAATGATTATAGAAACCCTGGTTCATTTGGACTGAGTGAGTTAAATGTCAGTAGGGTTCCAGCTTCCATCCCCAACTCCTGTTTGTGTCACAGGCAAGGTGTCACCTTAAGCTGATAGAAGGTACACCAGGTAAGTCTAACCGATGATCAGCATTGGAGTCAGAGTCCCGAGGATCAGTGTTCTGGAACAACTTGGGAAACAGCCAGTCAGGACTCCAGTGCTTTGGAATCTGCCACGTTGGATTTCCACATAGTGGTGCAGAATCTGACCTTAGAGGGTTCAGCACCCCTGCTCTATCAGAACTATCCCTTGTAATACCCTCTGGATAGGACCTGGGGAATTTTTCCATACCCAAAGGGCCAGGGGTGCCTGCCTTGCAGTCTGAAGCAGGGGTCTCAAACACGCAGCCCCTGAAGCTGTTTCCTGCAGCCTGCAACTACACTACTGTTACCAATATTTGCAATACTATTGTATGAAAAGGTTTCAGTGGTGCGGCCCTCAGGCTAACGTACTAGTCCTCATATGGCCTTCGTGGTGATTTGAGTTTGAGACCCCTGGCCTGAAGGATTCACAGTGTAGAACTCAAAATTTTAAAGTTTATTCTCAGGCTCAGAGTGTAAAAGGACATTATCATCAAATTAAGTAGTTACAGCAGCAACCCACTTTTGGGTTCCACTCCCTTAGACCTTTCAAAGGCAACTGCCCTGCCCTCCCCTTCTACTCCTCCTCCTCAGTATGTTGTTTCTTTCTCCAGGCAAGAAGTTACAACTTGTCATAGCTGACTTGATCCAGGAGGGCGGATGGGTTTGTTTACTGTCCAGCCATCCTCTAAGTCGTCCTCACAATGATCACACGCTGGGTCCCATCTCTGAAATACATAAATAAGATGGGAGAAACAGGTGCACACACAACACTCGGAAAACATTAAGGCATCTCTATATAGGATCCTCTTCACTCCACCTCTCTCCTCCCACTACCTCAAAGAGCAAGCTAGTACTCATGTACATATTGAGCCCGCAGTCAACTGTGAAAGTTTTAGAGTTGCTTATGGATGTCATGATACCTATTCACATAGAAGATGCATTAGTGGCATGGAAAATAAACCTAGATAATGTTAATACTGGGACTGATGAGACCTTGAACAGCAAGCCATCTTTTCACCATTTCAGTTCCACTGAGGAGCAACAAATCAGTCGGACCCGCTTAAGTAAATCATCTTACACTTGATGTTAGCCTGAACTATTTGTTAAGTACAATCTGGCAGCACACAGCATAACTATTGTTAAGTACAATCTGGCAGCGGGACTCTTGTCCTACTCCTCCTGTTTGCTGAACTGTGTAACTGGGCAAATTTTTGCCAATCCGGTCCAGCTGAAATTACCCAGGTCTTAGTAACAAGCAAATTCTGTAGTCTAACTCATGGGTTGTGATAGTTAGCTTTAATGAAAGATCAGCATGTGCTAGAGTGATTCCATAATTTAGGTCAGTCACTTCCCTGTGCTCCTGACTTGTGACTCGTCAGAAGCCATGGGACAGTTTTGTTGCATGACTACTTGACTCCAGGATTAACCAACCTCCTTTGTTTCCTCATACAACAGGGATGGCAGTCAGTCCTCGCCCTTAGTCTGTAATAGCCAGCGTCACTGCTCGAAATGTCTCCCATCCTCTAGTGACCATAAAAGGTGGGAGTGAATCATACATATAGCTGGAATATCTGTGCAGATGGTTAAACATTTAGGAGCTTGTAAAACTAACAAAAAAACCTCTATCCAAATCAAAGCAAACACATTCAATGTACCATTGTATGTCACTATTTTTCTTCTCTCTGATGTAACAGAAAAATTGCTTTCAAGATGGTGCTCACCTACAAATAAATCTTTCACAGTCCCTGGAATAAATACCTCACCTCTCTGCCCTCAAATCCAAAATCTGAAACCAATAAATTCAATGGGAAATAATTTTTGGATCTGTGCAGAGAGAGGGGCTCTTGACTTCATGATACTGATTGTCAGCTGGGATTTAGAAGCAGCACATATGGAATTTTTTTTGTCATGAGGAAGGAAATGTGCATATTTTGGAAAGGGTGTGCCTTGGAAACCACTCCAAAATTCTATCCATTGTTTTTTGCTGTTTTCAGCTCCAGTGCGACATAGAGACTATAAGTGTAAAAGACTTAAACACACCCCCAAGATTGTGTTGAGAGAGTTACTTAAAAGATTTCAGCTCTGAAAGACATGATCTAGGTAGTTTATTCTGCTCTTATGCAGTGATTATTTTCTCAGAAAAGCAGAATCATTTATTAGAAACTTCAAATCCCTTTCTCTTGTTAAGTTTTTCCAACTAGTTAAGGGTTTATCCCTGGAAATATCCTTGAGTTTTAATATTTGTGGTATACAACAGTGGTTTTCAAACATTTTTCCTTCGGACCCAGTTGAAAAAAATAATTTATGCCTCTCACCCAACAATTACATCTTTGAGCAATGCATTCCAGTCTTTTGGCAGTGGCAGCAGGGGATGCCACAACACAGTACCTGAGGGTCTGCGACCCAGTACTGGGTCCAACCCATGGTTTGGAAACCAGTGGTATAGAAGAAGGGTACTGATTTCATTTGCATAGTCAGAATGGAAGAAAGGTCTGTGGGTGATATCTGTTTATTCAACTGTTCAGCTAAGTAGTTTTCAAACTTAAGGTCAGAACCCAGTACTCAGTCACGGTACCACCCTGCTGCTGCTGCCAAAAGATGGAAATGCATTGCTAAAAGATGTTGGGTCACAGGCATAAGTGATTTTTTTTTCAACTGGGTCCTGAGGACGAACGTTTGGAAACCATTGGTTTAGTTGGTCTGCCTGATACTGGGTTAAGTCTGCGAAAGATAATCTGCCCAGTGTCTTTGCCTATCTGTTCAGTTTTGTTAGATCAGAATAAGCTTTTTGGTCATATCAGCTGGCTACTGTACAAGTAAATATAATGGATGACTGGTCAAACAGGTAGTCTTTATAAATGTATCCCACATGTTTGAAGTACATTATAATCACAAATGGTGTCTCTCCTGCCTCCCCACTGTTTCCCTGTTAAATGTCTGTACCTAATAATGCATCTTCTATTTGGGAAGGTTTTGGTTTTTTTTAAAACATATTTATCCTATGGATGTTAATACTGTGTCAGGCCTTACAAGCTTCTTAATTAATGGTATCAGCCTTGGCAAGGGAGCCTCACTGAACTGCCTCTAATGTGCAGATATCATCAAAAAAGCAAACTGGGTGCTAAGATGCTGTGACACTGACCAGAACCACAGACTGGTTCACTTGTGTGGAAATATCAAAGGAACTAAACATATTTATATATATGAGGGTGGGTCCAACCTTTCTGAAGTGAGAGCCTGTGCTCCAATTCTTTTCTCACTGGATGTGCAGGGAGTGGGGGATGAGCAAATTTTGGATAGATAAGGCATTGAAATTGATTGTAATATAAAATAAACACTGCTTTACAAGGTCCATTTGGTTCTATAAAAGTAGAAACTTGCACTTCATAGCTAAGCACAGAAAGTATCCATCCTCCCTACAGCAACCTTTAGATAAGCATCACATTCACAATTGTAGACAAGTTTTCACCTGTTAATTAAACATTCTGTGAAAACATGAAAAGGACTTAACCTTTACTGTTTTTAGGAAGTGTGACTGTGTACCTCCTTTTTATATCTGTTAAAAAAGTGGTCAATGATGACAGCCTCTGGCAGAGATTCCAGGACAGTTTTTTTCAATTGAAAGTACTGCAAGATGTTGGGGTCTATTTTGTCCCATGGTTCTTTTCAGCCAGGCATGTACACATCTCAAAGCACTGAATGATCTTTCACGACTACAGCTACTTACTGGGATACTTAATGCAACCTGTACTACTTTCTTTAAATTTGGAAACATCGCAGGGTCTAACAGCCGATACACATCTGTCATGTTGATTGTTGCCATTCTCCTGGACATGAGTCAAGTAATTTTTAGCAATGACTGTTTCCTCTGATTTAAAGTTCTATTTTGTAATGCTTTGCCAGCTTATTTAAGTCCTCGAAGGAGAGAGAGTTTTGTGAGAGTGGACTGCATGCCTGAATTCCCATCATTAGTTCTGCTTGGACACTAGAGAACCTCTGGTCAAGTTCAAAAAGCATCCGGTCTAAACAAGGACAAAACAATTCCTGCTTGAAATATTCAGATATACTGACATCCTCACTTGCACTGGCTACAGATTCAACAAAATCATCCATACGTTTTTGCTTCCTTTGCAGAGCTGTTTCTGTGATGTCAATGCCACTGTTCATGCACAGTGCCCTGGCTTTCTCATATAATTCTTCTGCCTTTTCACACGTTCTTATGTTCTTTAAAGAGCTGCATACTGTTTCTTTTAAAATGCATTGCTTTTGCCAACTCAATGTTTTCTTTTTGGAGCAGCTTATAGAAGGTGTCCATTATGCTTAGAAGAGACTGGAACATAAAAAGGCAGTACACTTGAGGTAACTCATGGAATTGTGCTAACAGACCACTAGCTGGGATACAGTCAATCTCTAAAAGGCATTGAATAACAGCTGGGAAGTTTGATACGAGTCTATTCATGGTATTTACCTGGTACGACCACTCAGTGTCTGAAAGCTGTACCAGCTTGCTTTGCTTCAGTCCTAGTCCAGCTTGAACAGTGCTGAATCTCTTGTGATTTATTAGCAATTCAGTAAATACAGTATATGTGTTTGCCAATGTATTAAAAAAGTGAGCAACTTTTTCAATTGACTTACATGGGTTGCACAGCACCAGGTTGAGGTCATGTGAGTGACAATGGATATATGTTGCTTCTGGGTGATATTTCTGAAATTTAGCTTGAATACCACCACAGGCTCCACTCATAACAGAGGCACCATCATATGTTTGAGCCACACATAGAAGATCATCTAATCCATTTACTCTTAGGCAGTGCTGCAATGATTCTGTGACTGATTCTGCATCAAAAGATTTTAATTCACTGAATCCCAAAAAATGCTCCTTCACCAATCCAGTTTCTGGAACAACATAGCATACGCACAGTGTTAGCTGCTCCTTGTGATTGTCTCTTGCCTCATCTACTATTATTGCATACATTCCTGATTTCTTCATTTCACTGACTATTCTGAATGTTACTTGTTCTGAACAGCACTGAATAACTTCATTCTGAAAGGATGGGGAGAGGTGGCTAATTTCAGATGGTGCCTTATAAATTTGAAGAAATTGATCAAATTCTGCCAGGAAGTTGAAAAATGCAACAAAATTTCCTTCCATCTGACTTTGTCCCGTTTCGTCATGACCTCTGAAGGGCAGTCCTTGTTACCCAGACATACTGTTATAGAAACCATCCGTCTGAGATACTCCCATCTTTCACTGAAATCCTCTGGATTGACACTTGTCTTTGTCTCTATATTGGAACCTTCCTCTGCTTGTGACACTTCAGCTTGTTGCAGGTGCTCTACGTGTCATTCCTGCTTCATATTGCCTGTTAAAAAAATGTCAGATATCCATTGCCTATGAAAAAGGAAAATTTTATGTATACTGTAAGCAGACACCTTGGAAAATAATCTGATCTTTTGCTATTCCCTTTTTCAAAATTCATCTTGATAGCAACATACTTCAAGGTGCTTGAATAGGCTGGAGGAGAGTTACAGTTATCCTTGAAGAGCTGGTTGGGCCACATCTGGCCAGGTGGAGTACCATGGACTACCCTGGTTCGGCATATGTAACTGTGCTCTCCACACCCCCACCCCATGCTCCTCTAGGTGCCTAGTTGCAATATAAGAACTTCTTCACATCCATCTGCATTAAAATGTGTTACAGGAGCAATCGCCCACTTACCGTTCTCTAGAAACGAGCCAAGGCACAGGTAATTGCTCCTTAAAAGGCCACAGATGCAGACAGGAAACCATAAATATCCTTCTTTCTGACCAGATACTTCATTTCCCATCCTCTCCAGGTCCCCATTGCTGACTCTTCCACTCAGGAGCCAGGGGGAGGGAGGCTGGTGAGTCAGACTGTCCCTGAGACTTCCAACCAATCTGCCTAGATCCCCCCTGCACTGAAGCACATAGTGCTTGTGTGCCCACCTGCCACATGGTCCTGCGCCCAGCTAAGAAATACCATCCTGCCGCCCCACACTGGAGATGCCTATCGCGTTGGTTCTCAAAGTTTTTAAATGACTTTGGTGTGACAACTGTCACCTGCCCCTTTTGAGTGGCAATGTGGGGAGAAGTAGGGGAGGTTGGGGTAGCTAATGTGCGTGGCAAGGGGTGGCCATGCGGAGTGCCAGGAGAAAGCACAGGGAGCAGTGACAGGGCAGAAGTGCAGGGGAGGGGGGACAGCAGGGGCCCAGAAGCTTCCTAATCTCTGGAGCCCATTCCTGTATTATCCAGGCCCCCTGCCTGCATGTGTGAGCCTGATTTTTCTAGATTCTGGACGTTAGGTCCTAGAAGTCTGGCCTGGCCGATTTGCAGGCCCCAGAACTGCAATTCAGGGCGTTGAGGCTCATTTCAACCCCTGACTATGAAGCAGTTGCTCTCAAAACCGGTCTGCCGGGCACCCAAGTGACCATGCCTTGCTAGGCTGAGTCAGTCCACCCGGGATCAGTCCCAGGCAGCAGAGCTGCAACAACAAGCAGTTGTGTGGCACTTTAAGACTAACAAATTTATTTTTTGCATGAGCTTTCGTGGGAGAAGATCCCACTTCCCCAAAAATAAATGTTAGTCTTCAAGTGCCACACAACTCCTTGTTGTTTTTTCACTGGACTGGACTAACACGGCTATCCCTTTGGAAAGCAGCAGAGATGCAGCCACTGAGGCAATGGCCCCCAGGCATGCCCCGCCCCCAGCGTTTTAAATTTCCCGCCCTGCGCGTGCAGGGGGTTTTTAAACGGCCCAGGCGGGCAGAAATCCCTGCGCCGGTTCACCGTGGCGAGGCGGCGGCAGGAGACGATCCGAGACGAGCAGCGATGCGGCCGCGAGGAGCCGTTACTAGGCTGCGAAGACATTCGGGAAGGGGCGGGGCCTAGCTGCAGCCCCGCCCCCTCGTTGGAACTGGCGCGCGCGCGAGACTCCTCCTCCGGGAGGGGGCACTCCCGCCTCGCGCGGCGCCGGCAGAGAAGGGGCGGGGCTTGCAGGGGCCGCAGACCGGAAGTGGCGCGGACAGCCGCTTCCGGGGCATGATGGCGGCGCGGCCGGGGAAGGTGGTGCGGCAGGATGAGCTGCGGCGGCTCATGCGCGAGAAGCAGCGGCAAAGCGCCGGCAAGAAGCGGATCGAGGCGCCTTTCGCTAAATATCCTTCCCCGGCCTCCCAGCCCCGCTTTTAAGCGCCTCAGGCCAGCGGCGCCGGGGCCGCCCTGTGATCGCTGCCTCGCGGTCCGCCAGCAGTCGCGACTTGGCGACGTTCCTGTCGCGCCCGAGTCGCAAAATCCTTCGGTGCCCTGCGTGTGGCTGGGCTCCCCGCCCCCTTTCGGGCAGCGCGCGTGGGGCCGGGTTGTCAGCTGAGGAGAAATGTCCGCTTCGCGCTGCCGGCCGCTTTCAGTTTCACTTTCACGCGCCTCCAGGCCCGCGCCTGCCTCGCGGTTTGCAGGCCCCGGCCGTGTGGGACCCCGTCCACCTCAGGGCAGCTCCTCGGAAACGCAGGGGGCCCTGAGCCACTGGCTCGCCAGTCAGCAGGGCCTGGTCGCTGGGTGTGGCAGATTGCTGCTCTTCTCCAACATCACCTTCTCCATTAGTAAATGTAGATGCCGCCCAAGTAGCTTCTTTGAGAAGCTGACTAGATTGATCCTAAGTCACACTCCTTTTGCTCCAGGTGTTGCGGTTGTGGCTTTTGTCTGAACCCTCGTCACTTTTTCTTTTAAAGCAGGGGTCTCAAACTCAAATCACCGCAAGGGCCGCAGGAGGACTAGTACGTTAGTCCCAGGGCTGCACCATTAAAAACCTTTTTATAGGATCAATCAATCAATCAGATCATAGGGCTGGAAGGGACCTTGTGAGATCATCGAGTCCAACCCCCTGGGAATTGAACCCAGGACCTTCTGCATGTTAAGCAGAGGTGCTAGCCACTCCAGCATGATGATATTGCAGATATTGGGAAGAATCGTGTCATTGCCGGCAGCAGGAAATAGCTTTGGGGGCCATGTGTTTGAGACCCCTCTTTTAAAGGATGGATATCAGTACTGGCCACTGTATTGCACTACTGATCTTCACTGTTCACTCTGAGCTGTGTGCGTGTGCGCATGCACACAGGTCATGAAACTTGTGCACACAACAAAATAAAGTGTGCACAAAAAAATTCAATAGCGCTAATATTGGTGCTCACAAAGAAATGTTTTTGCGTACACAAAGAAATTGTTTGCGCACACAGTCTACAAGTAATTAGAGGGAACATTGCTGATCTCCCCAGTGTGGTGTGCAGGGGTACTATAACCTCCTTATGCCAGCTGCATATAAACCTTGTCCACCTGAAACCCGCACAGATATTTTCATTTTCTTGATTCACTTTTGTAGCATTTCATGCTCTATTCCTCTTGGTATGGCATGATGGCTCCTAAACCTTATTGGTTCATCTTACAAAATTGTGAAATTGATGATGCACCAAAGGTAACATAACTTGAGCCAGTATTCTCCCCAGCACTGTTCCCTCTAAGCTGCGCGTGTGTGCATGCGCACACAGGTCATGAAAACTGCATACAGAACAAAATAAAGTGAGCACAAAAAAATTCAATAGTGCTAATATTTGTGCTCACAAAAAAAATGTTCTTGCGCACACAAAGAAATTGTTTGCACACACAGTCTATGAGTAATTAGAGGGAACATTGCTCCCCAGGACTTGAAATTAGGGGAAGGTGTGGGGGGGGAGGGTGTTGGAGTGCTCCCTAAATTGGTGTAACACTGTTACTAGCTTATAGGGGGGTGGAGGGACAGTAGGGGAGGTGTTAGGGAAATCCCTGATTTGAGCACTCCTGCCTAGTGCAATGTAGTGTTTTCACTTATAAACACTGCATGGGAGTCTTTAAATTGAAGCACACATTTTTCCCCACTGCCTTACAAAAAATAACACCATGAAACATAATAATAATGGCTTTTTTTTTTTTTTTAGAACACTTATTTGAGGGATTCACTTGCTCCTTGTTTCTTTGAAAATGGTGTTTTAAAAGTGCCTTTATAATTTGGAATTTCAGAAGTATAATTTTCTAGGTGTTGCCTATGATCTTGCAGTATTTTCTTAACGGGAAAATGTACATATAATCGTTTAGGGCACTTAAGCTGTACATTGTGCAATATGCCAATCAAGAGTGAACTTTTGTGGCAAACTCACATACTTGGAAAACAACACAAAGAGGTAAGACTTTCAAAATGAAATAAGATTTATGAGAGCAGTATGTAACCTTTGTGTTTGACTAACTTGGCCAGCCTTTAGGTCACAGGCATGATAACAGAACACGTATGGCCAAACTGGATCGCGAGCCAGATGCAGCTCTTGAAAGAAGAAGTGTGGCTCGTAGAAGAGCATGGCAGGGAGAAGTGTGGCGTGGTTGGGGGTGGTGTGGAGAAGCGGCGGTATGGTCAGGGCCTCGGGGTTGGCGCAGAGAAGCATGGCATGGTCAGAGAGGGTGGGGAGAAGCGGTGGTATGGTCAGGTCAGCAGGGAGAAGCTAAGTGTTTTACTGTATAGGTAGGCCTAGCTTTCATGGTAACTTTAAGTAATTATTAAAATTTGACATTAGTAGGATCAATATTTGCCCTCTTTTTACCATAAAATTAAAATGTGCAATTGTGGAGTAATTGTGGAGTAGGTAAAATATGTCTTATGCCTCAGTGCAGCTCTCGAAGGTTTAATAATCAACTTGTGTGGCCCTTGAGTTCCATAACTTTTGCCACCCCTGTAATACAGCTTGTACTACTTAACAAATTTTTTGGCATTGATTAAGTGATAGTATCACTCCATCTTTTCAAGGAGTGAGCATTCAGGGCAAGTCAGTTATATGTGTTTGTGTTTAATTGCTAATATCACATTTACAGGGCCATATGTGCAATCACTGGGTTTCTGTATGTAAATTAGGATAATGTCTGCACTTCAATAAAACACCAGTAAAACGTCAGCTGACTTGGGCTGAAGGCCTGTAAAATTGCAGTGTGGATTCAAAAGTTTCCGGGCTACAAGTGTTTTGTTGGATTCTAGGCATACCCTTGGAAAACAGCTAGCCTCCCCAAGAACAGGCTTACTAGATGTGAGGCAAAATGAGGACATGTCCTCCTTTTTACCTTCACGTCCTCTGTCTGGCAGGCATTTAAAAAAGACATGATTTTGTCCGGCTTTTTACTTAGAGGGGTTAAGGTGTGCTGGAACTCCCCAGAACACCCTATTTTTCGGGGGAAATGTTCCAGGACCCCCTAAAAACAGAGGAATATTACATTAATACTACGTTTTCTCCATGTGTCCTCCAATGTCTTCCTTCTCCTGCTTCCCTGTCCTCCTTTCCATGCTTTGGTATCTGGTAATCCTACCCAAGAAGAAATTTCACTTTACTGATGGGCCTGTCCCAACTACTCAGGCAGGCCCTTTTAAATTACTGGGACCCTGGGTAGTTGATAGCTTTGCAATGTGCTCCCATCATCATGCCTGGCTGTAAATTCTGTTTTGGATGTAATTTTTAGATGTATTCTTTTCAAGTCTGTCTTGGACCATTCAAAACCACTACTACTGTTATAGAAGATTCAGATATTAAATTAAGCAGTGCAAATATGAAAAAGCCCATGTGAAACTTATGGATTCTTTGATGGTTCATCTCTCTAATCAGATTATCTATAGCCGTGAGACCTTTTGTAACATGTACTTGTGAGTATTGTAAGTCTGGAGAGGTCCCTCTAAGAAGGATCAGGCAATACAGACAACACTGAAGAGGTTTATTTACAGTACCAGTACTGGGAACACTGAACAAAATAGTATCAGCTTCAAAGTGGAAGTAGCATGGCAATTACTTATATACACAGGCAGCCTGTTTACTGAGGAAGTGGGATCTTCTCCCACGAAAGCTCATGCAAACAATAAATCTGTTAAAGTGCCACACAACTCCTTGTTGGTTTTTTAATGGACTAGACTAACACTGCTATCCCTTTTGAAATTGGTTTAAACTAGTTTTTCAAACACTTTGGGAAAAACAACTCCATATATGGGAAAAGGGTCAGGGTGGTGGTGAGAGGTGGTCTTAACAGGTTAGGAAATGCTAGCTTCCCTATAAGGCAAGGGAGGGAGGGGGGTTTGATAGGTGTATGTGACCTGAGACATGCATGAAATGGAGAGTGTGTGTCACAGCAGACGGCCTGCATGCTGCCTACCCAGACACCCTCTGTGCTCATGAAGCCTGGCTTGCTTGCTTATCCTAACAGAAATTTGGGTAGTCATGATGGTAGAAATGTTATTTAACTGCCACATGAGAAAATGGTTTTACATGGGGAGCTCAAAATTTAGTGGTGTTGGGTTGTCAAGGACACATGGATTCTGCAGTCTATCTTTCTATTGTTTGTTGGTTTTTAACCAAGAACTTAATACAGCTGATAGTGTCTGTGCACTTTGTCTATCTTTTCTCAGGCAGAAAATCATCCCTTAAGTAAGAGTTTGCGGCAAGTTTCCTCTATTGTCAGCTGGTACTGTCTCTGCTATGATGCTGAAAAGTAGGCACTGATGGTTTTAAACTATTAATTGTTAATTATTTTAAACTCCCCTGTTTCATAATTAATACTTCTGGCATTTTTAATAATAAATAGATGACTTTGTTTTCGTTTTTTTTTTGTCCCCAAGACAAGACCATTATGTTTTTACTCAACTCAGTTTGACAAGCCACTAGCTGCAGCTTGTTATTCTAAAATAAGTTGTACTGTTGCTTAATAAGTATACTGTTAGAGCAAGAAATTGGTTGATGAATTTCCATCTTCCAATTTTTAGACTTTCCCATGTGGGGGAAAACTGGTCCGGGTTCTCAACCTGGAAAGAGAAACTGCACATCCTCCCCAACGATGAAGGCCCGTTCCCAGCTGAGACCCGAATAAGCAGAGAACCAAGTGTCGTTCAGATTTTATTATTCAGCTGAATAATGAAGGGAACTGCATCAGAGGGAAGCAAAGAGAAGCTAGCCTCTCCGAGCAATCCCCTAGTATAGGGTTTATAGGTCATATATACCTTTTAACATGCAAAATATGATATACACAATGCAACAACCTCATGCATAATACAAGAAGTTACATCATGCCTAAAATCCCTACATGGTTTTACTACTCTTAATATGCAGGCTACACAATTAGATTATACTTAATAGGCAGCATATCGTTAGCCCACGTCTGTTGTTGTTTACAGCTTATTTGGGTAACAGTTACTGTCCTTGACCAATGAGAGTTGCAGGACTCCTGTGACCCCCTCGGATACCTGGCCCCCCTCAACCTGTTTACCAGATCAGGTTGATGGCTTCTCAGCAGGGTCCAGACAGGGGGGCCAGTTACAATCTACCTTTGTGTATCACCTTTTTTTATCTATATAAACAGTCTACCTTCTTATCGATCTAAGCCACTAGCTCCCCTGACTACTATATCCTTTAATCAATGTTAGCAATTACAGAGCCTCTCACACTGAGCCTTCAGACCAAACTTGACCAAACTTACTCCCTCTTGAGTTAGTCCTGCCACATCTATCTTATACAATTTCCTTCACACCCATGACCAGCCTTGATTCTTGTGGCATTCTATCTTTTTGTTGCTGTCAGCAGGATGTTCCTTGTTTTCACTCCATGTTCGTCTTTACTTTGCTGGGCCTCTGTCTTTTATCGCAGGATGGAATTTTCAATTTATTTTTTACAATATTTGTGGAAAGCAGAATGCAGTGATACACCTTCAGGTTTCTTGAACCTTAGTTAATAAGTTAAGGACTCTTTGCATCTGGCATGTGAATTTATTGTAGCATAAGTCTCATTTATAAAAAGAAAATTAAGAACTGAAAGGACTAGCACATTTCGCAGGTAGGAGCAGAAGTCCAGAATCCAGCAGCAGGCAATATGACAGGTTCATTGGGATTGTTTTCATGCAAGTATCTATTAGGACTCCCTAGTCCTTTACTCCAATACATCCTCCCTCTGCCCCATTCGTAGATTTATGTGAGTTTTTATTATGTGTTTTAATCGTTCTAAAAATAATATTACAAGATGATTCTTTAACCAATCCTAGCATATTTTAACCTAATTCTTTAATTTTTTTGGAATGTGTTGATGTGACCATGCACTTTCTATTTTGTGGCCGCCTTTCTGCCCTTGGATTCCATATCCAAAGGCCTCAAACTATCACAGCGAGAGAGGGCTCATAGACAAGCGCCCTGTGAGTTTGATCCTTTGTTTTGATACCCCTGTAACTAGCTAACTACTGTAATAAGAACCTACTTAAAAATCATTATAAACAAGGAGTCCTGTGGCATTTTTAAAAACTAACAAATTTACTGTTTGCATGAGCTTTTGCAGGAGAAAATTGTCAGACACTTTGAAGACAAAATAGGATTTTCTCCCAAGAGGGCTCACGCGATCAATAAACTTGTTAGTCTTTAAAAGTGCCACAGGGCTCTATTTGTTTTGCTGAACAAGACTAACATGGCTACCCCTTTGGAACTTAAAAATCATAGATGCATACACCTTTACAGGCAGGCCTAAATATTTATATTTTAACAGTTATATCACTACCACTCAATGTCGTTTTTTAGAAAGATCTGAATTTCTAGCACATCTTGTAGCAAGGCAGAAAGAACAATTTTCTTTCCAGTTTTGTAAGAAGTTATGTACTAAGAAATAATGGCATATGACCATATTATAGTGAGGTGTAGGAACAGCAAATTTTATAAAATAAATTTATAGTGTTTTATACCAAATCTGTTGTTTAGGTTTTTGAATTTTTATTTTTTTTTTTATTGCTTTGATTCTGATATAATTATCTTGGTTTGTTGTAAAGGGGCATCAGTGTTAGTCTAGTTTAGCAAAACAAACAAGGAGTCCTGTGGCACTTAGACTCACCAGTTGATATATTTTTATCAGCTTTCACTTCATCAAATGTTTTGAAGCATGAAAGCTCATGCAATAAATAAATTGCTATCTTGAGGTTTTAGGACATAATGCACTGATGAAGTTCATAGCTTCAGTCCAGTTCCTAAAAGAGAGGGGTCCACATCACAAGTCATCATTACCACAATTGTGTTTTTTGGTAATTTCAAAACGAACAAGGAGTCTTGTGACACTTTTAAAAACTAACAATTTTATTTATAATATAAATAAATAAATTCGTTAGTCTTTAAAAGTGCCACAGGACTCCTGGCCGCCCCATTAATTTCGAGAAAGGCTATGGATGGGTTTGGAAAACTTTTGAATCTTAGATATCTGATAGAAGCCATCGACTCATTTCATGTGGGCTGCTAAATGGCTGTTAGATTTAAGCAATTTAAGGCAGTACTGACTTGGGACTTATTTAAATTAATGATTTGAAGGTGAAAGACCCCAATGTGAATCCCCTGAGCCATCGTGTCTATTCATTTTAAAAAAAGAAAAAGTGATTATATCATCAACCATAATGTTTGTGTAGCATTTAAAAAACCTGCAATCACCAAAGTACCTGTAGTTTCCATTCCATATTTCACCTTAGGCCATCACTATCATAACATTCATTATCTCAGTTGTTGTAAGCTTGATTACACCATTTTAGTGGAACATCATAGGAAATTAGCATGGTAAAATAACATTGCTCAGGAGTATGAAAAATTGACACTATGAGCAACATAGTTAAACTTGCCTAGCCCTGGGTGTAACAGCAGTAGGTTAACATCAGCCTAACAATGTTTACAGGGAGGTGGATTGCCTATGCTGATGGAGGAATCCCGCCTGTCAGCATATATATTTGTTTTCACTGAAAGATTATCATTGCATCTCTGCAGAGTCAGGTATGGATAAGACCTAAGCTAAAGTAATTTTTGAGATCTTAAAAGGAGGGTCTATTGACTTTTATTTACTGATTTAAAATGTATTTTTTTTCCAGAGAATTGCAGAGTTAAAAGGTGTTAAACAGACAGTACCAGGACCTACAATTAGTCCATCATCATCTCATCCTGCCAAAAGGAAAGTTTCTGATACAGATAACCAAGAAGTAAAAAGAGCAAAAGGTAAAGTAATATTTTGTTCAGTGTTTGCAGTACTGTTGAACTGTATAATTTGACTTCCTGCATTTTGAATGCTTTTCTCCTTTATGAGAGAGACAAGGCGGATGAAGTAATATTTTTCAGTGGACCATCCTCTGCTGGAGGAAGGTACAAGCTTTCAAGGTACACAGACCTTCTTCAGGTCTAGGGAATAAAAGATAATACACCAATACACCCAGTGCTCTTGGGTGCTAGGCAGAGCATGACTCAAAGCTGTGCTCTTGCCCATCTATTTCTATCTTTTAGTCTATGGATCTTGCTATGTCATGCTGTGCTATATAACCATGACAAACAAGGAGTCCTGTGGTACTTTTAAAGACTAACATACTTATTTACTGCATGCGCTTTCATGGGAGAAAATTCCACCTTGTCAAAGGCTTGAATATCTGAACTAGAATAGCAGGGCTACCTTTTTAGGAACCTGTGTGACCATCAGTCATCAGCTGAGATAGGTCTTTGATCTTGTTCTTGATGGGGCCTTTTGTCCCTTCTGAGGGTGGATACTTATTGCTTTAATGGGTTTATCTCCATTGTTCTTCAGCCATGAAGGTGGTGCAGACAGTTCGTCATGAGGACAGGCTGACATTGGAGACTGATCCTGTCATACACACCTCCCTCATTCACACATCTAAACTAAGTTCACACATTTAAATGAAGTTTCAGCCAAACTTAGGCTGGGCAACACAACATGGAGTTTTGGTTACAATAAGGAGATGCCTCAGGCTTTGGTCATGATGTTAAAGAACAAGTGAATGAAAGAGTATGGCATTTTTGTCAATGAATAATAGGCATTGTTCCAGTCAGTGTTCCTTCTAATTTTTCATAGCCTGTGTGCACAAAAAAATGTCTGTGTGTGCGCTAATATGAGCACTGTTGAATATTTTTGTGCACGCATTATTTTGTTGTGAGCATGGGTTTCACAACCTGTATACATGCACAGCTTAGAGGGAACAGTGATTGCAGTTAGAAAGTCTTGTTGAAAGTAATTCTGTGGTATAAATTTATCTCTAACCCTATATTATTATGCTCCTTTTGACCCTTCGTACCGAAAAATATTGAAAGGGTCACACTTTGTATAATTGCTTCAAGACAACATATTGAGTAAAGGTTTAAGCTTGTGGCTTCAACTTAAAATGTATTTTCTTTATCAAATAGCTGTTACAACACATTACAATACAGTGTGCCAATTAGAACAAAATATGCAGTAGGATGTAATATATTTTTAAAAGGATGTCCATGAAGTGGCCCATCCACTGAAAATGTACCATAATTTATTTGCATTGTCTGTGTTGACACCCGTTGAGTTTCTGACCTTGGACGCAGAATAGCCAGGTCATGAATTTGTACTTCTTCTCGCAAGGTTGTAGTCAAATCGCTAATTTGCTTGCTTTTTAATAACGATTTATACAAGGTTGTCCAGTTAACACCCAAAAGAAACATTGAAATTAACCACATTGCCAGTTGACTTGCATGTCGTCATGGGCTGGAAAGTTGCCACCATAAGGGATTTGCAGCAGAGTCATATTTTACCCACATTGTTGAAATAGGGTGTTTATAACATATTTTCCTTGCTGTATGATTTTCTCCAGTCCAGCCACTCAAGCACAACTTTTTACATCATGATAAAACTTAGTGGTAGTATCATCTAACTCATCCAATAGTAGGCAGACAGACTCCTACTTTATAAGGAATAGGTTCTTCTAGTGTTGGCAGTGTGGGGCGCACCCACTGCTGTGCTGTCTACTTGTCATACAACTGGTGGTCTATAGCAGGCGTGACCAAACTGTGGCTTGGGAGCTGCGTGTGGCTCTTGAATGAAAAAGTGTGGCTTTATGGAAGAAAGCCAGCAAGTCATTTTAGGAAAGCAGCCCTAGCCTAGGAGGTTTAAATCTCCTGCCCTGGGCATGCTCGGGGTGGGGGGAGAGCCCCAGCCTGTGCCTAGCCACCAGAGCGGCCAGGTAAGGGGACCCTGGGGAGGGGGGTTGGTCCAGGGGAGCCAGTGTCAGGGCCTAGGGGTTCAGGAGGGAGTCAGGAGCAACGGGGAGAAGCACAGAATGGTTGGGATTGCTTTCAAATTTTGGCAGAATTTACTGCTTTGAAGAATTGTATTCCACAATGAAATTTGTGAAATCGAAACACTGTGCAGTACTTAACAGATCAGCACCTGAGAGAGCTTTTACATCCTGCGCTGACAAGTTACTTCTCAGATTTTAAAAACTTGCCACTAGCCTGCAGTCTTCCACATGGAGTGATAGCTAAGTTTTTACTGTATAGGCCTAGTTTTTGTGGCAACCTTAAGTAATTAAAAATTATAGTGTGCAATCAATTTTTGACTTAGTAATTTTGGAGTAGGTAAATGTATATGGCTATATGCCTCAGTGCGGCTCTTGAAGGTTTAATAGTCAACTTGTGTGGCTCTTGAGTTCCATAAGTTTGGCCATCCCTGGTCTATATCAGTGGCCTTGAAACTTTTTTCCTTGGGACCAAGTTGAAAAAAATCATTTATGCCTGTGACCCAGCAACTGCATCTTAGAGCAATGCATTCTAGCATGGGGATCTATGGGAAAAGGTGGTTTTTGTGTTAGATTAGTGACAGGGGTTAAAACTGTCATGGCTTTGGCTCTGATTCAGTCCATTTTTCTGAACACAATATATAGTAACACAGTGAGTTATGCTAGCAACACCCCCCCCCCCCAAAAACCAAACGTTTTTGTCACAACAAGAAATGGTATTTTGACTTGCTCTTTAACTCTTGCTGGTTCCAGCTTTTCCTGAAATTATCAAAGACAAAACTAACATTTTTCTACCCCCTTTGGAGACAACATATTATTGCTTAAAATCCCCTTTTCTTTTACAATCTCCTTGTTGATTGCAGGGGAAACAGAGGAGTTGCCCCCATACTTCCCTGTGTTACTGTTTTGTAGGCAGCAGGCCGGGTTTGTAACGTGTTCTCTGCTGTGCCAAGTTTTAAGTTTCCTCACAGGTAATAGCTGGGAAGCATTATAACCACAAGGCATTTTAATGTGAGGTATGTTTCTGATTTCATTTCTAGCATGCTTAAAGTTTTCCCAAAAATTACACATACCATATCTTGTTAGAGCGTTACTCATTAATATTCAATTTATTCAGGATTTAATAATAACCATAACACTAGCACCAAAGAAATTTCCAGACGAGTAGCTGTGTTAGTCTGTGTTACTTGGTAAGGTGCCACAGGACTCATTGTTTTTACTAGCATCCAATTTATTACAAGTGGCTATTTGTATAGCTGTATTGTTAAGCCCATACCTTTTATTTAGACAATGTCTTTGAGGCCAGTGAATTCAATATCCTTGATGCTCTGGTGAGGCAAGTTTGTAAGGGACTCTTGCTTTCTAAGGGTTAACTGTTCCTAAATTTAACAAAAAGGTGACTTTCTTTTGTCAAAACAAACAAGGAGTCCTGTGGCACTCCTAAAGGCTAACACATTTATTTATTGCATGAGCTTTCCCAGGAGAAAATCCCGCTTTGACAGATGCTTTGAAAATGGGGGAACTTGCATCTTCAAAGCATCTGATGAAGTGGGATTTTCTCCCATGAAAGCTTATCTGGTAAATACATCTGTTAGTCTTTAAAAGTGCCACAGGACTCCTTGTTTGTTTGGCTGAACTAGACTAACACAGCCACCCCTTTGGAACTTTTGTGTTCATTTGTCTGCAGCCTCTTTATGCTATTACTGTATGGGCAGTCCTAGTCTTTCCCTAGTAGGTAATTGACTGTGGCAGACACCATTGATTGTCCATCTTTTTCTGGTATTTTGTTGCACTTGCTTTTCTTTTCCCATAGTATGCATTCTGGGTTAGTTTAAAAATGTAATGTAAAAAAACCAAACAAACCTGTTTCTTTTTGGAGCTCTTGCGAGGTTTTCATCAAATAGCAAGTTTGGCTGGCGTTTCTTTTACTTCTTTCACAAATAAACACTGCATAGGTATGGAAAATGCACAGTTCTTTTATAGGTTTTTTTAATGATGTATTTTATTTTTTACATAAAGTATAATTTATGCTTCTGTGCTTACAGAGTTTTTATGTACATGACAATTTGATTATTTGTTTCAGAGCCATCTGAAGGCTCAGTGTTTTGGTTTTGTGTGTGGTGTGTGTTTTTTTTTTTTTTTTTTTTTTTTTACATTTTTTAAATTTTATAACATTTTTTTTTTGTAGATAATATTTTTTTTTTTTTTTTTCCCCTTTTTAGGGCTTTTTTTTTTGTTTTTTTGTTTGGGTGTGTTTTTTTTTTTTTTTTTTTTTTTTTACCATTTGTGCATCTTATCTCAGCTGTTCTAGGAGGACAATTTCTTTTTCTTTTTTTTTCCCCCCTGAACTTCTGAGCTGATAGATACATAATAAGTGATACATATACCAGTGTACCCCCTTTTGCATTTCTCCACCAAAATAAACAGTCTGGTAGCACTTTAAAGACCAACAAATTTATTTATCGCATGAGCTTTCATGGGAGAAAATTCCACTTTGTCAGATGCTTGCCAAAATTTCATATTTTTTAGTCCATGGATCTTTGTGTCTCACTGTCTCAGGGTACACTATGACCATGACTCATCAGTTGATGGTGGATATGACATATTAATCTTGTTCTTGATTGGGCTTTGACCCTGCCAGCAGGTTCGGAAATTTGAGGACCTTGGGGGGCAATCACTGCACCCATGGGGTACGGGGTAGAGTCGGGGTAAACTTATTAAGGTGGGTGTGGGGTGAGGTGAGCGATGGGGGGTGTATTTGTAGTGCTTGTCACGGTGCTTCTTGTGGAGTGTGGAGGGGCACTCAACTTTGGGGAATGGGGGCAGGTTAGGGAACAATGGAGCTTCTCAATTAATCTAGCTTACAGCTATAACCCTAGTCACTATAACCTAAAAGGTGCTTTAATATCCTATAAGAAAAAAGGGGGGTACAGCACAAAATTAGCATGTGGGCGTGTCAGAGAAAAGTGGAAGCAGGTGGGGGAGCAGGAGTTCAAAGGTTGGGGGGACTCAAAGGCGAAGAAAGGCAAGTGGAAGGGGGCTCAGGGACAATGAGATGGGGATGCACGGGGGGGCTCGGTGACGGGAAGCAGGTGGGGGTTGGATGGTTGACGGGGAGATGGGGGGTTGAACAACAATTCGGGGGTTTGGGGGAGAGGTTGAGGGAGGGTTTGAGTGGCAATGAAGGGAGTGGTGGCAGAGGGAAGGGGCTTAGGGGAGAGGGAAAGCGAGTGGGGGTGAGTGGGAATGGCGGGATGGAGACACACATGGGAGTTGGGGCAGAGAGACTGAGGCACGCAAGGAGTTGGGATACACGTGGGTGTTCGGGGAAGCAAGAGGGGCTGAACAGTAGAGGGGGAGACAGAGCGGGAACGGGGAGCGAGTAGGGTTAGTGGAAGCAAGCAGGGGAGCAGCAGTGGCGGCTGGAGAGCAGGGATGGGGGCCGCGGGCAAAACGGGGGCCCGGGGCGAGCGGCGGGACCGGTGGGGGGGGGAACGGTGAAATCCCAGGGCAGAGTTGGGGCATGGGGGGGGAATACAGAAAGTGAAGAGGGGATGAAGAGAGTTTAAATAGAAAAAGTTTATTTAAGTTGGGGAAGTTACAGAGGGGAGGCAAAAGCAACTTAACAAAAATGATTCTAAAGACTCCAAGCTAAAGGAAAACAATCCTACAGTCTAACTTAATACTTCTAAGGCTACCAATTAACTTTATACAGTGTTGCAACACACAATGATACTTCTAACACCAGTTCAAACAGTTCAGAGAGAAGAGGTATACTAAGTAACACAGAGTAGCGGCAGGCAATTATAGACAGGGGAGCTCCTTTAACAACACAGAATGAAACAGTAAGTTAAAAGAAGAGAACAAAAGATACACGCAAGCCTGTAACGCTGGGGAAAAAGTATCAAAGCAGCAGTAGAATAAATATAATCTTTAAAGAAGGACTGCAGGGCAGACACTTACCACTCCTATTAGCAGCAGCGGCAGCAGCATCACAGGCGGGAGAAAGAGACTCTTATTCAGGCTGGCAGCAGTGGGAACTTGTGGATACACTCTGGGGGGAACTCATGAGCAGAGAAGGTCGGCATCTTGGTGATCAGGCCAGGCGAGATGTTGGGAACCGTCCTGCCTGAGCACCCCAAAACCTCAGCTTTTAACCTGTGTTTCCCGCCTTTCCCTGATTACAGGGAATGCAGAAAACAATGGTGGTGTGAGTCATACTCTGCAGGACCTTACAGTTAGGCAGAGCCCACCTACACCAAGCCCTGCAAAAACAATGGGCATTCGGAGTGGTAACAGCCTCCAGTTAAGTTCAAGGGGGCCATCTAGTTAAGGTGAAGGGGCCATCTGTTCCCTTCACACATTTTCTATACTTTAGTGATGGCTCGGGAGGGGTGGCCATCAAGGTAATTGCTATGAGTCACAGACAGGCTTTCTTGTCCCTTTCTTTCTGGGATGGATTTTTCTTCTTTTCACAGGGTTTATCTGCATTGTTTTTCAGCCATGAAGCTGATGCTGGCTGTTTGTGACCAGGATGGGCTGGCTTAGGAAACTGATCCCATCACACACACACCTGTCATTCACACATCCAAACCAAGTTCACATGTTTAAAATTTAAACTGGGTAGTATAAATTGGCGTAAGCAATTAAAAAATGGAGTTTTGGTTTCAATGTGCAGTTACATCAGACTTTGTTTTTATGACATGTTAATGAATGAGTACAGTATTTCTATAGTATAAATTCATCATTATCTGTATACCATGGAAACAGCACAGCTACCACAGCACTTTCTTCTTTAGGGAAGAGGGAGATAGCAGTCACTTTTTTTTTTACTCTTGATGTTTGTTTATTTATAGCTATATGGAATTAAAGTAAATGTTTTGGTTTTTGAAAACAAAAGTTTTGAAACTTGGTATCAATGAAGCCATAAGCCACACTTCCAGAAATACCTGCTCTGATGTATTTTCAACTGTTCTGACAGAAGCAATCTTCGTAACCTTCACTTTGTTGTACTAGCTAACGACTGACTGAAGGATGAATAAGAGCTAGATCCTGTAAATGCTTTTCTGCAAGTGTAGGGGTTGTGACTGTATATGCCCATTTCTGTAATGTTTATAGTAGTATCATAGGGACCTGGCTTGTTAACATGATGCCATGGTTAGGGCCTTACAGAACTCTTGGCCATGAAAGACACATCACAGATTGTGAAATCAGATCTCCCCTTGTGAAATCTAGATACGGCAGAGGAGGGACAGGCTGCCCCAGTCACTCACTTCTACCATGAGCCAGGGCCCAGTTAGTCGTCCTGATGGGGCTAGGTGGGATGGGACTTCCCTTTCCCTTGCGCAGTTGGTTGCAGGGGGAGGGAGTGGAGATCAGGCCCACCTCCAAGTATCTCCCCTTCATTGCTTGCCAGTAGTTGTAGCACTTCCTTCAGCAGGAGGAGGTTCCCAAAGATGGGTCTGATCTTCCCTGTGCTGCTGGGAGTTCCCCAGCTAGTCCTGGCTGAGCTGGGGAGGGACAGGACTTCCTCTTCGCCTGCATGGCTGGTCTTGGGTGCCTCCGCTGGCTGCTGGAAGCTTTGCACACTGGCGTCCCCTCATTTGTTTCCTGCCCAGATCACTTCACAGCCACTGAGGAGAGGGGTCACTGTACAGGAAGCTGCAATTATTAGCTTGTTTCAGTTAAAAAAAAAAAAAAAAAAAGACAGTATTTTTTGGTTAACACTTTACCACAGCAAATAATACTCAGAGCTCAACTCATTGATTGGTACATATGAGCATTGGGGCCATTTTGTAGCATGGTGCAGTTTATCAGTAGCCTCCTGGAAGACACGTGAAGTTACTTTATAATGAGCGTACAAAATACATCAAAAAGCTCTAGAATCAGTAGTGGCATGGACTGTGTGAAAGAATTTAGAAGCCAAATTCTGTATGCTGATGGTGACAAAGTATTTTGTATAAGCTGCCGTGTTTCACTGGATCACACAGATTAGGCAATGGTTCAGTACTATGTGGATTTGGAAACCTATCGAAGCAGAAAGACAGCTGTTGATTGTGCATTTCCAGGGAATGAAAAGTTAAATTTTAAAAAAATTCATCTCATTTTTAAGACAACAACAAAGCTCTGAGATCCGTCATTTAGCTATAATGGAATTTGTGGATACATTTGCAAGTGCTAATATATTGTTGGAAAAAGCTTGATTACCTGAACCTGTGGATTCATTCTTGGGAGTGTACAAGATGCCAGTTGCTTATTAAGTGCTAATAAGCTATGGCAGGACTGTCTTCCAAAGGCTTTTGCTACACATTGAGATGAAGTCTCTAATTAACTTATGAGAGTCTTTTGCAATTCTTTCTGATGAATCCACTGATGAGCAAGATAACCTCATGTTCTGTTTGATTTTATTTCTGACAAGGCCAAAGATGTACAATCAGGAAAGCAAAGAGTGGTAGTTGACTGTTTACTTTGATGCTGTTAACTATGCTACATCTGTATCTGATGAAGTGGGTTACAGCCCACAAAAGCGTATGCCCAGAGAAATTTGTTAGTTTTTAAGGTGCCGCAGGACTTTAATTGCTTTAATTGCACTATGGTTTCTCAAGTGATGTTAAAACCATTTCAAATTATGGTTCAGGCTTTGACAAAGTATCTTTCATAAGCAACAATTTAACTTGCATAATAAAATCTTCCAAATCTGTTCTCCAAAGTCTGATGCCAGTTCTGTCCATGTTACATATAATGCACATATAATTTTTTCTGTCAGTGAGCTGTGGAGGTGTGAGTTTGCTAAGCTGGTCAACTACATTAAAAAGGTCTTTAAACGTACTCTAGTCATAAACTTCAGTACAGGCAAGCAAATTGCTCACAGAGCAAAAATTATTGAAATCAGGGAACAAAATTGCACTTCCTCTGGAGCCAGTAATTAATTACTCATTGTAATTTCAGCTTTTGGCACTACAACCCTACATAGGTGTAGCTCACCTGAAGTGTGCTATTCAGAGCTCGCCTCAGAAGAGCTAACACTAACACCAAAAATGCAGGTTTCAACAGAACTTTCAACCTTTCTCAACACTGCTCAGTTGAGTGAGGAAGTTCAGTTTGTTGCCAGGAATGCCACAGGACTGATGGACTTAATCACTGGGTTACAATCTCGGTATGTCACAATCCACCAAGCATACAACAAAGTAATGCATGTACTGCTCTGGGCTGAAGCACAGTCAAACAGAAATCACTCTGACAGTGCTGAGTTAAATAGATGTCAGTGCTCAGCAGGTGTTTTCTTGCGTGGCAAAGAAGCTCGGGCAATACTACTGCTCTGGGGAACAGTCAAGCAGTGTAGCATAAATGCTTAAAAGTTTCAGTGACCTCTGGCATGATTTCGAAAAGCTATGTGTATTTTTGACTTTGAACAAATGCACCTGTTGACGGGTTGAACCTTGTTTAAGGCTTTGACAAGCAGGGCCGTAACTATGACAGGGTGACCACTTTGCCCCGGGCACTGTATTTTAGAGGGCAATTTCAGTCGAGTTGCTCTGTTTCACTGCTTGATTTGAGGGTGTGTTTTGTGCTGCTTGCTCCGAGGGCCAAAATACCTAGTTCCAGCACTGTTGACAAGAATTGTAGGTTGGAAATTCCTGCTTACAAAAAGATCATGATAGAAGTGGGCTGTACTTTTTCTGTGGGACAGTTTGGAACTCAGTGGAAGGCAGAATCCCTAAGTAGCAAAGCTAGCTCAGTGCTGTTTGACCATTCCACCAAACCCAGGGAGAGGGAAGTGTGTAAACATGGACAGGCATTTTAGGAGCAGAGAGAGAGAGACTGAAGAGAGACAGCTGCTAGGTGATCAGAGAGAGGCAGTCCCATTCCTCCCTAGCTCAACTATGATTAGCAGTTAAGAACCCCTGCCTTGTTCACTTCCAGCTGCATGTGGGAGATCAGACTCACCTCTGGAAACTTTCCCCAGCTGCAGGAAGCTCCATGACTGCTGCTTTCAGAGCCCAGCTGAGGGCAGCACAAAGTGAAGGTGGCAATCCCATGTCACATTGCCCCATGACTCCATTTCGGGTCAGGACCGCCATGGTACAAATACTCTGAAATTTCAAATGTAAACATCTCAAACCCTGATGCTGACTGTTTTTAAAATCCTTTGGCTGTGAAATTCGATGAGCTGTAAATTTACTAGGGTCCTAGTCATGGTAGATGGTGTATATTTTAGTTTGGGTATTTTTATGCGGGAAAACTTTAACATAATACTGCTTTCTGAGTGTTGGCATTTACGGCATATAAACAGGAAGTTTGTGGAAGCGATTCTTTTATGAACTACTGACTTTTTTTTTTAAATAATAAGCCTCTTTTAAAGTTATGCCAGGAAGTTATCATGAAATTTGCCTGTGATAGTTGCATCTTTAACAGAGAATGACAAATCCATTAAGGAAAACTCAACTTAAAGGTCACCTTTTAGGAGGAAAAAAATGCAGATTCAAAAGTATTTCAAGTTAAGGCATTATTCTGTGTGGAGAATGGATTGAGTAACTGTCTTGTGACAGTGTAGAACTCAGGACATCAGTCATCATATATATATTTCAATCTATATAGTATGTGTATATATAATATCATTAAAATAATAAATTGATAATATAATATTATATCTAATGTATATCGTGTGTGTGTGTATAAAATAATAGCAAAACTGTTATAAATGATTCTTGACTATTTTTCAGGTTCAAACGACCAACCACAGACTTCTGTATCTGGGTAAGTAGATCCTCCCATTTACATTCTTTTTCTTTGTTTTCTCCCCTTCATCCTACTTCTGCACATGTTGAGAGTAAGGATGCAGAGACCATGTGCGAAATGTGCTACCTGATGTGCACAGATCCATGATTCAGGAGCAGCTTTTTCATCTGTGTAGGCAAGATGAAATGTTAGAAAACAAGTATTATCTTACTGTTGTTAACAGACTTCATTTAGCGACGAATGTATCGTCTTTCTCTAAGAGCTCAAAGCACAGATTTTACTCTATTTATGTTTTTATACACACCTACTTGCTCAGATCTATTTCATAGAGAAAATTCGAGTTCCATTTTAGAATCGTTTTTGCTTCCTTCTAGTTATTTTGTTGCTGTTTTCTAACATGGGGATAGAGGGTGAAGAGAAGTATTTAAGGGTGAGGAAAGCTATGTGACACCATATCTGGCCTTCACCCCTCCTAAAAATGTACTTGAAAGCTGCGTGCTTTGCTCTCTGCACCTGTTGTGACATACAGGAAGGCCCAGACCAGCGCTTGACAGCCCATGTTTCTCTTGTTTGCTCTGATGGTGCTCAGCCACTAGTCTGCTCAGTATGCTGTCTACCCCTGCAGGCTTGCAAGTGGATCGTTGCCTACTCCCAAGTAAAATGTAGGGAGACTTGCTTTTCCTTTGCCAGTTGGTATTGCTCAGTCTTATGTGGAATACTCACAGAAATTGTACATAAGTAGCGTTACAAAGTTACAGAACTTGCAGTTCTTAAAATTTGTACTGATACTGTTAGAAGAAGAAGATGCAAACAGGTTGTCCCAAAGGAGGATTGGGTCAAATGGCACCCTTTATTACACACTGCTGGTTCCCTCGACTTCTCAAGTGAGATAAGTGGGGTTGTTTATCAACTCTTTTTATCCAGTGAAGTATGATAATACAAACATGATTGACATTGTCCCAAAGACCCTTATTTGGTTACATTGGTACTTAAACAATGAATATTAACAGGCATATAATGCATATAGTTATCCATGCCTTTGTTCACTGTTTACTAATTATATCCAGTCTGCACAAGTGTCCTATTCCTTACTCCTGTTAAACTGCTGAGTTAATAATTAGGAGCACATGAAATCACAAGGGGCGTAGAAACAAGGAACAGGAGCTGATAAGCCAGAACATGATGTTAAAGTCCAAGGAAAAAGGGAAAGGAAGAGTATATTAACTGAAGACAGTATTCAGATGGCCAGGAAACAAAGAAAGTCTCAGACTAAATTACACAAGATTGTAAAACATATTGCCCAGTGCCAAACAAGAAACAATTTTCTTCTAAGCAAAGTTAGGGATATATACTGCATGCCTAATGCATCCCCATGATATATTGTGTGATACAGTTTTAGCCCATTCTCCAGCATTATTAGATAACCAGTTGCTGCAGTTGCTACTTTAAAAGGGGCCTGTTTCCTTCATATATTATGTGAACATCCTAAAAACACAAAGACCACCATTTTCTACCTTGGATGTGTCAAGTTATGTTCCTAAATCCACATTTACATGCCTGAATATGTGACCTGCATTTTCAGAGCTGCTGAGCACTTACTGACATTGAACATCAAGCCTTTTATTTAGATGCCAAGTATAGACAGCTAGGTTTCAAAATGTTGGAATGACTTTTGGTGTTGCAAATGAGTGAGATGGAATACATGTTGAAAAATAAAGAACACTTTCTTCTAATTCTATGTTACTAAGATTTGGGTGACTTTAATATAACTTTGTTTTATCATGAGTTTCTTTTCTATTAATGGCTTCACTGTATGTAAAACATAGTCACTTTGCTTTGTGAATATGAAACTGGTATCTAAATCTGAATATGAAACTGTTCTCTAAATCCATATACTTTCAGAGAACATGATAGGGTGGTCTTCTCAATATTACACTTTGGTGTGGGACACCTTTTTATTTAAATTATTTTGTGTTGCAGATTCTAATAGAGAAGTAGTACCAAAAAAGTATTTGTAGCACCTGACCACATCAGAAGAAAACAAATGCTGGTCTTTAGATGATGATTATACTACAACAACAGTCATGTTGTTCAGTATGTGAAGTTATTTGTAGAAGATACTTACGATTCACATAGTAACTGATTTCAAACACCGTCTTGTCTCTGTTTTGTTAAAATACAAATATTTATTTTTTCTGTCCTTTCGTAGGCTACCCACAGATTTTTTTGAGAAAGCAGAGCAAGCAGGTGCAGATGCACTAACTTTGAAGGGTCCAGGTTCCAGTTTACTGTTAGGAATTTATGACGATGACGACGACGACGACGATGATGATGATGAAGAAGAAACAGGATCTAGCAAACTGTCCATAATGCAAAAAAAAGAAATTCCATCCCTGGCTAAAGAAACAGCAACTAATGTTCTACCAGCAGGTAACTTTGGATTGCAAAATATAAAACTGAGTATGAAGAAATTGTTGGCTATTGTATTGTAAATGTATGCTTGTACATATTTTATAATAACTAAATATTTGAAATACCAATGATGGGTATGTTCTGTTGAGATTTTCTCCTCCTTAATTTGCTTATCAAGGGTATTTATTTAAGTGTGATTGAATCAGGTGACTATGCAAAAGCTACCCATGTGAAAATGGTTCTTGCCAATTTATCATACAGTGTTTTCCTAGCATCCCACTAACTATATCTTTCAGTGATGTTTCATTGCAGTGGGACTTAAAATATGTAATAATACACCATACTTATTTCTTGAGCCACCCAGTTGAGATTGACTGACTTAGTTGTTTTATTTGTGATTAATACAAATAGTACTCATTTAAATTCTTTCATCAAATGTGTGTGTACAAGCTTGAACAATAGTTCTCTGTGTCTTTTCTTGTAGATTTCTTTGACAAAACAACAGCTGCTCCAATAGTCTCTCATTCAGGGTCCATTCAGAAAGCAGAAATTCAAGAAAAGGTAGTGGAAAGGTAAATTAATCAAATCAAATATTATTCAGAGAAAATGCAAATACAATTCACTCTTCCAGGTCATATACATAACTTAACTATGTTTAGGTCTGTTAGTACAGAATAGTTAAAAAGAAGACACATTTATTGGTTATTTAAAGGTTCGCCTCACTTACATTAAGCTGTAAACATTCCACAAAGATTTTCAGAAATAGGAACCTAAGCATTTGGGTGCTCACCACATTTGAAAACCTCTAGAACTCTTAACTTTCAGCTCTGAGTTCTGGAATATTGACCAAATCCTGTTATCTACTTAGCTCCTTGTGTGTTGAATAAGATAGAGCTGTAGAAACGATTTTTGTTGAGATTAATATCCAGACTATGCTGCATGTGGAGGAGAAATACATTTTTTGCATTTCTAGTTTATCTAAAATCTATGGTACTTTTCTCTTGACATTTTATCTGTGGAATTGAAGATCAGAGTAATGAGTATTGGAGTAAGATGATTTATTTTAATATTTTAGAAAAGAAAACACAGCAGAAGCTTTACCAGAGGGATTTTTTGATGATCCTGAAGTAGATGCAAGGGTAAGTGATCTTTTTGATTTTGTTTTTTCTTCAGACTCAGTGATACTCAGAGTAGTGGGTAAACCTTCCCAGGAAATTACATTAGCCCAAAATAAGTGAGAATGACTACTGGTAGTTAAATGGTTTCACTGTGGTACATGTGTATTAAATTAAGGACATAGAAGGAAAGAGTGCTAAGTAGAACCTTGGAGATACAAACATCACAGTTATGAACTGACTTGTCAGCCACACACAAGAGCATAGTTTGGGGGGGCATTGCCCCCCCATGAAGGAGTGGAATGGGGGAGTCACATGCCAGTTCCCCCACCTCCCCTGATTCGTGTAAGCACTGAACTGCCTGTGCCTTGCTCTGCTAGGTGGGATGGGGGCTCTGTAGTTTCCATGCTGCATCTCTCCCACACTCAGGCACATTTCTGGTTCGCTGGGCCCTCTTCGTGCAAGCCAGCTTGCAAGAGGGTAGGACAGAGCTGTGTTTCTCATTGGGTGAGGGAGGGTGGCTCCACCAGCTTACTGTCTGTGCAGTTGGACTCTGCCTTTGTGTCCTAGTGCCCTGTCATCTTCTTCTTCTATGTCAGCTGGGTGCCCTGCATGGTCACCGCTCTGTTTTCTGTGCAATGGTGAGCACCTGCTGTTGGACAGAGCAAGGAGGGTGGGGTTGGGTAGGAAAAAGATGGGAGGATGGGGGTAAGAGGCAATAGGGAAGAATGGGGAATGGGACAGAGAGGGGGTGGGAGAGGTAGGAGGAGGGAATGAGGAAGAGAAAAGGGATAGGGTTGTGCGAGATTAGTGGGAGCTTCACATGCGATGTCCCTTCTGTAGCAGCAACAGCTGGGGCTCCTATATTAAGCTAGTCAGTTGTATACTTTGGAAGGAACAGCCCTATGATTTTATTCAATGTTACAAAAAACCTCTATTCCCTGAGTTGTCTAATTCTGTGCTTCTGTACATGGAATCAGAGCATCCTTTCAGGCTGAGTTTATTCTAGGGAGTTATTTGCTATATAGCTCCTTCATGGTTTAAAAGAAGTTTTTATTGAGGCTGAAATGTCTGCTGGATGTTAGGAGTGAAGATGAACGTAGGTTTACATGCTTCCTGACATACAATACTAAAACAGCGCACTGGTTCTTTAACAGTCTCTCTTTGCTGTCCTAGTAGAAATCTTTTTTTGCTGAGCAGGGGAGGGTCATCATAAAAAGGTGAAATTTTGTTTTGGTCCAAATTTGCAACAGCTCGTGTGCGAAGTGAAGTCCTTATATTACATTCACTCATGAAAATAGGATAACTTAGTTTTTTGGACAATATGAGAGAGACAAAACATTCAGAGATGCAACCTGTTTAACATTTTCTCTGTTTTTGTGTGTTTTGAAAAACCCTATGTTGCTTTGAAATCTTGTGTTTATATCTGGGGTTAATAAAGCATTCAAAGTGTTTGATCAGATACACTCATCAAGGAAAAATAATTGTTTCATTAGTGTTAAAGTTTATTGTAAGAAATATAAATAGTCATGAATTACAAAAGGCAAAACCACATTACGGAACAACATCATACTGTGCGTAACTAGGATTGGAAGAGCCACAAAACAGAAACAGGGTATCATGGAAATGTTGCATCCCCCAGTATATAGCTTACTTCAAAACGCTTCCATTTATAATACAGTTTATTTTATACTGTTGCATATTGTGTAATCAGTCAAGACTAAAGCATGTAAATAACTGTCTTATTTTACACTATATATGCTACCATCTTGTCAAAAGATAGGGCTGGATAAAAGGAAAAGAAAGTTTAAAGTAGAAAGGCATCCACAGATTATTTTATTCAAACTATTTAATTCCTCTAACTTCATTACTTATCCTAATAGCATAAGGTAAAGAATGGTTAGCCAGGTAATACTAGTCATCAAACACAATGTTCATGTCACAGCCTCTGAGGAGAGAATTAATTGTGAGTTTTGGAAGTTTCATTTACAGGTTTGTGATTATTTGGTCCACTTGCCAGGATACTGTACTTCATGTGTAAGCCTTGACTATGATCACCTATATTCCTCATGTCCTCAGTGTGGGTTCCAAACCATTGCATTCTTCTAGGTAGGAAGAGCCAAAGTCCAGGCTAATCTGGCGGGGACCTACACACCCTTCCCCCCGCCCCAGTACATGCAAGTCCGGTTTCATCATTCTACTTCAATTCCAGCATAATTTTTGTAAACAACACTTCTGCCATTTCTAGAGCTCGTAATTAATGCTCGGTACTGTTTGAAAGATGGGAATTACAGGTTTTAAGGTGGTAGAGAGCTCTTAACGGTTCTTATGCTAGCCACTAAATTGAAATAAAAGGGAAACAGTCAAGATGGTAATCAAAATTGTGATATTTAAATGCAGATACCTCAGAAACTAGTAGGACTGGGGTATGCTGCTGTATATTATTGGAAAGATGGTGGGATACGATACTGGACACTGAAAACAGTCAAAAATATGGACTCTTGTGTTACCAGACAGGTGAGGTTGCTTTCAGCATCTCAGACATTCTTTGCCACCCGTTTGTGGTCAGCTGCTTTCCCGCAATATGGTAAACATATTACAATAAACAACCAGATTGTATTCACCCAAGAGTTCTGGAGGAACTCAAATGTGAAATTGCAGAACTACTAATGTTGTTGTGTGACCTGTTATTTAAATCAGCTTCTGTACCAGATGACTGGAGGATAGCTGCTGTGATGCTAGTTTGTAAAAAAGGCTCCAGAGGCAATCCTGTCAATTACAAGGAGGGTAAGCTTAACTGCAGTACCAGGCAAACTGGTTGCAATTGATAGTACAAAACAAACAAAAAACAAACAAAAAAAAAACCCCACCACAGAATTGTCAGACATATAGATGAACACAATAGACTGGGGAAGAGTCCAGCTGTGTTTTTTAAAAGGAAGTCAGGCCTCACCAATCTACTAGAATTCTTACCGTACATATAAAATAATAGGGTCTAAATTAGCTGTTACCACTCAAGAAAATGATTTTGAAGCCATTGTGAATAGTTTTCTGATAACATCCATTCAGTGTGCAGCATCAGTCAAAAAAAAAAAGTACAGATTGTTAGGAATCATTAGGAAAGTGACAGATGATAAGACAGAAAATATCATATTGGCTCCTTATAAATCGATGGTAGGTCCACATCTCAAATATTGCATGCAGACGTGGTCACCCCATTAAAAAAAAAATCGGAATTGGAAGAGGTACAGAAAAAGGTTACAAAAATGACTAGGAGCATGGAAAAGCTTGCGTATGAAGAGAGATTAATAAGGCAGGGATATAATAGAGGTCTATACAACCATGTCTGGTGAGGAGAGAGTAAGTATACAAGAACTAGGGGTCACCAAATGAAATGAATAGGCAGCAGATTTAAAAGGAACAAAAGTAAGTATTTCTGCAGATAAAACACAGTCAACCTGTGGAACTCTTTGCCAGAGGTTGATGTGGAGGCCAAAACTATAACAGTTCCAAAAAGAATTACATAAATTTATTGAGGATAGATCCATCTCTGGCTATTAACCAGGATATGGAGGCATTGCTATTTGCTAGAGACTGGGAGTGGCTGATGGGATGGATCACTTGATGATTATCTGTTGTGTTCATTCCCTCTGAAACACTTGGTATTAGCTATTGTCAGAAGATAGGATACTAAGCTAGATGAATCATTGGTCTGACCAAGTAGGGCCATTCTTATATGTATTGTAGATAATTGTTTTCCAGCTAGGTCTAGAATCTGATTTTTCACTCCAAAATCATGAAAGATGACTGTCAGTGCTGCCCTGTTTGTTTATATGCATTACTTGAGCCAAAGCACACACTTACTGCCAAAAATTCTCCATATCTGTGTTGGTATTCCTGTTAGCTTTACAGTGCCAGTGAGAACTGTTAGGTGGTTGCTAAAGAAGCCTGTTTTTTCGTGTTCACTAGGTGCGAAAGGTTGATGCACCAAAGGATCAGATGGACAAAGAGTGGGATGAATTTCAGAAGGCAATGCGACAAGTCAACACGGTAAATGATAGAATCTATTTTTATTGCTTCTAAATATGATACATAATTGGAAAAACACCCATTTCATGCACCTTGGCAAAGTGAGGGACATCCTGCTTTTGTGGACAGCTCATCACAATGAAGTGGGCAATTAAACACACTTTGCAGCTGAGCAAAAGATCCTTGCATTTTAACTAAAGGAAAAGTTAAGTGGAAAGAGCTTTTGATGTCAAATTTATCTCATTAAATTCGTTAGATGGATTATAGTGAGATAGCAGATGCATCTTGTCCATTTCCCATATATGTGCCGTGGACCATATTCTGTGCTACTGTAGACACACTTAATTTTAAAGTCTGAAAATGACACCCGTCTCATTAAACATCTTAATCCCAGCAAAAGCTACAAACTTAGTTTTTTGGTGGCTTTAAAAGTGTTTAAAGAAAAATCTAAATTTTAGAAACATAGAGGAATTTACACATAACACATGTGGATTGTTCGCAGTATCCTAATTTTGTAGTACTTAGGGTGCATAAAACCTTGCATCACTTGGTTTTACTGATATATCAAGTACAGGATATTGTAATAGATATGTCGTATTCTCACTTGCTGCCTTTAATGTTTTTAAACACTTTAATTGAAAATAATCGATCATACATAATTGCTAAGAAAACTAGTGCAGAACAATTTATCATTACTTATTAAAGCAGCACTATAGATAAAGTGAACTTTCATACAAAACTCAGTAGTGGATACATTTAGTTAACATTAACCATTCAAATAATTCTTCAGCATGGGAAGGATTCTTCTTAGTTATGCGTGGACCATTGGTTGCATAGCCTCTCCCAGACATTCAGATTTGAGAAAGTATATGCTGAAAAAAAAACAGGTTAGAAATACATTGGGATCTAGTGGTTATATCTGATACTTCTAACAGGCTTAATGTACATAATTGGTAACACCAAATGTTTGTGTATATGTTCTGTTGCATCTTAAGCCTTTGGATGGATGGATGTATTTGGTTTTATATTCAGTTTCAAAAGAATGAATGATATTGAGCTAAAATTTCAAAAAGAAAAGGTGCTAGACTGCTTATGGAGTTAGAGTAGCATTTTGTTCTGCCCTTTCCAATTGATCATTAGCCCAAATCATAAAAATTTTTCCTGTGCTGTTAACATTTTTCTTGACGGTGGGTAGGTCTCCATAAGATTGTGACCTTCTTGCAACATACATTAATTTTTTACTTTTAGTTTTTAGTATTTGGTTACTGAAAAAAAGATTGAATGGGGCTAAACTTATTCACAGCTTTTCTGATGTAGATTTCAGAAGCAATAGTGGCAGAAGAGGATGAGGAAGGGCGATTGGATCGTCAGATTGGAGAAATTGATGAGCAAATGTAAGTGGATCAGTCTTCCTCAAACTTTGCTTTCAGCTCTCCCTTAAGAATGGGAATATATTTAAATAGACTCTGAATGCATTCTTTGTTTAATTTTTAATGTATCATGGCAAGGCTTTTAAATATTCTCTGATAATAGTGTTTGAATTTAAAAAACAGTTCATTCACCTGACAGTGATTCTGTTTTATAAAATGATCAATTTGGGTAGGAGCATTATATGTTTGTTTACTAAGACAGACTGCACTGGGAGCTCTGAAACCGTAGGTAAGGACACAGAGATCAAATTGCATTAATCCTTTGAACAAGGTTATATTTTTTTCCTGCACTCCCTCTGTGGACTCTGTATTCTGTAGAACTCTTGTGACTATATTCAATAATCAATCTGTCCACAACTTTTAGTAGGAAATAATTTTCATGTAGAGATTCATGTCAATTCTTCATTTGTACTGAAAGTATACTAGTTGATGACTAATTGGTCCCTGGCTTCTCATGACTACTATTTGAAAATATTTGCTGAGTGATATACCTTATAAAGTGAATCCACACTAGCTGCAGTGTTACACTGAAATACTTGGACATAAGTAAGATCAATGAATGCAGCACAGTGTGATGTTATACTGCTGTAAATCGGTTACATTGCATAATATGTTAACTCACTAGCAAAGGAAAAGACTAGTTTCAGTTTGATTTTTTTCTTCATGAGTGAAAGACTGGCAGGTAGCCATCTTTAAGCAAAAAAAGATGTTCAGGCTGAAGCAGTAGTTAGCCATTGTGACATATTTAGCAGCTACTTAGAGTGTAACAATTGATATCATCAAATTCAAGTTGCCTTCAGAAGTAAAGATCCAGCTTTTCAACAGTGATCTCAGAATTCTGCAGAGAGCCTGAAGGGATTTAAACAGTTCCTTTTGCCTTTTCAGTTTAAAATGTCATGACTACAGAGGACTAAATTCCCAAATTTGTAGGTCATTGTGAAGGTTTTAGCTATTGATTTATGTTGTCTGAAGAAGTCCATGTGGCCAGACTTCTAACTTCATATTCTGTATAGAACAGCATGTTTGAATGCAGGCTATGAAGTGGTTGTATTTTCTTCAGAAACCCTTCAAATGGAATAGAGGGAGGGAGTGCTTCTTCTGCAGGGCCTTCACATTTTGTGTTCAATTCCAAAAGTCTGCTTTGAATGTGTGTTCCAGTGGTCTTTCAAAATTGGAGCGCTTAGAAGCAGCTTCTGTGGCTCACTCCTCAGTATCAGTCAAAAATGGTGCAGTAAAACTGGTGAAATAGAGTTTGGGAGGGTGGGTAAGCTCAACTGCCCTTTAAAATCAGTTGTACTCTAGACCACATGAAATGTCACCAAGTACAGGTATGCTCTGAAAAGTAAGTCTCTGAACATGGCATGAAGGTGTTTCTTGTTTGAGTCTATACTTAGGAGCTGCATTGAGCTTTTTACTCTGTCTTGAATCTGTTGTGCTAATAAGAGTGAAAAGGAAAAAAATGTATTTAAATCCAGTAAGCAGATACAATTTGGTACTTGCAAGGAACAGATCCAGCTAACTGTGTAAAAATAACTCTTACAAGTGATTTTTTTTAGATTAGAACATCTCATTTAAAACAAATGCAAAATCTGACAGCCAAAACACAAGTTCAGAGGTTTACTGTAGTCATGTTTTTTAAAATGGTGGCTACAAGTCCCAGGGCTGCAGCATCTTCTCAGGCTTCCATTTAAATGCACTACTTGTGTGTGTCAGAACTAAGAGCAATAAAAATCCCCATGCTTCCCTTTCCATCTCGGGTGAAATAAAGTTGAAAAGATTGGTTTGAGTTTTTTCCTTCTCTGCAGACGTTGACAAAGTAGTTTAGAATATTTGATCTTTTTTTATTTAAAATATCTACTTGTCACAAGATTGTGATTTGATCCATTGGTGGTTTTGACATCTTCATAAAAGGAGGCATTCACCTTCTTCATTCTGCTTCCATAGGACTACAGTAAAATGTTAAATAACCATATGGGTCTATTGTGAAAGGCTTATTAGAATTTTACTGTTTGAAAATCTTTCAGTTATGCAAAAGAGAGGCACATTGGGAGAAAAATCTTTTTTTTTTTAAACTTGCAAAGGCTGTATATGTTAACTAAATGTTTTTCCTTTTCTGCAGAGAATGTTACCGCCGTGTTGAGCTGCTGCGTAACCGCCAGGATGTAATGAAAGAGAAATTTAAGGAAGCCATGAGATTAAGAGCAACTCAGGAAAAAGAGGATGAGGATATTGGTAGTGAAGATGAAGGAGAATTGCAGGATTTGTTGTCTCAAGATTGGAGAGTGAAAGGGGCTTTGTTGTAGCATTTCAGTGGCATGCTCAATATTCTTTTGATCTGTGGTGTGACTTTTACTGGAAGGGAGACTTTTTTTTTATTTTAAATATTTATTTTTAAGAAGGAGCTTGCAGATGCTGAAGAGGTCATCTGTAAGAAGCGTGTCCGCATCTCTGTAGATCTAAAATGCATTGTTTTTTGTTTAAAAATTGTACATTGTAAATGTTTTACAAGCTTGAATATACCTTTCCTGTTAAAATTCTTACTGTAATTTCCTATTAAAGTTATTTTAATAAGCAAGTAAATTTTATAGTCAATATAGACTTCTGGGAGGGTAATGTATGAAGTCAGTGCTTGGGCTATCCTGTGCTCTAGTTCAGTAGCCACCAAGATGACTGTGTATAGTATTGTTGTTTCAAATAAGAAACTCTGCTTTATCCAGAACATTGTAACAGTTACTAGTAAATACAGTGTGTTATCCAATGCAAGATCTCTTAATTTCACTCTTTCATACGTAAAAGACCTTAGAATCCAGAAACATTGAGCAGCATATTTGAAGAGTTGTAATGCTCTGATCTTATGTCATGCTATCACTGACGTACATTGTTGCAGAAGATTGTGTTAGACTCAAACTGTTATTTTGGTTAATGCAGTTACAGACAGGAACATGTCTGAAAACTTGAGATGAGAGAGAAAATCAGAACTGTAACTATTTTGGTAGTGAAAGGGGTATGAAACTTTGAGCACTGCATTGGAAGCCCAGTTGGCATTGAAAGAATAACTTAAGAAAAACCCTAATTTATTTTAGTTGTAAATATTGGCAACTTTCATCTGGAAATTCAAAGGAATATCAGAATTCCATTTTCTTTCCCTTAAGTGTGTGAATGGGTAAATAACATTTTAAAGTTTATAACCAGTGAATAGGACAAAGTAAAGGTTGCACAAAAGGTGAGCAAGAAATATACTGAGATTTAGTAAGCAGTATCTAAATAAGAGCCAGATTTTTTTTTTTTAAATCTCAAACTTTTCTGAGTTTTGTGAGATCTTAAAGCTATCAAACTTACAGAGTTAGGAGGAACTTTGGAAAATCTTAATGGATTTTTTTTTTCAGTTTGGTGCCAAAAATTAGAGTTGTGGAAAGATAGCGCCCCCCCCCCGGTTTTGTAAAGATTCTTATTGGGAAGTATATTACAAAGTTAGTTGGGGGGGAAAAGGTTATAGTGGCAATCGTCTTGCTATACAATCAGTTCAAGCCAGTCTTGGCGCAGGGTAAATCTGTTGATCATAATTGTTAAGGGAAAAATGTCATTTTTCACTAAAGGTAGTTCTTCCTTGTGTTGGCATCTTTTACAGTGAACATTCTGCATGGGAGCTGTTGCCAGATCCTTTTGACCCAACTTTATCTCTCCTGTTTCACATGTTCCCAATATCCCAGCTATGAGTTTAAGATAAAGTGAAAAGTAAAATTCATGCAATGCTAAACAAAAATATAGATCATTGTTTTCTGACCACATGCTAGTTTGCTCGGTTTTGTAATAAGTACAAAAGAAAGCACAGCCAACACCTTTAAAATAAATTTAAATATAATGTTGTAACTAATTGCTGTCATGTATATTAACATTGTTATATTCAAGAATTTGGCAAAAATGGTTTTCAGGTGTCTGACTGATAAACAGAAACATTCAAGAGGTATTAGAGCAAATATAGAATAACTTGGCAAATTGCTAATTTAATTGGGCAAAGACTAAATATGGCAGTCACTGTTACAAGCTTTATATATTAATATTTCAAATTTCAGTGTTTCTAGATGAATATTGTAGTGCAGTGAGTGAAATAGTGAAAGTAGCTGCCTGCTTGTTTAATGAGGAAAGTTCATGGTCAGAAAGATGGAGTTCTGAGGAATAGTTGTTTGCTGACTGGCACCCTTGCTATTTCTATAAAATAGTTTCCTTAATTTTCTGTAAATTCTGGGCAAAGTGTGGTTAAAGTATGATATTCCCAATGCATACTCTTCCCCCATTCCATGCCCCCAGTCTCTCTCCCCCCCCCATTTACAAAGGAGTACTCCACAGAGCTCTTATGTCTAATATTAGACAAAATGGCTGAGGCATCATCTTTTATTGGGCCAACTTCTGTTGGTGAAAGACAAGTTTTCAAGCTTACACAGAACTCTTCTTCAGGTCTTGAAAATTTTAATCAGAACTGAATGCATTTTAAGGGACCATTCAGGGTGTTGTGGTGACCCTTTCAGTGGTTCCTTGAAATACATGCTAACTGTTCATGCTGTTCCATCTTGTATTTGGCTCTCATGCACTGATTGTTTCCCAGAGCTCTGTGTAAATCCAAAAATTTGTCTCTCTTCTCAAGAGAAGTTAGTCCAATAAAAGATAGTGCCACACCCACCTTGTCTCTATCGTGTTCTTGGACCAACATAGGGTGACAAGCTAGCTAGTGTGAAAAATTGGGATGAGGGTAATAGGTGCCAATATAAGAAGCAGCCCTGAATATTGGAACTGCACATATAAAAGCGGGATATCTGGTCACCCTAGGTTGACATGTACAACATGGTACATTTCTGATACATTACTGCTTAGCAGAAGTAGGTTGAAGTCAGCGCACTAGCTTCTGGTTGACTTGTATTTAGCCAACAGGCAACAATTGTATGTCCTTTGAGTTCCCTCCATGGAGTCTAGTGTGTTTCCAAGTACTGACCTGGGATTTGATTACGGGCCAGTCCTTCCATTGATCTGAACGCTCTGAGCAAAGGAAGTAGCATAGACATGGCTGATTCTAAGGACGGGCTGCACTGAGCAGCATGGGTGTAGATTTCATTTTTATAATTGAAATGCTTTTTGCATGGCTCTTTGTAATGATGTGGGGTTCAGATACCTTTGTGCACATGCTTGTGAAGACTGAATGAATGAACTGTATATGTAAATAAATGAAAAATGGGAAGGGAAATGAGCATTAAAACCAGAACTGCTGGCAGAATCTGGCTTATCTTCATGGTTGTTGAAAGGGGGGATGCTATAGAGTCATTATTTACCTTTGGAATCAGAATACCACTGCATCTTTATGCAAACAGTTTAAGTTTTTTCTTTTAGCCCATCCTTGTTAGTTATACTTGTAAAAGGTTTGTACACGTAGACCAAAGCTGTTAACAAATCATCATCTTTTTGGGTTTTTAGGAATGCAAGTGTGCCCAATAAGCAAAGGAATCAAAATTGGCAAGTATGTCTTTTTTTCTTGAACGGACTGTCTGTCTCTCAAGATTTAGCATTCATAGAAGCAATTGCCATATACAACAGACTTCTCAAGGAAACGGGTGATAATGGGCCAGGAGACCTGGTACAGGGTGCAATTTACATGAATTTGCTTTATCCTCAGCTTTCTGGCGGCACCATTTTATGGTTAGTGTCTAACCTATTTGCTGCTACATTGTGTGTACATGCTCATAATTAGTCAAAGGGATGAGGTCTGTGGGTTTGTGAGCCTCTTGCTTTTCCACCACAACTTCTGGTTTTTGAAAAAAACTTGCGCATTAGTTTAGATCGTGAGAGGGAGCTCCAAGTGCTCACCCTGGCTAACCAAGTGCTGAGAGATTCTGCTTGGGCATGAAAATGCAGAAGAATATTTCACCCATCTGTGTAGATATGCCTGAGCTCCATTATGTAGCTGACTAATGTTAGTTAAGAGGCCACGCATGAGATGGGGAACACCCATGATTAGTGTTTGTACTGTGGTAATGCCTCCAGGCCCAGTAAAGGTGCTAATTGGTCTGGGCACTGGCTCTATGACTCATGCACGCACGCACACACCAGCCTTATTCTAAAGAGCTTGTGTATTATGACTATATTAATGATGGCCTTGTTTCTATAGTGCTATGTGTAAGTCTCAACCTTGTTACCTAACCATGGAAGTGGGAATGGTAGAGGAAAAATGTCACTTTTGTATATGCAATGTTGGTGTAAATGGCGTACGCTAGAGCTTAATAAGATTATTGCTCAGGACACTATTGAAATGCATTGATAACCCTGTGGGGCGAACCCTTCCCAACATGTCACTGCATTTAATACCACATACCTTCCTGCCAGTCGTTTTTCACCTTCATTAAAACTGAGCTCACATGCACAATGGCAGGAAAAAGCAATGTGGGCATCAAAGGATGAAATGCGCAGTAGACTGCCAGAGACACCATTGAAAGGCATTCATCAGCAGCTCAGTGGGCTTAAACCAATTTACATAACAGCTGCACATTTTCACAGATGAGGTTGTTCTTAGCCTCTTTATAAACTTCCTCTTGTGTACAATGGTCTTATGTAGCCGATGGGCAGTGTGAATCCCAAAGATCGCAGTAAACCTATCTGGGCTTCAGCAGATTAGAAGTATGCGAAAGAATGCTCACTAGCGACATAATGGACTAAAGCTAACTGTACTGTGCATCTAGTGCCGTCAGGTTTTAAATGCAGTCATATAGCTAATTTATAACAAACTACAGGGCTTTTTAAAAAAAAAAAAAAGTTCTTTTTTGCATTCATTATGCTAGTGATTAATGTATCTATGGAAGTGATTGCTAACTCATGTTTTGGGTCAAAGTGTTGATGAGTAGATGAAATTTTCAGTTCAGATTAACCAGGGCAGGGGAAAGGATGAGAAGGATGGCTTTAAAAAAAAAAACAAACCATGTGGCTGATTTTAAGGTACTGCATGTACAATAAAAAAGGCACCTTACTTAAAGACTGTGCTTATTTAACACAAGGCTTTCCATGATTACTTAACAGACATTTTTAGTGGAGTGAGACGGGCTTAAAAAAAAAAAAAATCACCAAGTTGGGCAAGCCTAGCTGGTGATGGCTCCACTAACATCACACCTATAGGCCTCACTTGGCAACCCTTACTTAAGTGAACAGGCCAGCTGAATATATTAGGTGTATTTTAATGAGCTAGTGGGACTGGCATTCAGCTTATTTGGGTATATAATGGTTCATTTTTCTTGCCTGTATTGTCATGAATGATATTACAAAGCATGAACCATTTCCAAATGCCCCCAGCCACAGTGATCCACATGCAGCTCACACAGTCCGTCTCTACAGCTTGTGGTGAGCTTTGTATTTACTATGAAGGAATGGCCCATTAAGGCATCTAGAGGTAGCCGCTTTCAATGCGCCAACAGATACAAATGTTAGACTGGGTCACAGAGCATTGCATGATACACTCACTAGTGGCTGTATGCCAAACAACATGAACCATGAGGCTCATTATATAGATAACTGATTGAATATGGCCCTTGGATTGCTGGCAAATTGCCGGTACAGCTCAGGTGGATAAAATTTGGGCATCCCTCCCTCTCCCCCAAAGCAATGTACAACAGTGTAAGGCATAGCATGAAACTAACAAGCCATTAACACATTGGAGATCAGTAGCTGACCGCATTTGATTTTTTTCTCCCCAGGCAGGTCATAACTCTGACCTGGCCTTAAAGCAAAACTAGGAGAGGGGATTGGTTTTTTTTGAATCTCATAGGCCAAACGCTGCCACCTGCTGAGTAGAAATTTACTCCAAGCGTCATGCCATTAAAGCCAAAGAGGACTATGTTGCAGAATAAGGCACTACCAAATGTAATCTATGGCAGACTCTGGTTTGTAGCTGCTTTAAAAACAAAATCAGTTATCTGTACTTAAATTGCCTAAGTTGTCTGTTTGCTGCTGCTTCTGCTACTGCACCTTAGTCTGCTTCCAAACGAGCAGTGGGGATGGGGGGAAGTGTCTGAGAAAATATGCTGATGTTCACCCTCTAATCCTTAATGAAAATATCACATTTGTGTATGAGAATATATTGAGAAGCCATTTCTATAAGAGACAAATTCTCACCCTGGTAACCAAAGAACAAAGTTAGAGGACCACAAATCTTGTATGCAAAAAGCTACCATGTGTATTTTTTTTTTAAAGCAGGAAAAAATTTATTTATAAAAAGGCTTATTTACTGTCAAGTCTATAGTTGAATACAGTAAGTTAGCACACTAACAGCTCATGCTTGTATACAGACTAGCCGAAGCATGAACATCAACAAAAATTAACCCTCCCCCAAAACTCTGCTCTATGTTATGAGCCACAACAGTGTTAAAGTGGAACAGTAATGAAAGCAACACAAGAGTTAGGAAGCACAGTTGCTTAAAGATTAAAAGTAGTATTTATTTTGATGTCTCAGAATAAGAAAGTTAGAAATGGCAGAAATTCCTCTGTAGATTAGTCCATAGAAATCATTGTCTCATGGGGCTTTGGAAAAGTCCTGTCTGGTGGCTAATGTACTAGGGCAGATGAGATACATTACAGAGCCCCCAGGCCAGTAACTTCTGAAGACAGCCTAAAATGTAGGAACAAAAATGAGGAGACAAAGAAAAAAAAAAAAGAAAAGAAAAGAAAAAAAAATCTTCTCACCATTAAAAAAATTACACTTGAGTACAACCAGCATAGAACAGCATTTCAAGCTAGGCAAGTTTTTCTCACATTGTTTTTTTACTTCAGTTATTAAAACAATTACAATAGTCCAGAACAATTTTACAGGTGTCTAAAGCTGTTAAATATCTGAGGTACCATGACATTTGTTCCAGTTCGTCCTTCGTTATATACAAACAACTGTCCCGCCCCAGTCTGATAAGTGAAAACTGTAACAATGACAGTTCTACAAATGGTTACAGTGACAAAAACTTAGCGCAAAGGTACGAAGGCAGAGAAAAGCCTATAAAATACAGAAATGACAGAAAATACTGAAATAGTACTTAGCCCTATACAATAATAACACACTTTTAAACACCATGGTTTAAAAAGTATTGCATTTGCATTCTGTGTTTTTAGTTTATATTAAAATGCACTGAAAACAGGTCACTTCATTAAAGCTTTGTGTCCAAGGAGTGCAAAGTGTATGAACATGGCAGGCTAATGGGAGTCTGAATTTTTGAAGGTGTGAGGAAAACAATATTGCATTACTGAGCCAGTGCTATGCAACGTAAATTAAAAATAAGGTGAATGGACAAACAGAAAATGCAATTAAAAACTAGTTCCAACAGCTAGCAACCTGCCATTACATCTCCCAGTTACTGTTTGTTTGCACTTATTTTTCCTTTTATAGGACATATGAGTGTAATTATGTTTCCTGGCTGGCTGGCATCCTGTCAAAGTGACAACCTGAAAATAACTTACGTATGCTATGGAATAGCTTGTACATTGCGTTAATGCCTATTTTCTATCCATAACTTACACTGTGAAATGAGTTGCCATACTTCTAAGCATTTAAACTGGAATGTATTTAGGATCTGTACAGTAACCTTCATTGCATATTGGCCAAGACGGCTGCGTACCCGGCTCCCATTAAAGTCAAG
>ML682059.1:8550247-8572747 GCA_007922195.1 Podocnemis expansa | reverse complement strand
TGGTAAATGTTCTACTGGTCAAAATCATGGTGTCAGTTACACCCATGTAACCTCATTGTTTCCAAATAATGTACTGAGTTAGTGGCACAGGCAAAACTGAGGACCAGATCTTGATGACTAATTAGAGTGATGGTGGTGATGATGAGGACAATATATAAAACAGAAGGAATCCAGCTTGGTTTTCAGAGGCCTTGTCAAGTTTGCAGTTTCTGAGGCCTTGTCAAGTTTATATGTAAACAGGCTAAACTTGATATGGATGCATGACAGAACGGGAACTTCAAGATGTCAATTCTACTGAGTCACTTTTCAGAGAAGAGCTCCATTTTATGAATAAGTATAATTGTAGGTCACATCCTGTGTTCCCTGGATGCAGTGGATTTCTTGTTTAAGTAAGGAATATAGGGGTTGGCCCCTATTAGTTATCCTTGAACCACATTCATCAAATGGTTATCAAAATGGAAGTAAAAAATATCCTCAAAAGCTGCTCTTCAACAAGAATAAGAAAGCAGCAATGGCTGAAATAACCCAAAGAATGAGTCATATATTATACAGTTTAAACATAAAGTGGGATTCACTTCATTTTCAATAAGCGTTTTAAGATAATTTGAGAACAAGGATCCAGTTATTAAACTGGAACTTTATTTCAGAAGTCCTTATCTGAACTTACATTGATCAGTCTGGAGACCAGTTAAGAGACTGAGGTTACACAGGAAATAAAGTATTCGTAACGCAGATAACTAAGATGAAGCACATTTGAGGGGTAAACATGCCACCTGCTGGATATCCCCAAAAGGGGAGAGGGGAAAAGCAAGGTTAAATCCTGGCATCTCTATAACATTCTAGCTTAGTTTAGCTAGTTCCAAAGGGGAAGCCAGATTAGTCTAGTCCAGTAAAACAAACAAGGAGTCTGGTAGCACTTTTGAAGACTAACAAATTTATTTATCACATGAGCTTTCTTGGGACAGCATCCCACCTCATAAAAACGCTTCAAGTATCTGACGAAGTGGGATGCTCTCCCATGAAAACTCATGTGATAAATAAATTTGTTAGTTTTTACAAGTGCCACCAGACTCCTTGTTTGTTTTGCTAGTTTATCTAGTCTTGTGACTATATTCAGCAAGACACTGCAATGAAAGAATCTTTATTTAAAATGATTTTTAAAAAGACAAAACTGGATAGAAATGGTGCAGGTACTTCAAAGAACCGAGATTCTTTAAAAACCCACACTGCTGTCAAACTTTGAAGTACATATTGTAATTTCTAGAACCACTGCTCCTGGAAGCCAAACTTGTGAGAATGACATTATAACCCTAGTCACAGCCGACTGGTCTAGAGTGTGAAGTCAATCTCAGAGGTAACTGACTGAACTGAAAGAGAAGGTAGATCCAGGAATGATGGAAAAATTTGGTGGCCCCTGGCCTAGTGGGACATTGACTATTTTTATATACCCAGTAGATGGCTTGGTGAATTTAGTATTTTGATATTATACTCAGTTCTCTTCAGTAACAATTTATTTCACATCTGCTTCTCATGTTTCATAAGAGAATTATATATTAAAAAAAAAAGCACTTCAGGCTCATATAAAGTTTTGGACTTACAATGCTGGAAACTGGCTCCATTTATTCACAGAAAAGATATAGCATGGGCCATAGCCCTCACTATTTCCCTCCCCTGGCTTTGTCAAAGTGCCTAAGCTAAAGGTTGGCTACCTCTTGTTGGACTGAATTCAGTGTTCAAGTTCAATGGCCCATTCAGTCTTTGGCTACCAACTAGTTCTGGTGCTGTGTTGGCATCTAAGTTAATGGAATTCTTCTCTATTTCTTATATCTTTTACCAAAAAACTGGTCACACAGCGTAGCTTTTTAAAATGAAAAGGCCACCTTAATTACCTATGATATTTTAGAGCTTAATTTATTATACATCGTTTGCAGACGCTTCACTTACAAATGAAGTCATTTTAGCTAAATACATTTTCAACATATGGTACAGAATATATAATGGTTCATTGTATTTGATGGTAACAAATGCCTTCTAACTAGAAATGCAACAGGAAGAAAATACTATTTTGTTTCTAGTTTCACAGGGAATACAGTATCCATGGCATATGATTGCTCAACAGTTTTCTTCTTGGCAAAAGTATCTTAAAAGACCTCTTAAATGTTCCATTCCTTGAAAAGCACCATTAGACAGCAATAAACAGAGCTGTGAGAGTTCACAGGCTTTTCTAAGTGAGTCAAAGAGAGGTTTGTTCACTAGAGTTTCTGTCTCTGGTGAGCAGCTCACTGCAACTCCATTAGTAACTTGCATTATTTTATTTGCATGCTTTAGCTGTCTTGAAGTTCTTAAAATGTTATCTTCTGCAATCCAGTTGCATGCCATAGGGTGTTTGTGCAACTAAAAGTGAAGGGGTCTATTCTCGTCTCGATGTGTGGGGAATCCCTGAACACCAAGAGAAGAACATATCCTTAAGGGTTAAAGGAGGGAACACATTTTTACTTGATTACAGGGCTTAAGGAAGTGACTTATATTTGCTATAAAGAATGTCTATCACAACAGCGGTATGTTGTTTTTGGATTTGGGAAAGGGCTAGTGTTGAAGCTTCCCAATGTCATATAATAGTTCATTTACCCATAGCAAGCTAGTTTCAAGCAATGCAAAGCTAACAAAAGGTAATATTTTGTTTGCTGTAATGGAAGACTACATAAACATTTTGCAAATATCCTTTTCCTTCATTCATGGAATCTACATGGTTTTCTATCAATGGATCAAATTATCTTGGTGGAGAGGTGCTTTGATTGGTTAGGTTGCTAGACAACCCTAGACTGGTAGGACTGCAATCCACAACATGCACAGGCTCATATTATTTTACACACTTAATAATACTACTCCAGTAACAAGTATATTGAAGACAGTAGCCTGACTTGTGAGATGGAACAGCATTTTTTAAAAGTGGTATAATGTATACATATGAATCTTTTCTATAGTGCCTCGGCAGACCGTAAACAAGTAGATTTATGCCAAAGCGTTATATCCATTGCATTCTCTTCTAGGGGATAATAGCAAATGAAGTGTTCCTTGCCTATCCTAAAAGCCACCAGTATTTTCATTCACTTTGGAGCTGAAAAGGCGATTCTCATCCTGCCTGATCAGGGAGTGCTTTTTACAGATTTGTAGTGCTATCTGTGAATAAAATAAATCCCGTGTCTCTCCAGCAACCAAAATGTCTGTTTACTATCAACCCTGAGAAGCAATTTCCAGAGAGCAAATTAAATCTATTTTGCAATTGGTTTTACTATAGTTTCCATTTAGGACAGCACAATGATTCTTCATTACTCTCAGTGTGTTCTGTGAAGTTTTATCTTCCAAAGAATTTATGACTGTGTCATTTTCTGGGTCCAGCTCATATGCTAGATGGCTACAAATGTGAATGGTCAGATTTTGCACTCTAATGATTCAGCGTAACTGAAATTGCACCAGATTAAGCTGCTTTGTGTATAAACCAACAATAAGCCTAGGCACTAACAGTACAGGATCTACAAATAACACTATGCAAAAGGGCAATGTGCAGCAAATTTCTGCTTTACCCTGGGCAGGCATTTGTTGGAGAACAGACAGAGCAATCTTGCAGCAGAGTATTGCTTACAAAACTAACTTACCTTGCATTAATGAGGTACTGTGCTAAGCTGATGTTTGCAGGGGATCCTGTGATTGTAACTTGTCGCTCTGCGGAGCCTTCTGTGGCATTAGCAATCTTGATCTGCGCGCCTGACATCTGCCTGATTTCATTTATCTTACTGCCTTGTCTGCCAATGATGCAGCCTATTAACTGGAGTGGGACAAAGACAGAAATTAGTGCACAGACACAAGCAAAACCTATTTAATTGCACCCTGTCACACTGAACGAAAGGTAGTTACTGAAGTCTCTTGATAGCAAAACAACATTTTTGCAGTGCTGTTTGGAAAGAATAGCTTGCAGGGGTCTATAAGCTCAATGTTCAAGCAGCTATAAAGAATAGTCATTTTGTAGGTGACTACATATTAAGTCAGTAGCACAGGCAATTTAGCCATCCACAATGTCAGCAAATTGTAGTGCTACAGAATATGACGTAGTTTCCAGTTTGAATTGCCTGTGAAAATATCAAGAGATGCAACATAACTGAGAAATTGAAGACAGTGAAATCTCTATTTAATGGCTCTTTGCATGAGGAAGAGCTCAGTGTAGTTCAAAAGCTTGGCTCGTTACCCAACAGAAGCTGGTGCAATAAAGGATATTACCTCACTCATGTTCTCTTTCCAGTTTATTTAACAGCCCTAAACTTCATTGACCAAACTCAGCTCTCAATTCCACAAATAACTCCCAGTTAAAGATAATGGGACTTGTAGCTTAGTTCAGAACTGGGTGTAAAGAGAGCAAACATTTCCTTCACAACCCGATCCTGTTCATGTAAAGAAGTAAATAGCTTTGTTTTATTTGCAGCATGTACTACATCAATATTCTGCATGTGTTCCTACAGCCCATTTTATAGTTTGGTAAAACTTACCCAGGGGCTGGGTAAGACCTTGTGGTCTGCGCTGTGCAGAAGGGCAGATTAGATGCTAATGATGGGCCTTTCTGGCCTTCAAGTCTAGATATCAACAGGCAACATTTTCACACTGTATATTGCTCCAACAGCTGCTTGAATGTTTTGGAGAGCTACAATATTTTGGCATTTGTATGTAAAAATTAAAGTATTTAATGCAAATCAGTGACCAAGACTGCTGCATTTGGGGAACACAGAGGATGTGGGAAAGTGATGGTTGCCAGGGAGTGGGCCCCTCATTTCTTATGGCGGTGAGCAAGCAGAAGAAGCAAGGTAGGAAAACATCTTTGTGCACCAAGCTGGGAGCCAAGACTTAGCCGTGTAATTCTGGTTCCTTTGGTTTCCGCATTGTTGAATAACAGGGATGGTCCTTTGCCATATGTTGTTAAAAGCAAGACTGATGGCCAGCATGATCCATGACTTTATGGAAGATGACGCTCCTGACTCTGCATGAATGGATGACATTATGGGGACTGTTGTTGGCAGAAGTGATTCCAGCTGGGTCAAAGGGGAATAAGCAGGGATGTACACTATTTATTTGGTAGCTGATCTGAAAGTATCAGTACTAGTACTATTTGTTTGTACTACAGTAGTATCTACAAAACCCATTCAAGGATTAGGGCCTCACCGTGCAAGGCAGTGAACAACTATATCACAAAGAATAGAAGAATCCCTGTCCTTGTCCAGTGATTTTCAAACTTTTTTCCTCAGAACACAGCTGAAAAAAATCATTTATGCCCATGACCCAACAATTACATCTTTCAGCAATGCATTCCAGTCTTTTGGTGGCAGCTGCAGGAGGTGCTGCGACCCAGTACCTGAGGGTCTGCAACCCAGTACCGAGTCCCGATCCCAAGTTTGAAAACCACTGCCCTAGAGAATTCACAGTTTAGATGGATGGATAGGCCACAACAGAGGCCAAAAAGCTAACTAGGGTTGGAAGAGAAGCAGCATGAGGTAACAAAATGTAGGCAATTTCCCATTCCATAGTTAGGTTGAGGGACAGTTTCCATTTTCTTTGTTAATTATAGGAATTTTTCTTTTTTAGGAAGGATCATGGAGAAACTTGTGGTGAGACATCTTTGGCTGTTCCTTGAGTCCTCTGATTTCCTTAACCCTGGTCAACTAAGTTGTGGGATTGAGTATGGTGCTGGTTGTTATAGCTGCTAATCTCCTAACCATAGATGGAGACTTTTAATTTAAAGACGTTTAAATTTGTCATCAGTGGAGTAGTCAAAATACAATACAAATTTGTATGTTTTTTTGTTAAAATTTAGAAAAAGTCTAACTAGGTCTAATCAGTAGTGTTTGCTATCATTGCCCATGAAGCTTTGTGGATGTTCCTGTAGCTTGTCAAAACAATGGAGTTGTTCTGGAGTTGTTGTAAGGTGATTTAGACTGGTAGATGTCTTGAGGGTGCTCTCATACGTGATACAATGAGATTTATTTTATCACCTCTCTTGTTTAGTGTGTTCATGACTCCATTTGGAAGGGTTAGTGAGGAGACCTGGGTTCTTTCAGTGTATTCAACAGGACAAGACACCCAACCACATGCTGCTCTCATGCCTGTCCAAGCTGGTACAGGGGAATGAATATCCTAAATGACTTTGGGGCTTGGAGAGTTGTCACTCAATGAGATAAATTTGAGATAACATTGCTGAAAGCATCCAGAAGAGGGGGCGGCATTTAAATTGAGGCATCACTGATGGTGTGTGACCACCATCTGTAATACAGATGAACAATTTAAGAATATTGCTAGATCCTAGGCTGTTCCTGAATGCTCAAGCAGTGGAGGTACAGGAACACTTTTAAACCTAGGCTTTGCAAGAAGAGGGTAATCTTTTAATTCCCATGTCAAACTTTCTGTGGTTACCCTTTGTCACCTTAGCACTGGACTGCTTAATGCACTCTGTGGTGTTACATGACTGAGACCAATCAAACAGTAGTTCAGAACATGGCTGTCCACAGGAGCACATTATGTTGTGGATATAGGTGAAATAAATCCTTAAGTACCAATATGGTGTCCATTAACATAGCACAAGAGTGTATCAGCATAGACTGCCAATACATCTGAGAATTCAAAGAGTTGGTTTTAAGCTATAGTTTAAATGATGACCTAAAAGATTTCCTCTCCTTGGTGAGTCATTCTGATGGAGTTATAATGGAATAGAACTGGAGTGATGCAGTGGTGAGCCAGGCTCTTTGCATTTTGTTTCTTTAAAATAAGTAAGTGCAGGTCTGCCTCTTTCTGGGAAGGAGTGATATGAAATTATATTCAAACGGATTCTCTCTTTTCAAGACAAATCTTTCTAATGCTATTGGCTGAGTCACTCAGGAGACGTTATCCTTGTCATTTTGAAGATGGATGCACAGCAGGATTTGGCAGTTTTGCTAATATCTGGTTCCAGTGGGTCTCTTGCAACTGATGTGGGGTCTATCAAACATTGAAGGTGACAGCACTGTGTGAAGCATTGTATGTTTCACCATTACAGGTTTGCTGCTTCTGAAAACTCTCAGCAGATAAAATTAGGGAATGAATAGTACAGAAATCTAACATTTTTCTTTAGAATGACTTTTTGAACTGCTATGATACTGTTATCTGCTCTTCCAATGTATCATGGGCTTGACTCTCCTCTGATTTACAGTAGCGTAGAGCAGGAGTGACTCCACCAAGACCAAGTAGTTATACCAGTGAAAGTCAGAGGAAGCTCATGAATCCACTATATTTCTTAATTGTCTGTCCAGTTCAATGGCAATATGCCTATGACATCAACCTGAGTAGGACCAAACAAGGAACAGAAATCCCTAGAGGATGAGATCATGAAGACTGATTTTTATCTCAACCCAGTTTAACTTTACTGACTTCAGTGGAATCACACCTGATTTATGTTAGTTCAGATTCAGGGCATATCTTTATGTTTGTATAGTGCTGAGCACATTGGCTAAGCTTAATAATAAAGACAATCTATCACACACAAAGAGAAAATATGCTATTTACTTTTTAAAATGTGGCCTGTTCTGAGTTTCCTGCTTGTTTATGTCCATCACTGCTACATTCTCTCTGCGCAACACTGAGAACAGTCAAACATTTAGTCCGTAGCTTATGAAAAGCCCCATACTGGAAAGCGTTGGCTTGTCATGCTGGATAATGTCTTGTGGGTTAGCTGAATATTTCATTTCTAGATAAAACTTGAGTCCACTGGTAATAGTGCCAGCAAAAGGTATTTAGTGGGAAGCACCTGGGACCAACGTTTTCTGTTTATCCTCCGTGTAGGGCTGGTACTGCCAACACAAGCTTCCCAATGGTGTCTCATCAGCTTACCTCCAGTGACCTGGAGGAAGCATCTTCAAGGGTGAAAGAGTCCTGCAGGCTCAGCCTACTAAATCCTTGGCCTCTTTCCTGAGATTGCTGGCAAGGACGCCCATTGTGACATGCATAACTGCTTAGTGGACACAAGACTGAGACCAGAAACTGTGAGATGAGAAACTCATTTAATAATGATCACAATGTAGCTGTCAGATGGCAACATCTCTCATTCAACACCAGCTTGAATCACTGACCAAAGGGCAAAGACTTCTCCCGTTACCAATACGCTGAGCCAGCTATGCTCTTCAAGTAAATTTAACGGACATTTCAGTGCATTTAAGAATTTATTTGTTGCATATCCTAAGAATTGCTTCTGTTACATGTTATCCTGGATGTGTCTGACATTCTCTTGTATATCACAGGTGTCTTTGGCTTCCTAACCTGTTACATTGATGTAAAACCAGCATACAACTGACAGTAGAACTTGGCTTATGTTGTTTTCTTCAAAAGAGATGTTTTTCATAAATATTTAGTTTAATTTCTGTGTCACTATTTTCAATCTCTTTTATACCTTACGCTTTTTTTCTTGGTTGCATGTGTACATTGCCTTGTTATATTGCTCAAAAGAGCAGTCATAGTGGAGTTTATGTATTTTTATTTAGAAAAAGGGAAAGCATGAGGGAAAAAATAATCTAGTGGAAGTCATGATCTCTTGAGATGTGGTCACAGCTCTCTTCTTGACTTAGTGTTGCTTACCTAGTCTTTGTCTGTTAAAAAGTAATAGTACTATTTAACACCTCTCCTCTTCCCTCCCAGGGGAAATGTACCATCTGACTCATAACGATTTCACAGACTTCAGAAAAAGATAATTGGTAGGACAATTTTTGAGACACCACCACTATGAGGGTCATTTCTGTGCAGACCCCAATAACTAAAGAAAAAAATATATAACATCCAAAAGCTTAACTGAAAGTATATAGCTTTATAGAAAGACCATAGCTATGGATGCCCACTACAATGCACACCAGTTACCTAGCAACTGCAGCATTTCAGGCAGCTTCTGGTCATATAACTGGAAGCTGCTCATGGCCAGGCCCAACCTGCAGACTCAGGGGCCTGGCCAGAAAATGGTGGCTGGCTATGCCTCTGCTTTATAGGAACTCAAGTTCTGTTCCACGTCCTTACTAACACTGAGATTGGACTCTCACTCTGGGATAAATTTTCATATCTTTTTTCATGCTGAATAGCCACTTGCTCTACAAGTCATCCCATTGATTACCCAATGGATATTAAAATCTGGGCTTCTGTAATCATCCCATTGAGTCAAACTGATCTCAACAGGTGTATGTGTGAAGTAAAGAACTATTTCTCTTGGTTAAAGGGAGACAGAGTCAGACCCAGAGGAAATACAAGAACATATTGAAAGGCAAGGTGGTAAAATATTTGATTTTCAGAAGGCACTTCTGCTTGAATAAACCCATGTAAATATCTTGTTAATTACATATTGCCATGTTAGGTGGCGCTCTTCTATAACATCTGTGGCTCTCAGCATCCAATTAAATTAAATTTGAAGGGGCCAGATCTTCAACTGCTGTAACCTGGCATAACTCCTTTGACTTTAGCAGAACTATTCCAATTTACATCAGCTGAGTATGTGTTCCAATATTTTTAATGTGGGGTTATTAAACATGGGTGACCACAAGTGATTTCTTTTAAGCCCCACTTTCACTTTTCAAGGTCTTTAATTTAACTAATGACACAGGTTCCAATTCAGGAAAGCATTTACACTCATGCTTAACTTTCAAATAAATTTAAGTTGTATATAGTGCCTTTGCTGAATAAGGCCTTCCTCTGAATCAGAGGATAGGATGCAATTTTATTGATGACATTCAGGCAATGGATATATTAGAAAATAATATCTGGGCTCTTATGTTGGATTTGCCTCCCTAGCGGACATATGTATTATGTTTAATTACCTTGTTCACATGTTACCATTTCTGCAGGAAATCAGTTTGAGTTTTGACTGAGTAAAACTTGAAAGATCTAACATTTTTTTCTTAGTTCTTCAGCATTTTTCAGGAAAGGACAACAGCTATGGAATAGGAAGGTCACATTTACCTTTTCTGTGTCTTTTGTGGAGGTGGTGTTGATTTTTATTGTAAGACTCCCTTAGGGAGCTTAGGTGAGCTTTCCAATAAGTCATTTGAAAGGAAAGAGTCATTATCCCCTTAGGATAGAGAAGGCTGGCCCATAAGATTATTATTTCCAGTTCAGATGGATTTACATGTCTGTTTATGTTTACCGAGAACATTTATCAGATATGCACCATTTTGTTTTCAAGGCATTTTTCTGCTTGGTTTTGGTCTTGCTTTCCATTCCTTCTTTTTCTCACTTAAAAAAAAAAAAAAAAAGGAAAAGTGCTTTTTTTTTAAATCTCACTGACCATTTTTTTTTTTTTGCTGTACCAGGTGGTTTAAGACTGTGATTCAGCTCCATTGTACACTGCATCATTCACCATTCCCCTACCTAGCGATTCACTCCACCATTATATTCCAAGATGCACATCACACATTTTTGCTCTTATCACACAAGCCTGGAAAGCAGAAGAAGATCCCAGGATGGCAGGCAGCTGGCTGAAATAAATGTAACCAAAACAGAAGTAATGCCAGTGGATAGGAAATATTTTGAAGAATTGTCACTATAGCATCTCCTGGTAATGGAGGCATCTGCTCTCAGATAATCGAGTAACATTATAGCCTAGCAGTTCTTTTGGACTCTTCAATATTTTTGGAAATAAAGTAGCTATCACTGCCAAAAATGCTTTCTTTCATCTGTGACTGGGAAAAGGATGGTCCTCTACTGTTGGACAATAACGTGTTAGAGTCATCCATGCCTTTGTGACGTCCAGATCAAATTAATGCAAGTCACTATGTTGGGGATGAGTGCAGCAATCTTAGACAAGTTCCAAATCATCTACAGTTTTTCAGTTTGCTTCCTGAGCAGCACTGCCTGCCCACAGCCCCATAATGCTGGAGCTCTGCCCACCACACTTCTGCCACTGAAGGGCTGGTTAGTTTCAAGAAAACCTTTCTCATATTTCATCCCTCCACAGGAGTGCACCACACTACTTTAAGGAGAGCCTCTTGGGCAGGGGCCACAACTTTCCTCAGTATTTAGATTCCACATGGACAATGAAGTTGTCAACCTTAAGGGTCAACCTGTGAGAGTCGGGGGACACAGATTCCTTCACTATTAATTCAGGATGCTTGAATTTCTGGAGAAGATGAGAATAACCAGAGACCTCACCACCTTCAGAGTGAAATGCATAACTGCCTGGAATGGTGAAGTGGAGACATGCACATACACATATTTAAATAGCCTTGGAAGGAGGTGGGAGAAACACAGTCTTCTTTATTAGGTTTGTTTCAAAACTGCCCGGTTACTACAGTGATGGGCACCCTCTGAACACCTAGATGGATAGAAATTCCAAATTCACACTCTGAAATTGGAGTTTGATTTTATGGCATGATGGCACTTTTCTTTATTATTTGAATTAGTTATAATTATCATTATGAGATGTAAAAAGCTTTGAAGTCTGAGCTTTAGTAATCACTAATAACAGAGAAATTATAACTGCCTTAACACAATTACTGAAGAAAGAATAAAAAGGGTTTACCATAACCCAAACACGTGAAAGTGGTAAACAACTATTAACTTATGCTTTCCTTGGGCCAAACCCTAAGGTTTTTACTTAGTTTGTATTTTAGGTTTGCTTAGGCAAATTGCTTGAATCAGTGGAAATTTGTCTGACTGAGCATGAGTAACAAGTCAGACTTGGCCTTCTGGGTTTATTTTTATTTAAATCATGTACTGTTCTTTGGTAACTCAAATGTACATGTAAGTTCAATGCTCTTGTTTCTTGTCTCATTTACACCAATATTTTCCATTGACTTTCCACAGAGGTAAAAGACTTCTCAAGGTGCAAAATAGTAAAGAAAGACTCTTGATACCATAAAAAAAATTACTCCTGATTTATACTGATGCAAGGGGAAAATAATGTGTGGAGTAGCCTGCCCACCTGAGAGCTAATAGTTTACACAAACCTATTTTGCAATGCTAGACAAAATAAAGGCAGCAGAGGATAAAGGTGCAATACTGAAAGTGAATCAGAAAACCAACTGGATGCATAGCTTAGGAAACTATTTCTGTATGACCCTACAGGCATATAAGTTTTCTTATGTCTTATCAAAAAAAAAATCAATTAATTATCTTGGCAGCTTGTCAAGATGACAAATATCAACCCTGACTTCCTGTTTGGAGCAATAATGATTATTGCCAAGCAGAAGCAATAGCAGAAATTATTGAAGCTGACACTTTATTTTTAGGGAGGACTCAGCTTTTTTCTTAGTGCTATGGGTGCAGCCTCTTGAGGGTTATGCTGGTCACAGTGAACTCTGAATAACTTAGACAATACCAGCAAAAATCAATTTTGATATATGTTTTAAAGCTGACAAACTTTAATTACTGAGGGCCAAATCATTCCTTCCATTTACACTGAGTAAACCGAATGCAGGTTCAATTTCCTCTAGCTGCAAGGAAAGGGAGCAAGGAATAAAACCCATTGTGAGTCACTCCACAGTTGCCACTCCACGGGGACAATGTGACGTTGGTGCAGGAATGCTGGAGCACTTACGATTTTCAGAACCTCATCCCTTGGAGTGGGAGGGATTTTGCAGGCAATACTGCGGGGAGGAGTGGAGCCTCCCTACCCTGTTAAGACCCTGGACATTCTAGATGTGCACGGGCAGTAGTTCCTCTAGTCTCCCTCCTTTCCCCTGCAAGAATTGAGCTACCATAGGGTGACGCCCCCTCTAGCAGCTCAGCTGCCAACACAAATAGGACTTTTCTGGAGTTCATGATGTTTTAAGCAGCAATAACAACCTCGCAGATGCAAACCTATGGTATGGCAGCATCCCTAAATGGATGCACATAGGCCCTGGTAGCAGAGATGCATCCTACTTTTCTGTAAGGCTTTTCTCCACAGATAATTCACGTCTCCAAGAGGTGGCAGCTAGGCTGACACAAAATTCTTCCCTTGATCCATAGGAGTCTACACTGGGGATTAGGAGAAAGGGTGCATCTTAAGCTCTAGGACTTATGCAGAAAACTTATCTTCCTCTACCTCATTTCCCCATTCTATTGCCATTCCATCCCAAGTAGATTCTCCAGCAGAGGTATAGCCGGAACTGATTTCTGGCAAGGCCTGTGGTTGATGCAGGTAGGCACAACCCATGTTTCACAAGGGAACAGAGGCTGATAAAAATGTGGAATGAACTGCTTAAAATCTGATTGGGAGGGCCTGCTTTCAGAATGGGTGGGACACGGCCCACTCATTGCTATGCTACTGTTCTGCAGTTGCTAGAGAGGATGAAGTCCTCAGATTGGTGTGAGGTGAGTCTCACACTCCAAGGGAGGATGATTTGACTATTTATTTCAGCTTTTTAAAAAAATTACTCTGAGTCAGATCTCAGATGGGTGCTCTGATGTGAGTGCATGCAGAGCCCCTCTGTACTGCCAGAAACACAAATGGCCAAAATTCATGAGTGGTCTGTGTTTTATCATGAGAATCCCCTCAAAACTGCAAAACTTCCAGTGACAGCAGCACTACACATACCCTGTGCGTATGCAGTATGAGTCTGTTTAGCACTTCTTTTAATATACACTTGAACTTTACATTAGGAACCAACCTAAAGTATCGTTCTATTCCCTCTAGTTGCAGAGATCCTGCAGGTTATTTTTATGTCTAAACCAATATCATTCTCAGGGATACTTTTTTGAAATGTGGTGGTGCGACAGGATTTGATTTAAGCTACAATGGGGATTATTTTAAAACTCAAACATATGCAGTCTTGTTCTACTATGTCACGAAAAATCTGCTATTGCAGAAGGATTTTTCAAGTAATGCAGTGGCGCACATCCACATGCTAGAGCTTAGTGTTGATTCAGTGTGTTTTACAGCTCTTTGGCTGCTGCAAAAGGGACACAGGGCCAAAAATCTGCTCTTTCTTTCATCAGCAGAGATCCAGAGAGACTCCACTGAAGTAAATGGAGTTACTCTGGATTTAAGTGCTGTGAGTAAGAGTAACATTTGGCAGTGAGTTTCCCAATGGGCGCTGAAAGGATAAATCCGATACTCTTATAAAATTCTGAACAAACAATAAACTACATGATGAAACATATTAGCAGGCTGCCCTTCTACTAATGCAAAGGTTGCCAAATCTCAGGCATCTGTGAAAAGAGAATTCTTTTTCCTATTGTTAACTTTGATTTGCTTTCTTCTCTTCTTCCTGTAAATCACTGCTGCTGAGTTTAAGTGTTCATATGATGTTATAAGTATCTTTTAAGTAATGTAATTGTGATCTGTGATCTCATTTGTGCTTGAAAGCATTTTTTCCTGGAAGGAATATCTTCAATTTCCAGTGTCATTCATTTATAATGCAAGTTGATAAAACCTATAGCTGAGGGCAACCAGAGTAAGATTTGAAGTTGTTTTCCTATGGCAGACAAAGAATCAGTTGGAAATGCTTAAGTGGATGTCTAAGGTTCAGTTCCAGCACCTTGTAGCCTAGGGGAAGGACAGTCACAGGTTAGGAAAGGGTAGTCCAATCAGATCCAGTTTGGAGTTGACAGATTAGGAGTATTGCACTGGTTTTTAACCCCTCTTTTGAAAGCAATTTTGTTTACATTGAACTTTTAAACATTTTAAATACATCACGTGCTCATGAAAGGCTCTGAATTAAGAGCCTTGGAGACCCAAATCCTCCGACTAGTATAAAACCGTAGAGCACAAGCAGTTCCAGCGCAGTTTCCCTAAGTTAGCTGGCCTATGTGTTTCAATCCTGACCTTGAAGAAAGTTCTCATAGGATATAAAGATTGTTCATTTTCCCAGTTCATTCAGGTCTTGATGTTTTTGCTGGAACTGCCAATATGGTGCCACTGGGATGCAAACACCTACTTGTTAGTTACTAACTCCACCTACAGCACCAACCATCCAATCACTGATAATGCTTATAGTAACAATCAACCTAGCATCATGGATGTGGCAACCACAGGTGGAAACGCTCTGTAGCTCATTCCTTGTTATTCAGCTGACCCATCTAGTCTCACTTCGCCTTTTTTTTCATGCCACTATTCTACTAACTCTCCCGACAGTTATTAATTCCTTAAGTAGCCAAACTATTCCAGTACCGACACCAGCATAAACTGTATTTTTTACCCCTTTGGCCTGATGCTCCATAACGCAGATCTGATAGCACAGTCTAAATTACATAGCTTTACTTCAGTAACAAATTAATGAATTGACACAAAATGAGATATTCCACCTACAGTTGCCCAGGTACGAGAAAGAGAGAAAAAGAGAGACTGATTACTGGTCTACTTACATCATTTGGAATAGTGAGCTCATGGGAACTGGTTGGAGTAGTGGCATCCAATCCTATATTTAGGGGATAGAGGGGAACACATTATGCTAGTCATTTTGAAATAAAGTAAAGATACAACAAATGATATTCAAAAGAAGGAAAATGTGAACAAAATAGATAAAAGAGAATAGCAACAAAAATACAGAACTGCTAGCAAAAGAGAAAAGAAAGCTAGAGATGCAAAAATTAAGAGGGCTGGACTAACTTTAAATTATTCTTCTTTTAATTAACCTTTAACCCACCAAAATAACAAATGTCACATGAGAATCCACAATGCTATGAAAAGTTTCTAGAAAATTTGTTGGTTCTATTGACAAATAACTGTGAAATTTGTTCTATATACATTGTCAAAAATGAATGGATGTCTGAATTTTGATCTGTCTACCAGGAGTCCTGAATTACACAAAATAAAAAGTGGAAATCTAAGGTAAAAAAAAAAAGTAAAATGTGAAAAGGAAACTGATAAAATAAAGAAAGATTGGGAAAACAAATCAGGAGAACTTAAATTATTAGTGATGTTGAAGAAATGTTGGAAAACTTTTTAGGGAAATGTACAAAATACGGTAAGTTGCATACATTTGTTTTTAAATTGGGTGGACAAAAGGAAAATGCTCAGGAGAAATGCAGTTAGTGCTCTAACACTCAGTAAAGTTACGGAAACACACAAATCACAAATATAGCCAGGAAAAGATTAAGGAGCAGCGTATTAATGACAAGTAGAAAAACAAGGAAAAATACAGAGTTGGGAAAGGTAATTTTAAATATTTGCTGATATTTTATCAGATACACCATGCAGAAGCAAGTTATGTTTCGCTTTTGTTTCTTTCCTTTCCTATTTTTTCTGTATATAAAAAACATACTTTAAAATGCATGTTTTCCACAACTAGCAGAGTTGGACTCAGAATATCTTATCTAAATGTTCATTATATTTACACTAATTCATGCACATAGTGTACATATTTATTTTTGCCCTGTGTGTATTTGTTGAATACTGCAGTACAAAAATTATATAAACAAGTACAATTACGTAAAAAATCCAGTTTCTTAGAAAATTTGATGTATTTGATAAAAACGTTATTACTTGCCATACAAAATATGTACCAGTGTATATTTATTCACATCTTGGGAAACTCTTGAATTTCAAACCCAATATTTGCTGTACTTGAAACTGATTTAATTGAAGGATTATCTAATTTCAATCCTCTTTTCCAAAGAAACAAATATGCATAACAAACCTTAACTGAAAACTGTAATTGAGCAAATTTCCATTGCCTTTAAGGAATGGAAGTTTTACACAATTAAGAAAAGCGGAATTTGTTCCATTGACAACAACAAACATGGAAGTCAATGGGAATTTTACGTGTAAAAGGGATGCTTATTTAGGCTTTCAATTGTATGTTCTAAAATTTTAATTAATCTGTAATTATTCTGTAAATACTTTTTCCCTTTTTAGATTTTAACTTCTAATTCGATCTTGTCAATATGCAATACAAAAACAAAGGTCCCGCAAAATTCACTATCAAATACTTTAGGCAATACAAACTGGTACGTACTATATGGTACATAATAACTTTGCATAGGAGTAAATAAAAGAAACTCAGGTCCTTTAGCTGATGGCACAAATTAAGCAGATTTTATTATAACAAATGGAACAAACAAAGCACAAGAATCTAGTAATGACAAAAACAAACTGTAACAGAGCCACAGGGAAAAAGAACGAAGATTAAGGTGTGAAAACAAAAGGATCATTGGTCATTGACCACATTTAGTTATTAAAATGATGTAATGACCATGGGAAACAAAGCTGTTAAGAAGAAGGACATCCCCAGGGGGTCATGGGTACGTACCAGGGAAACCAGGGGTGGTCTGCCCAAGGGGAGTAAAGGGGGGATGCTGCATAGCCAACTGGTGAAGCTTGGTCAACTGCAGGGCAGGATGGGAAATTAGAACTAACCAATCAAATGGAATTATTTCAGAGTAGAGAAAACCATCTTACATGTTTTAAAACTGGATTAATTAAAATTAAAAAAAAGGTTTAATCATTCATTCTATTCTACTGTATAGAAAAACTGGTTAAAATGACGTTTCTATTGTTATTACATGTAATGACTATTGTTAATATTAACTAATTTTCTGTAGAATTACATATTAAAAACTCAAAATACATAACATGCATAAAAGACAAAAAAACTGTCATTTGTGTCTGGGCCATTGTACTTTCTAGCAATCATTACAAAAAGTTATCCAGTAAAGCTAACACTTGGCTCTACGGTACACTGTTAAGGACAGGCATCTACAGGCATGTCTTAATATTAACTGTAGAAAGCAAATGCTGCCCAGAACAAATTAGAGAAGGAGAAAGAAAAAGGGAGTAATTTACATGCGCTGGACTCACGTCTGGATGAGGGATGGCATACTGCCCCTGAATTGTAAATGCCTGAAAATGACAAGCAAAATTAAAGATACGAATCAGTCAAATTAGACAAGTACTCTACTCTCAACCAGCTGGAGAGAACCTGGCACTGTTTTTGAAATCTAATGCAAATCACATTTCATCAAATACTAAGGGAAACTTAAGTTTCTCAGAACAATTGTGCTTGTCAGGTGCAGCCCATTGTGGGTGATGTGAAAGGCACTGCAGCACAGAGTACTCCTGAGGCATGGTGCCGTCTTCTAGTCTCAGTCTAAGGGAGAGCAAACTGTGGCCAAATGCATCCAAAGAGCATAAGAGCATCTGTCCACCACAGGGGTCTAACTTCATGGGTCGGTGTGGAAGAGAGGTAGGGACAGGACAGGACTTGCTTGGGGATGTCCTTGTGCTTATCTTCTGGTGGCTCTACAAAATGTTTTTTCTGCCTCCCCCCACCGATGGCACTGGTTCCCAGTGATCCTTGTCACATCACTCTGCACAAGGCTGGCCTCAGGATTTTGAAATGATTCTTGGGAACAGACCCCCAAATTAATGTTCTTCTTTTACAAAAAGAGCCATATTCTCAACTGCAAGCCAGCCCTCTCTCCCACTCAAGCAGTGCAAAAAGGTTGAGTTTTGTCCACAAATGGCCAGCATAGAATTCCTCTGAAACTGGACAGAGGAAGCTCCCGTTCCAGCCATCCTCTGTCGCTGGCATAAATAAAGGGCATATCAGGGAAGGAAGGAGATACATGATGCTGAGGCTATCCTTCACTGATGTGTACCAGTGGTGGAAGTTAGACCAGCCCCTCCTCTCTCTTGTGGCTTCTATTAAATTCTACAGAATGGTTTAAAAAAAACCAAGAGCTATCCACGGGTTATCATTGTCTGTTACGTTCTGCATGACTTTTCCAAAAGGGATAGTTCATCAAAACATTTTAATGGGTTTATGCTGAGACAGGAGGGAAAACAGAAGGACAAATTATAATTTAGAAATATGTGTGCAGACAGAACTATAAACAGGAATGGAGCTGATTAGCTTAGGTTGCAAAATGCTTTTCTGACAAAAATGTCTCTGAGAATGTAACGAATGCTCTGAAAATTACAGAACAATTCTTTTAATGGAGTTTAATTAAATGCTCCAACTGCTTATTAGAAATTTCTACACCAGCACTTCTCTCCCTGAAGAAAAACATTTCATTTAATTTAAAGTTATTCATAAAGGAGGCCCTCAGTCCTGCAAATACTTATGCCTTCTGAACACTAGTGCTATTAACTTTAATGGGACTAGTCACGTGCATAGTTAGTTATGTTCATTTGCAGGTTTGAGTGTGAAGCAGGCACTCACACTTTGATGAAGTGTGAATTCAGGCTCCAATCAGAAAAATATAAAAGCACATGCTCAAGTTCTATCAGGAACAGAGTCATTTAGGTACTTGCTTAAAGCTTGGCACATGTTTAATTGCTCTGCCGAATAGGGATAGAGCAAATGCTTAAAGCTGAGCATATGCTTAACTGTGTTGCTGAGTCAGAACCTTATGCAAGAGCTTAACTTCAAGCTTGTGAGTAGTCTTATTGGCATCCTGCTTAAATATTGTGCTGGATTGGGGCCTAATTCTGAGGGCAAATCTTTTGGCTGAAAAGCACTAAGCTATACTGGCCTTCTGCAGTAGGTTCAATCCAAGCCCAGTTCCATTTCCAATACAGTAGAAAGAGCACACTTCAGCCTGCGGACTAGTCTTCATTGATGGTGGCAATTTCGCTACCATCAATTCAAACTTCCTGATCGACTGATCGGGTCTGCGAAGACCTGCTCAGTTGATCAGTTCTAAAGGGGCAGTCATGTTAGTCTAGTAAAGTAAATAAAACAAGGAGTCTTATGGCACTTAAAGACTAACAGATTTATTTATCGCATGAGCTTTCGTGAAAGATGTCTGACGAAGTGGGATTTTCTCCCACAAAAACTCATACGATAAATAAATCTGTTACTCTTTAAGTGCCACAAGACTCCTTGCTTCAGTTGATCAGGAAGCTGATCTCTTAACAGCACCCTGACAACTGAGATAGCACTGAGTTGAAGGGAGGCCCCTCCCTTTGACTCAGTGCAGTGGATGTGCCAGGAGTAGTGAGGTTGGAATGCCAATACACAAATTATTTTAAGTACCTAGCATATCTCCATTTGAGCTATGCTGAAAATGCCAGGCAGTGTAGACCTGGCCTACGTAACGTTTTGGGGCAGGGCTGTGTCCTTTCTGTGGCTGGAACAAACCAAGGCATTTTGGGGATGACTGCAACAGAAATCATAACTAAAAATAATTGACCAATCATATGGGAAGAGAAAACAATCACTTTAATTCATAAACCAGGGGTGGAATTCTTCTTCCAATAAAGTCACTGGATACGTAACCACTGACTTCAATGAAAGTGAGCATTGTCAGTTCCCTGGGGCTAAAACTTGCTTTGCTTTATAAAGTTTATAGCCTCTGAAGTCTCTGAGGCTGAAGGAAGGGAAGTCAGGGCAGTCTGGCTCTGAAGAGACACTGCTGGGACTGTGCATTTTAGGTATAGAATAATGTACAAAAAATATGGGTAGGAAAATTAGAAGAAACCCTCATTTTGTTTCTTTCAGACAGAGGTGGTGGTTTGGGATTATTATTACTTTTTAAAAAAACAAAACAACTGTGCCTGCTGGATTTTAGTATGGATCTGAGCTAAGAGAAACAGCAACATCGTGTTCACCTTCCTTTCCATTCCGCTATGTAATACTGAAAAAGCACACAGCAGATGAAAACAATGTTTAAATGCAGCAAAACCCATGCAACATTACATCTCATCAAACAATAGCAGGAGTCTGATTTTTATAGTAAAACAAAACAAAAAGCCCAAAGCTTTCAGATTAACCATAAAATAATTTGAAACTGAAAAACAACAACTGAGCCTACAGGAAGGAGGATAATCCCATCCAGCATCTCGTCACTGCTGACACCTTTTCTTTCTGTTTTCCATATTAATTTGTACTTCAGATCTCTCTAATCCACTATCCAACTCATAATGCATATTCTGTATTTTGGTACTAGAAATCAAACCCATGTGAAATCTTCTCCATGTTAGCTTCCAAGCCTATATCTATCATTTTTCTAAGATATTGAAGAATTTGCTCAGTAAGGGAGACACTATAGGTTTAACAATGCACACAAAATACACGAATCAGCTTCTTTCTTGATTGAACTAGGCTCTGCTAAGAAAAAATAGAGAACACCTATCCGTTTTCTTTTGATTTATAAAATTAAAGGTGGCTAGAATTCAGTAATGTTATATGATAAAATAGAATTTCATTTACTCATTCTAATTGTTGAGAACATTCTAGTATCTACGTATAATATTTTATTTGAATAATTTGTTATGCACTGAGACAATCTGTGACAGTAACACCGTTTATAGCACTGCTACGGTGCATCACTGAATATATATACATCTGCTTTAAAGGAGAACACCACATTATGAACTTAAAATACATATCTGGAATAACTTACTCTGAACTTATACAGTCGAACAGAGATCATATTCTGGAAAAGTAATTTTAATTTAAATTCTGTCAGTTAAGAAAGTTAGTATCTTACTCTGAAAAAAACCCCAATCAAATAAGAGCAGGAATTAATATTTAGTTAGCCCCCCCCCCCAATTTACCATAAAATACTTCAGCAAATAGTGTCATCAGTGTGACTGGACAATCAATATAAAGGATGTTAAAACATTAGTAAAATGGCTAGTTAGTGTTATTAAATAATAATGTTGGGAATAGTTTTAATCCATAATGGCCTGACTTGCTCTCTGATAGTGGGTGCTATGGCAGCTACTGGTGCCATTTGTTCTCATACAGTTCAAGTAAGGACGTGATTTGACTTTCTAACAGGAATAAGGCCCCTCATTTGGCCCTAACATAAACTAGTGTGGAGAAATGATTTCTAGAATCTAGGCTGGCACGACAGCTCACTCACCAAAGCAGCAGTCAGGGGACATGGCATCTCTATCTAGTCTATTCGGTGTGTTGTTGGGATGTCAGTTTATCAACAGCTGCACTTCTCCACATTAGAGTTTGATAGGGCAAGCTGAAGTGAAGCTCCAGTTTAGTTTCCCTATTTCAAGGCAATATCAAAAGGTAAGAACAACCCCATTATACTGGGAAGCACCACAAATGGGAGAAAAGGGGGTGGGAACAATATAGCTTGACAGGGCAGCCTGGTGTGGGGATAATAGTCACTCCGCTACCGTGTGAAAAAGCAAACAACAAATAAGCTTTGGATATGTTATAACTAAGGCTGTGCAGTGAACAGGCAGAAGCTCTTCAGGACAGGGATTGCCTACTGCTCTGTGTTTGTACAGTGCCTACCACAATGGCCCCCATTCTTGGTTGGGCCATAGGCACCACTACCGTAAATAATAGCAAAAATAACACAGCACATATGGGTTCCTTTGTGTATACTGGCACTCAAGAACTCATGAGTAGGCTCTATGAAACATTGAAATCATGAAAACTTGAGAATTAGGAGTTTTTTTTAGCAAAAACTTTGTATTCTGTGATCATATGGTGTGTTTTGTTGAAAGCTGCTCCATTCTGTAACTTACTTCAATTGGCTTGTAGAACTGGGGAAACTGCAACTTCTTTTTCTTCTTTAATAATAATAATAATAATAATAATAATAATAATAATAATAATAATA
>ML682059.1:8443598-8550237 GCA_007922195.1 Podocnemis expansa | reverse complement strand
TAATAATAATAATAATAATAATAATAATAATAATAATAATAATAATAAATAGATTTGCTCCATTAAAGCATTTCTGATTTTGAATACCAGTCTCTTCGTGATAGAACAAATTAGGTCTTTACTGCAGAAGCAAATTTTGAATGTTGGTAAAATACAAATCTCCTTATTTTTGTTCCTTTCTACCATAGAAGACTACAGTGTTATACTCCAGTGTACTGTTAGGTAGAAAGCAGAATAACTCTGACGCAGCTACTCACGCTATCTGACAAATTTTGGGCAAGTATGATGTTACATTTAGTGGAAGACATGCAGGAAAAAAACCAAACCAAAACAATATAGCCCAGATTTATGCCAGGAACATAACTGAAATGAACAGGGTACAAGTATGAGAGGTCTGTTCAATAACAGTAAAATACAGAACACAGAAAAGGTGGCCTTAACTTGTTTTCATTTTAAGGTTATAATACAGTGTTCTCCTTTTCTACAGGCAATAATAATCCGCACTGAATAAAACACATCCATACTATACCAGGCAAAAAAGCATAAAAGTTGAAAACTAACAGGCGCTGGCTGAGGTTGGGCCAAGACGGTGTGGTTTCCAGCTGAAGCCAAAATGGTGTCTGCTCTTACCTGGCCACCTGCAAAAATGATAGGTGCAGAGGCAGGTTTGGGACGATAGGGAATGGTGGCACCTTTGGGTGGGGACTGAAAACAAGAACATATCAAGATATGGAATTAAGTAGGTCACATAAAATCATTTTTTTTACTTTGTTCACCTCACACAACAATTGCACGCCTTTACCCCATTCAGCAGCATATTCTGCTTCCAAGGGCCTGGATCCTGCTCTCTTTGAAGTCTGTGGCAAAATTAACACTCATGTCAGGAGAATAGGCTAAAGTCCTTATTATATAAGAAAAAAAAATGCAGACAGGTTTGTTTTGCTTCCACAAGAATCTGGTAAAGATTCAAGAGATCTGAGAATGAAATTAGCTTTTCATGATATTTAGGGAAGGTAGGTGGCAATTTTGAAACTTTTTGATCTTTTGAGAGAATCTACCCAGTGCTCTCTCTTTATACTAATCCATTACTAGAGAACAATGCATTTAATCAATAACCCTTTCACATTGTCCTACAGCCAAATACCCAGGTCTAAAAATGAAATAAGGATTTTCAGTCCATGCTATAGTCACCACTCTCATTGAACTCAGGTGATATGCTACACAGGCTTGATCTTCAGAAGGAGAATGGATCAATATGCAGAAAATGACTCTTTTCCCCTGGTTTGTGCCTACAAGTAACTATGGATGCAACTAATGTAATGTAGTGCTTGCCTTCACTGAGGGCAACAAAATCACTGCTGTCAGTTTGAACTTCCTGATTGACTGATCAGGTCTGTGAAAACCCACTCAACCGATCAGGAAACGCAATCCCTGAATACCACTCCCTCCCTCCTTTCAGCTTAATATAGTGGACCTAACAGAAGTAGGAAAGCTGATTGTGGATATGCAAGTTATTTTAGGTAACTTGCATGTATCCATTCGATTGCCACAAAAAGGGCAGGTAGTGTAGACCTGCCCTTAGACATTGGACTACTGTTTGCATCCACAAATCAGATACAGTTAATGACTATGTGACATTATGGGCACATGCCAATAATAGCAGATACAAAATTGCTCCTGTAGTTATTTGCATCTGCAAAGCCGTGAGAACAAGAGGGGAAGTGAAAGAACAGGATTAAGCCGTGTTCAAAATCATGCCCTTTAAGTTATATTCTAAATTCTACATACAGCTGGATTTTTTAAAGCAGTTTATCAGTTCTTCATAAAGTCATGCCACACTGTCTGTGGCTAATCAAATTGAATTCAGTTGTAAATTTGGTTGCATTGCTTCAGGACTTAATAGGGACATTGGATTTCTCTCTCATTACAGCAGATGATTTGACCCCATCTCCCTATGTATACTGTTCTCCAGTGTTTGAATCTTTACAACTGTTTTGATTTGCTGTTACAGTGTGTGACCTGTTCCCATAACTTAAACTTCTCTGCATTTATTTCCTACCATTCTGTAAGTTCCCCCATCTTCAAAGCATCTGACGCAGTGGGATTTTCTCCCATGAAACCTCATGCAAAAAATAAATTTGTTAATCTTTAAATGCTACAGGACTCCTTGTCTATTTCTTTTACTGAACTAGACTAACATGACTAACGTAACTAGACTAACATGATGAACATAATTAGATTACCTCTTAGGACTGTGGCTAATCAGTATTTTCTTTTTGTTTTGTTACATTTTTGTGAAGAGACGCTTACTTCAAAATAGCAGGGAGTAAGCCATGTTAGTCTAGTTCATTAAAACAAACAAGGAGTCCTTTAGAAGTGCCACTGCACTCCTTGTTTGTTTTCTTTCAAATATGTGCATCTAATGCCAACTGAAGTAAGAGGTCCTTATTTGCTAGGCAAAGTTTGGTCCTTACAATAATAATAATTTATAAAACTCATTTTTATTAGGTTGATGTACAGTGGTCACTAATAACAGATAAGAATTTTAGATATCACACATATTAGACACCACTATATTTAGATTAAAAAATAATTGTATGACTTCACATATCATGCTACATTTTGGAACTTTTTCTGACAGGCTGTTTTTCCACTGGAAAATGCTGATTTGACAAAATCAAAATGTTTTGGAGAAAATTTATTAACTGTGTCTAAATTTTCAAAAGAAAATGATCAAAATGTTTCATTTTGGTGAAACTGAAATATTTTGTTATGGCCTTATTGATGCATTTGGTTTCAATAAGGGCAGAATGTTTTGTTTTGATAAAGTTTTATATAAATTTTTTTCTAAAAGAAGTTTATAATAATAATAATATAATCAAAGCAACAAAGTCAAAATGCAACATTTTAACCTTATAAAAACAAAACAATGACCTTACTGAAATGTTTCAACCTTTTTCAAAACCAAATGTTTCCATATTGGCAGACTGACATTTTCAGGGTATTTTACTTCACAAAAAATTCTGAAATTTCTCCTTTTGATTCTGATTTGGAGTGTGACTTTTGTTTTTTAAACCAGCGCTACTATTTACATTTTAAGGACAACCAGTGTGGAAAAGCTGTAGATGTGGTATGCAAATCCTGCAGTAATGGCCTGATCTGCAAAGTACCGTACACTCCTAACAGCAGGAGCACTGGCAAGCAGTGTTGAAATTCTTGGGAGCTGAGGGAAATCAGCTTCTTACAGGGTCAAGTCCTGAGAGAAGGGGTGGGATTTGAAGGAAATTTTGAACATTATTGGTAAGAACATCAAATATTTTCAAGCATTCTCTTACCTCTAGCATGACCACGCAGATTTGTTTTACACACTGAATAATGGCATCAGGCGTGCCTGATATAGTGACAGCACGTTCTGTTGAATTTGGCAACATATCACCTGCTACTTGAACCTGGGCCCCTGTGGACTTAAGCAAAAATAAATAAAACAAACATTAGTGTCATAAAATACAGCTGCATGCAACACAGCTGCAGATCAAGTACAGTTATGTCTAAAACATGCTTGTTTTACAGTTTCATGCTGTGTGTTTCCTAATAAATTTCTGGGTGTAGATCAGTGCATGTAAACCAAATCTGCAAGTATTTTCAAAGCTCAATAACTGCTAACTGAATAAATTTGGGCTTTTAACCCCAAAGATAGACTCCCAACTTCCTGAAACAGCCAACTGCAGATACAAAGCAAAAAATATGCAAATTAATGACTTTCCTAATCATTATAGCAATCATTAAAAATAATTGCTGATGTCTGAAGAGCTTCATCTTCCCAAATGAATTCCAGTCATGGATGGGTGATTCCTTGATGAACTGATTACTGAGATCATTTTACTGAATGAAATTTGGGGTTGCTTTATACTCAAATCATAATGATGCAGTGCAAGACAGGAGAACTTCTAAATTATTATTAGTGTTGATTAAACATATGCACATCATCAGCTTTTAGTTCACTAATGAATCTAACCAAATAATGAGCCAGTGTTTTCTCCCCCTTGATTTTGATACTAATGGTTCTTAGTTAAAGGGAGGAAAACAGACGTGAGGCCAAAATCACCCTTGGTGTAACCCAACAAAAATCCTGCGAGTCATTTCAATTGATGGAAAAAAAACCATCAAAACCTTTTACTATTAAATTGATATTTTCATACATTATACACACATCTATTTCTGATCTTGATGTGGGTAAAACTGTTTTAGCATTGCAATGATTTTGTCAGTCAATAAGGAGTTAATTTAGTTTGCTGTTGGCCATACACAACTCATCATTTTTTTTCCCTAGAGACTTATAACATTACTGATTACATCTTCTGTTCATGTGTGCTGTTTAAACACAGAATATCAATTATGGGCCCTTTAATATGCTTTGGAATGTCACTATAATTTGATCAATCTGTCATGTCATTCTGCCTTTTTTTTGTTTAAATAATCATGTCTTGAAAATATTGAACCAAACTACGTGTTGCTTCAGGGTACATGACTGAGCATAAAAGAATATCTATCATACTATTGCTGCTCAATGTGTCGTGTGGTGATGAGATTAGAATGTGTCTTGAGATGGATGAGCCTTTTATCATTTTACAGTAGTCACCATCTAAAACAGAGTTTAGAGCAACAGCAGGTCTTGTACAAACTGCACTGGGCCAAATATTGCTCTCTGATACGTGTGTGCCATTCGATCACTCAAAATGCTAATCTTTACAGTTCTTGGCTGTCATGGGATGTGTGAAACTCAGAGCAAAAATTTTGCCATTGTCTTTCGGGGATTGCAGAAAGGGAAAGGGAGCTCACACCGTTAACTAACGGAAGAACCTCCTTTACCCAACAGCTTTCTTTCACTTAGCAGCTGTAATGCAAAGGCAGTTTACTCATCACTGTAATCATTAGAGTCTTCCACTTTGATTAGACTGATTCTTTTTAATTTTTATAACATACATCTGAGAAGCACCCATGTCATGTTTTGCATGTCCCTCCCAGTATTTAAAACTTCATAATCATCAACAATGATACTCAGCCACTGAAACCCACAGCTGATCACTCATGCAATCATAGTTCATTCCTGTCCTCCAATCAGTGGTACCCTCATCCCCCCTAAAACTCAGGGCTAGCCCCTGAGTAGCATGCCCCAAAACTGCATGTGCGTGCACTGTCATGCCCTGCACGGGGAACACTGCTCAGGCAGCAGGCAGCCAGCAGCTGCAGCCTCTATCCGGCTGGAAGACAGAGTCTTCTGGCTGGGAGGGAGATGCCTCAGGCTGGGCCTGGGAGTTTTTAAAACTCCCACCCTGGCCTGACCCTGCTCTGAGCATGCTCAGAGCAGGGTCATGCCCAGGGCCTCAGCTGCTGCTGTGGCCCCGCTCTCACTCCAGCAGCCGGATAAGGGAGTGGGGGAAAGTCCAGGGGCAGGCATGCCGGCCTGGCAGGGAAAGGGTGTGGAGGAGGGAGTCGGCCCAGGGCAGTGGTGACCAGCGGTGGGACTGGAGGGGTTAGGGGAGGGCTCGGGGACTGCCCCGGGGGGGGGGGGTAGGGATTGGGAAGAGCTCAGGTCACCAGCTGGGGGGGAGGGAACAGATCAGGGCCCTGGCAGCTGGTACAGGCCAGGGCACCCCCCTAATATTTATGTCTGGCGATGCCGTGGCCTCCAATACTCTTAGCCCTTGTCTATACTCGCTGTACGTTTTGGCAGCAGTTGACAGGAGATACGCAAGGTAATTTACATACCTCATATCGCCTTACTAATTCCCGCTTACCTCCCTGTACACATTGCACTAATGTAACCAGAAATGCCATCTGGTCGACAGAGCTACTCCAGTTATGGGGCTGGAGTTACAACATCAAGCTGGAGATTGATTGAGCACATCTTGACAGACTGCTCAATCGAACCTGGAAGAGTGCACTGATGGCAGCAAATTGGCTCCCGTCAATATAGACATACCCTTAGATTTCAATTAACAAATTAACAAGCTCCCCCTAGGTCATGTGCATGAGAAAAAACTCGTGGGCCTTGCACTGAAAATGAAAATTAACCAGTTTGGAGGATTAGAGGAAACACATTCCATAAGTCAGGATCCCTCAGAGAAAATACCTGCTGGTAGCACCCTTTCCTATAATAAGAAATGTCCCATTTGAATGCTTCCAGTAACTACAACTGCAGTAACATGGAACTAGAAGAAAGACAGATTCTCAGATCCAAAACCAATACCAGTTAGGGCTTTAAAATTCAAAACAACATACTGAATTTCATCCAGAAATTTGGGTTTGCAAACCAATATCATGATTTTTCAATGAAAAACACTTCAATTCATAAGTGGTTTCAGCAGGGCCTTTTAAGTAAAAAATTTTTGTCAACGGTATCTGTTTTCCTCTGAAAAATCCAGATTTTCCTTAAAAAAAATAATTAAAAAAACCCTGAAAAATTTTGGTTTTCAGTATTCTATTTCTTGATGGAAAAGTCAAAAATTTCTCTGACCCTCCTCTCCAACTTCTCCCCATTTTCAAACCAGCTCTAATTTGCAGACTTTAGAAAGCAATGTTACTTCAAATGATACTTTTAGAACAGAAATCCTTCTAGGAATTTGGAGCAAATTCATTTGCTTTTTACTTGTTTGTTTTTTATTTACATTTTATGAAGCACTTTCCCTCTGCAATGCACATGTAACTGTACTTGGCTATGTCTACACTTAGGGCTTAAGTTGACTTAAGCAAATCCAGGGCTATATTTAGAATTTATTAAGCCAACTTAAATGCTTGCTTAAGTCAACTTAATAACTCCTGCCCTGTAAGTTGACTTTATAGGGCAGCAAGCCCTGGGCCCTGCCCCCTACCCCACCCTGACCCGCTCCGCCTCTGGTCCCGATCGGGCTCCTGAAGCCTTATCTGGCACCAGTCTCCACTGGCAAGTGGCTGGGAGCTGGATCTGCTCTCAGCCCCTTGGAGCAGGCAATGGGGGCCAGGAGCCAACTCCTGCTGCCTGCAGAGAGGAGCTGGAAGTCTGATCTGATTCCCAGACCCCAGCCGCAGGCAGCTGGGCCTAGGAGCCAGCTCCTGCCCCCCCATGACAAGGGGCTGCTCACCCGACATGGCTCCGAGCCCCTTGTGGTCAGTGGCAGAGGCTCAGAGCTCAACCTGGCCCTAAGCTGCACCTCACCATGGGCAAGCGGCTTGGAGCCTGGTCAGTTTCACAGGCTATGAGCCTGTGAAGTTGAGCTGGTGCTTGGCGCCTGTGAAACAGACTAGGTTCTGAGCCGCCTGCCCTATGCGGAAAGTGGCTTGGGGCCAGATCAGGCTCCAAGCCTCCTGCTGTCACCGGCAAGGGACTCGGAGCCAGATCAGGCTCCACACCCCTTACTGCAGCGGGGTAGAAGCTGGCTCCTAGCCCCTGCAGCCTGCAGCCAAGGACTGGGGGCCAGATCAGACTCCCAGCCTCTCTCTGCAGGCTGCAGGAACCGGCTGTCAGCTCCCATTACCCGTGGCAAAGGGCTAGGAGATGGGTCCGGCTCCCAGTTCGTTGCTGCACAGCAGGAACCAGATCACACTGCAAGGCAGTGAAGGGGGCATGGCTTGACCCAGGGCCCAGGATGTGTCTACTAATGTAGACATATCCCTAAGTTGATGTGAAGTCGACCTTGTGAAGTCAACTTAAACTAGCCCCTAGCATAGACATAGCCCTGAACAGTAACACTAAAAGAAACAAGATGTGCATTCAGGGGGAGGGGAGAGAGGCCCTTACAATAGCAGTCCAAAAGCATTGACTTTCTCCAGAAATCAGAATCTACCGCACAGATTTGAGCACCAAGGAATTTGGTGCCTAACTGTTCTTTCTACATTTGACCATTTCCCTCTATATTGTTAAACTAATGTCAGTAAACACACTCAGAACTAATGCTGAACTGAATTTTTCAGTCAAATAAATCTCCTCGCTGAGCATGCTATTTCATTGAAACTTTTCATCAGAAAGTGTGGATTTCAATGAATTTTTTGACAGGAAAATACAAAACAAAATAAAACAATTAATTTCAAATCAACAATTCAATCAAAACGGTCAGAAGTTTTTACTTTGATATTTCCTAACTGAATTTCTTTTAACTTTCTCTTTTGTGAAAATATTTCACGTTTCTACATTTTTCCCCCATTTCAGGACAAAAACAAATGTAGAAACATTAGAATTTTCCATAAGACGACAATTCCATTTTTCTGAAAGTTCTATGCAAAAATAGGCACAAAATACTCCTGAAGTAGCGCCAGGGTGTTGCTGCCCTAAAAAAAGGGTTGGACCTAGGCCCCACCCCCTTCCACATGGCCCTGCCCCAGGGCTCAATCTGGCCCTGGAGCTTGATCTGGGAGCCAGATGGGGCTCCTCGTGCTGGCAGCCCAGCCAGGATCTGGCTCCTACGGCTGCTGGCCAGCAGCAGGTGACCCAGGCCTGATCCAGCCCCAGTCGCTGCTGGCCAGTGGCCCTGGCCTGGATCTGGCTTCTGCTGCTTCTGGTCAGTGGAAAGCAGCACCGGCGCAGATCTGTCCCCTGCCACCTCTGACTATCAGCAGGCAGCCCCATCCTGGGTTGGGCTCCTGCTTCTGCCAGGGCAGGGCTGGAGGCACAGGGCGGGGGGGAGGCTGCAGCCCCTTGGGCCCAGCAGCATTGAAGCCTTTGGAGCAGTGGTTTCCAAGATCGTGTCCATACTGACAGCAGCAAACTCACCTCTGTCAGTGTGCTCTTCCAGGTGCTACTGAGTGATCTGTGAAGACTGCTCAATCTGTCTGGAGTTTGCCCTAGTAACTTCAGCCCCAAAAGTGGTGTATTGCTAATGCGACTGAACGGCATTTTGGATTGCCATAGCAAAGTGTGTAAGGGCTAATTAGTAAGTCATCAGGAAATACACAAGGTATTTCACATACATTGTATCTCTCTTGTCGACTACCACCGAAAGGTGCTATAAGTACAGACTAGGGCCAATCTTTATGATGCGAGGACCACAGGTATCAGAGCCCTGAAGGGGCACAAGCTGCTGGCAGCAGGCACCCCCCTCACACCTCACAAAGCTGTATGCTTCGTTGCTCATAGATCTTCAGTCTCCCTGGCTGCAGCAGAGAAACCACACATACCCTTGCCGAGTTCCAAAGGGGCAGCCATGTCAGTCTAGTTCAGCTAAAAGAAGCAAGGAGTCCTTTGGCACTTATAGACTAACATTTATTTATCGCATGAGCTTTTGTGAGAGAAAAATCACACTTCATCAGAACTTTGGATTTCCTCCCACGAAAGCTCATGCAATAAATAAATCCATTAGTCCTTAAGTGCCACAGGCCTCCTTGCCTTTTTTGCCACACATATCCTGCAGTTCTGTTCATCCTATCTGTGTCTCAAGGCAGTGGCTCTCTTCTGCAGCCAGGGGGACAGAAGCTCAGTGCTCCCCTCACACTGACTCCAGCAAGCACCATAGCATGGATGGACCTAGACAGAGTGCTTTGTCAAGCTCCCTGCTACAATCAGGAGGATGAAAGCACCGATCACCTATCCCTTAGGCTGCAACAAGGAGGCTGAACTGTTCTATTAGTCCTGGAGATACGTGCTCCACCTGGATCTTTAGGCAGTGACTCTATTCTGCAGTCAGCAGGAGAGGAGCTGAGGACCACTTTGAAAGCCCCTGAGGGCCACTTTTGGCTCCCCAAAACACAGGTTGGGAACAACTCTATAGCGTGTATCTGCTTAGTAACTATGTGACTGAATTTCCAAAAATTCTGCAGAGGTTTTGTCAGGAAAGCATGCATTTTGTTGATGTATTAAGCTTATAACATTTTTAACTGATATTAAACTATCTTGGCATTCTGTAGTTAGAGGAAAACTGGTTATTGACACTGTAAATTTAATACGAAAAAGCAGTCTGAGTACTGTATGAAGGCAGTCTAGCTGATAAGATTTATTCTAAAGGAAAACTCAAATATATTTATCAATAATGAATACATAGTGTATTTCCAGTACATGAGTAATTATTGTTGCTGAGTGGTCATTATTATGTTGCTATAAATTTAATCAATTGTTCAGGTACTTAATACTTTTGTAGGGGCACTTTTTTTTAATTGAGGTTGACATCTAACCAAACAAACCTACCTGTACCTACTTTGTTTAGGTTTGCAATTTCAGAGTTAAGAAGCACTTCTCATCATGGCTAGATTATAAGAGGTAGCTATCAATAACAATTTTGCTAAAAGTTTTCATTTTGGAGGCTGCACACTTCATGCCAGGTCATTCCTTCTCCCACTAAAACTCCCAGAAGGTTTGGAGGATGCAAGGGGAAATAAATTTCCACAATGATCTTCCTTCACAGTTTTTCTCCACATAATTCCATGCCCTCACCAATAACTTGCAGTTTCAAAAGCAAAGCCCAGAAAAAGTCTGAAAACCAAAACCAAAACAAAAATAAAAATCCGTAGATCCTCTGTCTGGCAACTACATAGATACTGCCAAACATTGTGGCCTTAGTGGATTTTGGAGTGGAGTTGATGTCCTAAGAAATAGCTGAGATTGAAAAAAAATCTATATGAGTGTCTCAAGATTGGTCTATGTGAAATTAGGCCACCGGTGAAGCTATAAGATTGGAGGTAGGAAGCGTGGGGCAGGTGGGTAAAAGGGCATGCAATGGAGATCTAGAAAATCAATTTAACAAATCAAATATTATGACTACTACACCAGACAGTGGCCCTTTAAGCTACTTGGCCATTTCTGGCTATGAGGAGCTGAAACTGAAATGTTCAGATTTGAAAAGGATTAATAGTAATTCAGATCTAGATTATTGGAGGTATTGCTTGATTTTGGTGTTTTTTTTTTTTTTGGAAAGTTAAAGAAACAGTTCTTTGTTAATATACTCCTTTACTATACGGCATCTTATTTTTGTCTCTTCTCAAATGTATATCCACAAGTCAGCTGTACAGTAAAGATCACGAAGGCCGAAGTTACTTTTCGAAGGGTGGCAACATGGAAACAAAGATTTATTTTAACACTGGTTAATCTACTGTAGATCCTCAGCTTTCATGAGGCCTTTCACAGCTGGTTTATCTGAGCATTCCATTTACGAAATAATGACATGAATGCAATGACCTAACCACTGCGGAAGGACTCTGTAAGCCATATCCTTTAAAGGGACACATTCGGAGATTCAGCTCTGTATGTTAAAGTTATCTAGCATCACCAGCTGGAACCCTGGAACTTACCTCCCTGATTTCTTTGATTTTGGAGCCCCCTTTTCCTATAAGGGATCCACACTGACTTGCAGGGACTACAAGTCTCAGTGTCACAGGTGGCTTGCTTGTCACTGTGCTGTTTGTCATTGAAGCATTTATGTCCTGTAATAACAATGTCAATAAGAATTAGTTGAGGATTTGCCATTCCTTTTAACACTTAAGAGGATCAAAGTGAATACCCGAGCTGAGCTTGGAGAATTGGTAAGCTTGAAGCTAAGTATGTTTTTGTAGCAAATAAAGCAGTGAGCTCCGCTGGAGGCACCCCAGAAACATGAACTACATGATGACAGTGTGGTAATGAAACAGTCGATAACAAGTTCTGAAATGCCCAGGAACAAAGACAGTCTCTGCTAAGGTAACAAATCACATTGTATTCATTAGCACTTTAAATACACAGGAGACAACAAACTATAAATAACATTAATCAACAGAAATGATAGGCCAGAAACTATTATTTTGAAGAGTCCCAGATTTATTTCCCAGTATGCAGCAGATCTCAAAGCATTGTCAACACTGCTTACGTTTTCCTAAACTCTTGTGTCATAGATAGGTGATCCAAATATGCAGAAATGACTTCACAAATGGCCTACAAAGAAGCAACCAGCTGTTCGTCTCCCCTAATTTAATCAATGAGATTATACTGTACCCTTCAGTGAGCATATTAAAGTTCTGCCAGTTGCTAGCCTCTGATATGTGTTTTGCTTGTTCGAATTCTAGTTTGCAACCCCAAAACAGAATGCCTGTGATGTAATCTTTTAATGACAAATGCAATTATAATGCTCATCTTTCCACTGCAAAATGTGCTACTGCTGAGAGCTTTCCAGAATCCTGGATGTTGTTGAAAATAAAAAGCCACAACTACTACTGTGCAATTCTATAGCATCTATCATAAGAGCACTGCAACACGCTTTTATGAACATTAGCCAATTAAGCCACACCAGCCCTGTGGCATGGCTAATGTTAACTACACCCATCTGTGGGATGGGATGCTGCAGCTGTTTAATAGCCCCCAGAAACACTACAAAGTAGATTAGGACATGGAATGAAAGAAAATATCGTAACAAATAGAGGGAGAATTTAAATGGGCAGACTTACTGCAATCACCCAAATCCAATTTGTCCAGAATTATCAGGATTAACCCTCCTATTCTCATCAAAAGTGCCATGCGCTCTTTGCTGACCATGTGTGATCAAGAAGTTGGTTCCACTTCACATGCAAAATAGAGCACCTTAAGGCGCACAGTGCTGTCTGTTTCTATGTTGGGGCACTAGTACAGTAAGGAAAAGTGCTGTCTAATGACCTGGAACACTTTGGTATTTCTTACTTTAGAGGTTTTCCATCTAAACAGGTCTGAATCTGTTTAGCTTAAAGGAGCTGACAGAATCACAGCACAATGAGGTATGGCTGCCTGCTGCATCTTAGTTCTCATGTAATTCCTCTTGTTGACACTGAATCATGTAATATTTACTGTCAACAAGCGGTTACAAGCAAAAACAAAGCAAGACAGGCTACAGCATGCTTTGGCATGCGTGCATCTGACTTATATAGTGATGTTTCCCAACCAGTGTGCCACAGCACACAGGTGTGCCACCAGGTCTGAGCAGGTGTGCCACAAATTTTTTTGAAAGACTACTCAAATAGCGCTGGATTAGCTCATGAATATTCATGAATTCATTTGGAAACTATATTGCAGTGTGCCTCAAATTAATTAAAGGTAGCAAGGTGCACCACAGCAGAGAAAATGTTGGGAACCACTGCTATATAGTGTGTAGTGTATGTATGTTTATGTACTATATATATATTATTTTGCATATATGTATATTTATTTGTATTACTACAGAGCCTAAGAACCCAGTCATGCAACAGGACCTCATCATCTTAGGTGCACCGTGCTGTGCAAATGCATGCCATGAGACCTGCCCTATGTGTGGAATTCCTTTCAGTCCTAGTGACTGGAATGGCAGCAGACCCTGGCATCCAGAACCAACAAGCACCAGCAAATTCCTAATCATCCTTTACAGCCTTGGACTAAGTATGTGCAATCACTCTGTGTGCTCAGTGAGGATGGAATAATCACAAAATTTATTTGCTAAACTTAGATGAAACTTTCCCCTGAAAAACACAGCTTTAGGGACACACCCAGCAGGAAAATGTCAGTCTAAATTGTTTAACCTTGGCAAATTTATAAGCAACTGTAAACAAGATGCTATCATGGAAAGTGTCAAGCAACACTAACTGTAGGTAATGCTATCTGTGGCACCAATTAATTCCTTACGTACTTTATTTTCCTGGTTTTCTTGGGTACGTAAAGTACAAAATGACTAGGTCAGATTTTAAAGTAACAAAACTTTGCATTCACAATGCCAACCCTTCATTCCACTTATTCTCTTTAAGACACTGAGCCTGATTTTGATCTTTTCACCGAAGATCTTGGTGTATACAAACATATCTGTGCTTAATTTATGCATGTAAGCTGTACTGAGGAGGCCAAGAATATTGCTCTCATGAGTAATTCTAAGTACATGTGTAAGTGCACGCAGAATCAGGGCCTAAGTTTTAGGAGCTTTACTCTATAACACTGCATTACCATCGTGAACTGGTTCTTTGTGTACCAATACATTTTGTTCTAAGCATTATTAGAAAAGCCCTGTTTAATTTACATGTATCCATACAAGGAAAATTTCTAATGTTAAATCATCATGCTGTGTTCATGAGTATGATTGCAAATGAGTGCTTGGCTTCTCTTTTGTTCTACACAGTAACGTAGACCTGTGATCTCTTTTTCTCCACAGTGACTAAAATATTAGCATATGGGAAAAAACTCAGCCAACATTTAGTGATATTTCCAAGTTGATTTGTTAATAGCCCGCATTGGGCAACTACATGGAATATTTTCATTCTGTTTCATTTTTGGAAAGTGACTTTTTCAGCCAGAAGGCAATGATAAAACATTCGTGTTGCTATAACAAGACTATGTACACGTCTTTCTTTCTACTATACAGCTAAGTGGGACTTTCCCAAAAGACTTCTCTATGAAGCAGTATGTGGTTGTGCTGGTTTATTGTCACTACGATGCCTGGCACACTGATGGGCTGAGTCTGCATCCCACTTGCCTATTGCCAGCTAAGTTAATGTTTGTTCTGTGTGTGTGGCGGGGTGGGGGGATGTGTAGGGGAGAAATTGGGAAACAGTAGCACTTCTGCTGAGGAGGCCTCCCCCCTGTAGAGGATGGGCTGGAATCTGGTCTCAAAGAGTTATGGAATTGTGAAGAGGGCACCTGCTCTAGGTAACCAAAATTTTGTTGTAATTTAACTTTAGTATTTGAGGACCTCACAATCCTTAATATATTTACCTTCGCAATGCCCCTGGGAGTAGGATAGTACTATCACCCCCATTTTACACATGGAGAACTAAGGCACAGAGACATTGTGACTTGCCCCAATAATACAGGAAGCCTGTGACAGAGTAGGGAGTTGTACTTGCGACCCTCACATCCAAGGCTAATTTCCTAACAAAAGTATCCCTCCCATCAGCAGCCACCAATATGTCTGAGAATATGGACAGTAAAGTAAATGCTTGTCTATATGGCAATTTACTGCACAGCAAGCTAAGATATGAATCTATCGTACCAGTTTGCCATGCAATACTGTTATGGATACTCTCACAGCCTACGGAAAGTCTAAGAGCGTGACTTGGCACATTACACTTCCCAGTAGTAAGTTCTAGAGGGGTAGCCGTGTTAGTTTAGTTCAACAAAACAAACAAGGAATCCTGTGGCACTTTTAAAGACTTACAAATTAATTGAAGTTCTCCATCTTCAAATCATCTGAAAATGTGAGATTTCTCCCATGAAAACCTTTAGAAGTTAGTCTTCAAAAGAATGACAGGCAAAGCCAGATTAACAAAGGGGCTATGGGGGTTGGAGCCCTGGTACCAGCCTGAAAGTGGATCTCAGGCTCCAGCCCCTATGCCCCTGCCATACCCAGTCCCTCCCTCCTGCCCCACTAGAGCCTCTGCCCTGCTAGCATGGGGTTGGGGTGGATGAGCCCCGTTTGCACCACTCTGTTCTGTGGGCCAGGGCCGGTATGGCCTCTTGTGCAGCCCAAGCTTCACTGCATGCCAGGCAGTCCCGCCACTGCCCCCCAGAGTGGATTCGAGCTAACAGGGCTGGCCTGCCTCAACCCCAGGAGAAGACTGTCCAGTCCAGGAGCTGAGTGGGAGCACAGCGTCTGTCACTGCACCCCTGCGACAACCCAGTCAGGGTCCCCATGGTGATGGGGGGCTGGCAAGGCCCCAGGCTGGGGTGGGGGGCAGCCCTGCATCCCAAACACCTTTAATCCGAGTCTGGCCACAGGACTCCTTGTCTGTTTCCAGCAGTAGTACATTAAGCTTCACTCCAAATCATGCTCTGTCCTTGTGGAACATTCCTGCATGGCAAGCTGCTGAGCTCGAGATTCACCCTCTGGCTAGCCATGCAGTAAATCTGCCTTGTGGACAAATCTGCCATATGTAAAACCATTCTAGCTCAGTGCTAAATGAACTACCCTGAGACTACTAGGCAGATGCTCAGCGGGTCTGTGACAATTTAGGTTGAGGATCTGCCTCTGAGTGTCATACCTGATATGAAAGCTGATCAGATAATCATGTGAATAATTCTTCCAACCAAATTTTTTTGTTTTGTTTTTACCAACAGAATGCAGCTGGGCAATTATTTTTGCAAATAAATATGGATTTTCACAATATTTTTCACATAAAATTTGCAAATGTTTCCTCACATTTTTTGGTGAATGCTCTCCCTGAGTTTTACTTCCTAATTATTATATCAGGAGGTGATCTCCTATACTTGCACGGAGGCACAGATTTGGAGATCTAAGATGCCTTGACCAGCTGCAACTTCCATGATCCATGCTGATTTTTTCCATTTTTTCATCACCCTGGTTTCCCTCTAGATAAAAATGACTATTTTCATTGTTGATGTGACCCAAACTTGGCTTGTTTCACAAGCATATGAATTCATCAGAAACCTGCTAGAAAATAACACTCCTGTCGCCCTGAGAGATTGTTAATGCATATTGTCAAAAGATAGGAAACAGAAAGAGTGCAGAAAAGTCTCTTTTAGACCTGGTTTCCTTATGCTAAGTTGTATGTTTTGATTATTGCTGGTATTAGAAAGGCTGGAGTGTTTGAGGGCCCCTCCAGGATGTGTTTCTCCCCAGTTATATACCAGTAGCTTCAAAATGAAGATTTCACATAACCTATCTTGAAGGCAAAAACCAGCACCGATTCACTTGGGCAGCATGAGCATTGTGTTCAACTCCCAGTGCATCTTGCTGTGTCAGACTCAATCCACAAAGATTATTGATGATAGATAGTACAAAGAGAAAGAAATGTTGTTAACAGTTTATTCCGCTCAAAATCGTTGGTGGGCTGAGACTGCAAGCATTAAGGAAAAGGTACCATATGGATGCCTGGACCCAGATGGTAACAACTTATGAATGCAAATTTGGTTCTGTAAAGTCAAGAATAAATAGGGACTATGGATTCTTTTCCCGTTATAAGAGGTGATTTGACCTCACCTGCCTCCTATATGCTGTTTCCCAGTGTTTGAATCTTAACAACTGCTTTGATTTGCTGTTACAGTGTGACCCAATTCTTTGACTTACACTTTTCTGATTTTATTTTCCTCCCATTCTGTGAGTTCTTCATTCTTCAAAGTGTCTGATGAAGTGGGATTTTCTCCCATGAAAACTCATGTGATAAACATATTCATTAGTGTTTAAAAGTGTCACCAGAGTCCTAACTTATGCATGGTTTTAGCTGACTTGATAAGGGTGGATTCAGCTTTCAAACAAGCTACTAGAACAGTTGTTCTCAAAGCCATACAAGAATAAACCAGTTATTTGTTTATAACAGAAAATGTCTTATGCTCATTTTCTGTAGGGATGGGTTGGGATAATTATTCACCCAAATGACCATTTAGAACAGTCAGGATGGGACTTGCAGCCAACTCACATTTTGTGCAATCCTGCTGAAGATAACAAAGGTGCACAGAGTGTATGCTCTTTGTGGCAAGGCCCATCATGTTATGGATTTGCATGTGCCTATCACAACTGAGTCCTGGTCCATTATCATGGCTACTAAGGGACAAATAATAAATAAAAATAATAGACTAGGATAAAAGATGAATTCCCCCCACCTCCAAAAGGTGTTAGCAAACACATTTTAACTCTACTGTAGACAGGGTAAACTGTAATTTTATTTGACAGGGCAAACTGTATTTTCACATGTGTTAGCAAAAATCAATGCCATGGAGTAATTTTGGCTAGAAGATGACCAGCATTCTGGCTATACCATGACAAGACCAACGTGGTGTAACAACATTAAACCCACTGCACTACATGTTAAGGGGTGTGTGATGTCATAGGGGCTAAATCAAGTTAGTTAGTTAGCTTTTTTTTCCAAGTACCTCAGAGGAAAAACAAAGATGTCAATGAGTCAACAGCTTCTATTGGTTTGATGCTGATTAACCATGAACAGGAAATGCTTTGAGAACTCAGAGGAACTATTGCTATCCACACCTTTCTTTGAAAGCTATTTGCTGTATGCTGAGTTGTCACATGACACCATGTGGCAATATTTTTGACATAATAAACTGAAGAAAAACAGACCAAAGCAGCTACTAGTATGTGTTTCTTCCTTCCACCCAGAACACACACACTCCTGGAGGCAGCGGAGGAGAGCTGTTAGGCAAAGAAGGTATCTTCTCACTCCTCCTTTCAAAGCTTGGCTAAGCAGGAGTCAAGAATAAATGACAGGCAACTAAACCCAAATGCTACTAAGATGTTACCACATGCTAACTGAATATTGATGCTATTGATGAAATGAATTATTCAATTTATTATCCTCAGCCAAACAACACTTGGATTATTGTGCCATTCTCAGCCAGGGCCACTTCCTGGCCCTGCAACTGAATTCTTTACCTATGCGGACTCACCAGTCACATTCCCTGTTCTGCCTTACCCCCAAAATGCCACCATGCAGCATCTCAGAAGGCTGTGAGGATGACCCACACAGGGACAGGGACTGGGACTGCATTTTTACTTCATATCTGGAGAACAACTAGTGCTTTGGAGCCACAATACCTAGCTGGGGCTTCCAGATCCATATAAACACAGAAATATATACATTATTATTATAAACATAAAAGCAACAAACATATAACAAGGACAACTCCCATTTCTTGCTCTTGTCTCCCACTACATATAAAGTTCAATTTTAGCCTGAAAATGGCTTTTACACAAGCTCAATACCAATGATGTTGAGGCCTGGTCTACACTGCTGAAGGATTCTGGGTTTACCCCATTGGCTAACTAACATCTACACTGCACTGCGCCAGTGGAAAATGCCCCCCACTCAATGCAGTATTACTCTTCTTGTGGGGGTGGAGTAATAGCATTGATTTCTGGGATCAATTGATCTGGCCTCCACTGCCACTCAATTGATTTAACAGAATCAATTCTGTACTGCCAACAATGCCGTTGGCAGTGTAGACATACCCTAAGGTGCTTTAGCGTTCTGGCAGCCCATTCTTGAAGCAGAATTTATGCCCTGAAATCTAACTGATAAAGAGTTTTGTTTGGTGAACAATTTATACTTTTCCTGACAGCCCCACTGCTGAGTTGTTACACCATAGTTAAGGTTGTTAGCATAATTGAAAGAGAGAATAAAAGTGTTTTATAGCGAACTGTAAGAAAACAATGTTCTGATTTATGTGTTTTAAAAAATGGTTGAAGAAATGTAAAACAGAAAGACGTGAATTGCATCAACATAGCAGCACATGATATTTATATAGCTCATTTGCAGTTTTGGAGACATGGTACTTTGTTATGCCTCCAAGAGTTATAGTTCTCTGATTGCCCATTTTTATCCATGGGGAACTTTCAGAATAATTATAGTAAACAGAACTGGTTGTATGATGCAGGCTTCATTAGAGCACTGCTTTTAAATCTAAAAGTGGCAAATGACATCTGAAGCAAATGTGGGTATTTTATAACATATAATGCACACCTACTATATCTGCAATGAATGTAAATGACTAAGACATGCCACATTAAAAATATCACCTAAAATACAGGAGAGTCAATAACTAAATTACTTCAAATACTGAAATCCAAATTTCCTTGCCCTTTGTTAAGTACAGCACATTTAATGAAGTCCTAGTGATGAGACCTGATCCTGTCTGGTGCTGAACGCCTTTTGAGAACTGTTTCCACTGATCTCAGTGGGGAATTGAGAGTGACTCGCTCCTTGAAGGGATCCCTCAGCACTTTCCAGGAATAGGGCCTGAATCTTGGACAGTGTGCCAGAACTGTACCCAACAGGCTAGGGGAGGACGTGAAAACAGTAACCACATACGTTGAAAGTGACTGTGGAATTTAGGCAATCTAATTATGTGGGTTAAAATTTGGTGAAAATGCCTCATTGCTTTAGAGAAAAGTTCTATTACAAGAATATTATTCACCATACACAATAAAGCCTCAGTTTTATATTTCATTTGAAGGATGGACTCTTCTAATACCATGGTGGCGTATTGAGTCAGTTATACTGATGTGGAGAGAAGAGTACTGCTAAAGTCTTGGTACAGCCGTCAGCTCAGTGACAGTATGTATCCGGTCCACAATCCACATGCCATGTTTTATCTACATCTGTAACCACATCTGCAACTCAGCTTGGGCTCACACTCAGCATTTTAGCCTTTGACTGGCTCTTTCCCTACATAGATCATGCCCACTTTTTCCTTTTCTTGTTTGCACTCTGTGCTGTAAGTCAGATTACCAGGGCCATCAATGAAATCTCTGAATGACAGCATGGCATGCAAACTGCAAACAAAAAAGGAAGAAGTGGGCAGGGAAGTCTTGGGGAATGAGCCAATCAAAGGTCAGCATGCAGACTGACTGACAGGAAGTGGCGACTCTCCAAGTCCCAGCCTGCTATGACTGAGACTCCGATTGGCTGGCAGACCATCATCAGAGCTGAGCTAGGACTGGCTGGAGTGCTTTCTTGTTCCCCTGTGTGCTGCTGACACAGATCATAGGAGCAGCTGCAGCGATGAATCACACCCTGGGCAGATAACAACAGAATTCGCATTCGCTGGTCAATCCGTAGCAATGGATCTGCGGTAATACACACCCGCATCCACACATGTGGATACCCACTGATCTGCAGGGCTCTAATGTCCAATTCTAGTTAGCCTATGAACACTGATGCACTTCAGGAGTGCACACACATATCTGAATATGTTTAACAGTAAAGAACCTCTCTTTAGCCTTATTTATATTCAGTGTACTGACTGTGTTTTAAAATCTGAAGTCTAAATATGGCAACTGGGAATGATCTATTTTGCTTTTAAATATTTTTTTAAATATTCCAGTTGAATGAAATGTATACCTTTTTCATATAAAAAGTTTACATCACTACCACACTAATTCATACTGAAACCAAGCTAAGAGTTATGCAACTATTCTTTTCAAATCAAATCCACAATGGGACGAGAAATTTCCAAAATATTTTCCCCATCATTAAAGCATATTACTAAAAGCAATTGCTTCTCCCTAAAGTGTACAGAAAGCAAAAGAAATGATCAAACAGCTTGTAAATTGACCATTATTTCTTTTGCAGTATTACCACCAAAAGCATTTATAAAAATATAACCACTTTCGTTGCCATTAAATAGAGCATTAAACAAATTATATTTAGTAAAAAAAGCAAACATGAGAAAATTCAGACAATATTTGTAGTATAACTTGAAGAGATAAAAGTGTATTTTATTTACTTACCTCTTCAAATTTTAATGCAATCATAGAAAAAGCCTTAAAAATCGCATCTGTTGGACCTGTTATCGTCACAATTCTTTCTGGACAGGAACCTTCCGAGATATTGATTCGAGCACCACTCTGTCAAAAAGAACAAATATATTAAAAGTATATTTTCTTATGGCAAAGTAGGGAGTATTCTACTTTCTGTTTAGTTAAGAACTGAGATGCCTCTTACCATCACAGTATGTGAGAAGCACATATGTAAATAGTAGTAACTATTATAAATTAAATTCTCTCACTCTCCCTTTCCTACTTTCAGGAGTAAACTTGAACAGGACTGAAGCCAGAGAATTCTAGGCATGAGAAATTCTTTTGTCAGCAAGCATCAACTAAAAACGATATTTATTTCATCTCTGGATTGGATTCAAACTAATCTCCTGAAAATGGTCTATCTAGCTGGGGCTTCAGTTTTCTGAATAAAACTCTATGATGTGCCGTCTTTTATAGGTCACTGTTTTATATGCCAGACTAAATTATTCTAATTGGTGCTTGGTACAAGATTATATAAAACAGTGCACAAACGTGTACTGAACACACCTCCTAAAGCATGATTCAGTAACTGTAAGATACAATGCATTGCAGTAACACAGTCATGTCTCTTAAAGAGGAGGAGCCAGCAAGAAGAATACAGGAAACCAGACATCTGGAGCCAGAGAACTTGATTCTCATTTACACCATGCATGCTATATGTCACTCTGGTTGTATAGACATTCCCCTGAAAGTGCATATAAATATATTAAAAAGAATTTTTAATGTAATGAGAATCAGATTCAGATAGTTCAGGAAAGATGGAGACTATGTAGTTTCTTTTTATTCTTGCACTTACCGCTGTTGAACCAGTTTAGTGTATCTTGCCTCCCTGCATGACAGCAACCAAATATAACAACAAGGTGTACTAATGGCAATATCCTCCTGTCACTGAGTCTCCTGACAGGTATTCTGAATGTCTGCAAAGAACCAAGGGCAGCAGATACTTAATCTACTTTAATCTGACAGGTGGACTGGAGAGTTGTGAATCTGCCTTTGGGAGAGGATTTCCAGATAAGCATTAATCATACACCAGTGTTCAGTCAATAGCCAGGCCTAATTTTAAGCTGGTTTGAAGCATCTGGCTTCAGTTCCCAAACACAAAAGAGGCTCCTGAGGGCTGAATCCTGCAAGGAGCTCTTCTGCTTCAGTGGGACTCAGTGTGGGCACAGGAGTCTGCTCACGCAGAATCACTCCTTGGATCAGGGTGGCCAGTGCTCTTCAGCCTGACAGTACATGGAATATTCTCCTAATGTTAACTGATGTGCTTTTTATGTGAGCACAGTCACCAACATTTATGGGAAGGACTGTTCTATAACACAACAGTGTAGCTAATGTTTTCCAAAAATCTCACATGGCAAAAGATTGCATAACTCTTCCGTTAGGCTTTTAGTTAAGTCAAAATGATTGACTCTAAGAGGCTGCATTCTAAAAGAAAGAAGTAAGGGCGCTGGTATTTTGTGGCAGCTTTATCAATGAAGAGGAAAGGAATTTCATTGGACCATAGTTTTCCTGAGACATTATTGCTTAGGTCAGTGGTTTTCAAACTTTTTTTCTCAGACTCAGTTGAACAAAATCACTTATGCCCATGACCCAACAATTACATCTTTGAACAATGCATTCCAGTCTTTGGGTGGTGGCAGCAGGGGGTGCCACAACCCAGCACGTGAGGGTCTGCAACCCAGTACTGGGTCTGGACCCATGGTTTGAAAACCACTGCCTTCATGCCCCTGGTAGTTTATAGAATGACACATGCAGCCTGAGTAGCATACCACTACCAAAAAGATGGTTTGTGACTTGCTATCATCATGTCTTCCAGAAAAATTCAGATGAAAATAACTGTCTTTTATTTCTTTAAAGGAAAGTGGAAAAGAAAGCTGTAAGTCACAGGAGTTGCATATAATATCTCCTTTAATATTTATATGATATTCACTTCAGAGGTTGAGGTTTAAAATGATAGGTCTTTGTATCCAGAGACCCTTGCTCTTATTCTTTTTTAAAATCAATCCATTTATAAAAGAATTGGAGGGCATGCTTCTAACATTCTCAGGAGTATAAAGAGGAAAATTTCCATTTATTCTGAAAAAAATTAGATGGATTTTTTTTAAACACCCAACAGGTTTGATCACAGGCAGCAGAGCATAAGTTTTCAGAAAAAGAGGTGTCCATGAAGGGTGAAGTTTGGATGGAGATAGGGCTTCCCTTCTATAGATTCATCATGCACACACAAAATCTGTGCCCCTAGTTTTGCACTCACAGTTCAAGAGCGGGCACAGTCTGAATAGGTGGAGCTCTAACCACTTATTTGAGGGAGCAATTAGACTAGCATCTGCTGTTCATCTTGCTGTATTAATTGTTGTTTGTTTAATCAACTATCAGGGGCATCAGGAGTGTCCGAAACATACCATTCCTTTCATACATCTAAATAAACACATGTATTTAATGTCAAAATGTGTGTGTATTTGGTGTTTGCAAAAAGAGAGCGCTGACATCAGACGTCAGCCTGGCCAAAAATAGACTCCTCAGTGCATGTACTTAAAAAGCAAATCAGAGTATCCTTCTATATGACAAGTTTTAAAATTTTCTTTTTGGGGGGCTTTCTACACGTGCCTAGAAAGCAAAGCCACTGGCAGAATATGCAGTGAAGACCCCTAAAACTAAATTAAACATTTCTTGGTAAACTCAATGTACAACTTTTTTCTCCCACAAAAGCTCATGTGATAAAGACATTTGTTAGTCCTTAAGTGGCACAGGACTGCTTGCTTCTGTCACTATACAATGGTAGTTTTTAACTTTGGAAAGGTTGACTGCCTCGTCCTTTCTACAGATATTGAAACACTGAAGGGAGCTGCAGCTAAGTTATTGCTGACTTACTAGGGCAGGTGTGACATTTTGGATTCCATCCTCAATCAGAAAGGAGGGGCAGTCAGTCGGGTGCCAGAATTTAAGGCCACAAAGTACCACTAGATCATCTAATCTGATCTCCTGTATATCACCAGTCACCACCACCACCCAGTGCCTGCGCATTAAGCCCAATAACTGAAATTAGACTAAGAAAGTACAGCCCTCAGGAGACTAAAGGTATGTCCACACGTCTCTTTTATTTTGAAATAACACTGGTTATTTCAAAATAAAAATGATTAGGTCCACATGATGTTTTCTTATTTTGAAATGACGGGCTCTGTCATTTCGAAATAAGAACCGTCACTTTGAAACAGCTTAAACTCCATTCATTTCGAAACGGCTGTTATTTCGAAATGGTTATTTCGAAATAACGCTGTTTGGACATGTTGTTTTGAAACAACACCACTGTTTCGAAACAGCATGTCCAAAAGGCCTTATTTCGAAATAACCATTTTGAAATAACAGCTGTTTTGGTAGCAGGCTTTCCCTTAATTCAAATTAACATTTTCTTAATTTGAATTAATTTATTTCAAAATAAGGACTTTATTTCAAAATAACTGATTTCAAAATAACTTATTTTGAAATAACGATGTATGTGTGGACATAGCCTAAGATGTTAATGTGCCAGAGGCAGAAAACAGGAGGCACTAAAGGGCACCAACTCCCAAGGCCCCTACAGTGACAGAGAATTGATTGAGATATACCCAGACAATCATCCTGGCACATGAACCTTACTCCACACTGTAGAGGAAGTCAACTCTTGCCTGCCTCTGCTCGTGCCTCCAGTCCTCTCTCCCCAGGGTCACTGCCAATCTGCCTTAAGGAAAAATTTCTTCCCAGCTCCACACCTGGGATGAAATAGAGTCAGCCAGCCAAGCACCTAAGAGACAAAATGCTCCAAGCTCCAGCCTGCCCAGCTCAGTGTCTCAACTCTAGCTGTGGCCATCTTTGATGCCACCAAACACACACACACCTACACGCAGCAGCAGACAACCTTTCTCCCACCCACCCCCAATAAAGACCTAACCAGAATGTGTTGGTGGGAGGGGAAGATATCCTTCCTGACTCCTGCAGGTGACTGGTTGAAGGCCTGAAACATGAAACATAGGGCCTGGGGTAGACAGGCCTATGGGAAAGTAAGCATATGAGCTGCCAGACCTAGGGAGTTGATTTAGATCAGGGGTGGCCAAACTTATGGAACTGAAGAGCCACACAGGTTGATTATTAAACCTTCAAAAGCCGCACTGAGGCATACAGCCATATACTTTTACCTACTAAATCAATTTTCTGATGTTCTTCCGCGAGCCACACTTTTTCATTCAAGAGCCACATGTGGCTCCCGTGCCACAGTTTGGCCACACCTGATTTAGACTGAAGTTTATGCAAGATCAGTTTTGCATTAGTCTTTTTTGTTCACAAGTCCAAGCTCCAGGAATGTGGGAAAGGTGCCTTTTTTCAATCTTTGCAACACATCTGATATCACCAGTTTGCAGGTTTATCTTCTTATCTCTAACCACCAACAATGAGTACTTAGAGATCATATTTATGTGCCTGCATCACATGACCTCTCCAGTTCTGAGACAGATTGGCTTCAGACTTTGTGGTTGACCCCCACATGCTATAATGTGCAATCCAAACTCCTCAATCCAACATCCACCCCTCATCCTGACCTAAACTTTGCAATCTTTAGCTCTGGAGCCAAACTCTGCAATCTCAGAACAGGCTGAAGAGTTATGAATGTGTGTCAATGGAAGAACAGCTCACTGGAAGTTTGAGTGACACGTAGATTCCTATTGACTAAATAAGTGCTAAGATAACAGGGTTATAGACATGTTGCTGTAAAAATTTCCATTTTTAGTTCCTTTAAAGGAGACAGAAAACTTGAGGCTACTTTCTGGGATGCTTATATAAACAAAAAATTGTTTAATTTTGGCTTGTATCTTTGCATACTAAAACACCACCATATAGATAATAAACACTTGGTATTAATCTTTCAGGCCACTTGGTGGTACTGTTATTCTATGCACATCCAGCCATACTATACTTTGAAATAGAAATAAAAATGAAGACATCAAAGTTTCTCTCTTACCTCCTCCCTCATCTTCTTAACTGTCTCCCCTTTCTGTTAAATAAATGGGGAAAAATTAGTCCCTTGTGCAGCAGTCAACTGATATAAAATATTGAGGCATGAACTTAAAAAAAGTCTTTAAAGTAAATTACTGACCTTTCCAATAATGCTCCCAACCTCCTGAAATGGGAAAAAAAACTCACAATAAATGAATATTCATATGTTCAAAAAGAAGAAATGTTGTTGATTAAACAATATTTCACAACAGTCATTCTGAAAACAAAGGTGAGAAGGTAGATAAGCCACATTTCACAATATCTATATTTTTAATCCATACAAATATGCAACATAAGAAGGAATGGACTAAAAGCTCCTTATTGCAATATATACACATAACACACACAAGCTTTCTGCTGTCATGGTGAAAGCCCCTAATGCCTGGAAAGTAATTCAGAGCTAATGCAGCATTCTGTCATTGTAAATACCAAGATCTTATTTTGGGGAATAAGAGATTCAAAACTGATTGAGCTGAACAATCTTCTGGGAAAATTTGGAAGATACAGCCTTCAGGTTTGAAGGCAGACACACTTGTTCTCTTTTCAGCAAGTAGTGGACAGAAGTAGATTACAGTGAGATCAGGAGTTGTTGTATAAGAATTTGCTGGCCTGTCATTCTCAATTCCACCACTGAGAGCCACCCAAACCGGTGACCACTAACCATCTGTTAGACCAGGGGTCTCAAACATGTGGCCCGTGGGCCGCATGTGGCCCCTAAAGCTATCTCCTGCAGCCTGCAACAAGATGATTGTTACCAATATTTGCAATACTGTTATATGGAGAGATTTCAGTGGTGCGGCCCTTGGGCTAACGTACTAGTCCTCATGTGGCCCTGGTGGTGATTTGAGTTTGAGACCCCTGTGTTAGACACTCTCAGGGTGGCTAACAGGATATCTGAATCTGATGTGGAGTGATACAAAATATTCAGAAAAATTACATCAAACACACAATGGGAGAATGATGTGGAAATTCAGATCACATCCAGCTGTTTTAAATCAGACACATACAAGCAGTAGGGAAGCAACTGAAGTTAATAACCATCAAATGAACATCATGGGCATTGCACAAGTTGCACAGCTTTGATCCCAGAATGAAGGGAGAAGTTAACACAGGTTCTGTGGTTAGTTGCTAAAATCAGCTTCAATTGGTTAAAAAAGTGAGATGTAATTAATCTGATCTGGAGAAGCGATCCGCAACCCATACCACAACTAGTACGTTCACCTGACCTGTTCTGACTCCCAGCCACCAGAGTAAGAAATGGATACCCATCATACCTACAAAATAAAGTGGTTAGGACTGGCAGCATCTTGAATGGCGTCCATAACACTGAGGACAAATGCAGATGTTCTATGACTGGAGGCAAGTCGCTTCAATATGTGCGTAAATCCCATTCATTTTGATGGGACATAAGCATATGCTTAAAGTTAAGCACAGGCAGAAGTGCTGTGACAAACAGGGCCATGAAACCCCCAGTATGCCTCCATGCTGATTCAGGGCTAGTCTCAAAGTTTACCTCCCTTGTTTTTGGTTTTCCTTTTTATTGGCCCTCCTGTTAGCTGCCCAGAAACTCCTCTTCATTTACATTTAGTGCTGGTCTGTATTCAGATTATTCAGATGTGCTTGTTTGTGCTCTGTGGAGCCACAATTTAAATGCTGCGAGGAGTGGATCTAGATGCTCATGTGTAAGTAAAACAAACAAGCAGTCCTGTGGCACTTAAAGACTAACACATTTATTTATTGCATGAGCTTTCGTGGGAGAGAATCTCACTTTATTAGATGCTTTGAAAGCTGCTTTTTTTCCATGAAGGCTTCAAAGCGTCTGATGAATAGGGCCAGTTCAAGGGGCTGAGGTGCCCCAAGCCAGCTTTTGATTTTGCATTGATCCCCCCCCGTGTGGGGTGTGTGTGGGTGGAACCTAGTCACTGTTCTGGGCCGGCCCAGGAGCAGAGCAGGCCAGCCCAGAGGTGGGGCTCCCCTCTTCTGCCCCTCCCCTGGGCCAGCTGTTCCTCCCTAGGGGAAAGGAGGGCCACGAATGCAGAGCCCACCTCATGGGCTGGCGTGCTCCGCCCCTGGGGGCAGAGTGGCCAGCTTGGGGAGGGGCGGGAGCATGGGTCCAGCTTCTGAGCTAGCCTGTCCTGCCCCCAGCATGGTGCTGTGGCTCCCCTAAGACAATGGCACCCCAGCCACTGCCTTATTTGCTTATGGGTGAAGCAGGCCTTGCTGACGAAGTGGGATTTTCTCCCACAAAAACTCATACAATAAATAAATTTGTTAGTTTTTAAGCATCACAGAACTTCTTGTTTGTTTTACTGAACTAGACTAACACAGCTGCCCCTTTGGAACTAATATATAAGTGTTATTTTGCTTTTTATAGTGTTAGCTTAAATATTAAGTGCCTTGTGCTAGTGCAGTGGTTCTCAGCCTTTCCAGACTATTATACATATGTTCAAGAATCTGATTTGTCTCGTGTTCTCCATGTTCCACCTCACTTGTTTACAAAACTCAGATATAAAATCCCAGCAGTGTCACAGCACATTGTTACAGAGAAATTGCTTGCTTTCTCCTTTTTACCATGTAATTATAAAATACATTGGAATATAAATATTGTACTTAATTGCAGAGTGATATGTGAGCCCATTTTGCACGTGTGAGCCTTGTCTGAAGTCTGAGCCCCAGGTGGCTGGGCTGAAGCACGTAACTTAACTTTGCAGGGCTTCAGGCAATTACCTTGCTTGCCCCTTCTAACAGCAACCCTGCACTTCTGTTCCCCTTCAGTTCATCTCGTGACTCCCCCCCCCCCAACCCTTTGGGAGCTGCAACCTCCAAGATGAGAAACACTGATCTAGATTAGATGATGTACTCCCTAGAAGATGCCGGTGTTATGTACCCCCAGAGGTACACATACCTCTGGTTGAGAACCACTGCACTGTTGTATTTGGTGACCTATGTATATCTAGACCTTCAAGAGCGTATGAATCTATATCAATGCATGCATAAAAATGACCATTTTGTTTCTAGCAGTCTAGCTCATCCTGGGACTTGTATTCAATTTTTTTTTTAAATTTTGTCCACCTTCCTGATTCTAATAATCTCTGCAAGTCTGAGCTAGAGCAGAGGCCACGCCATGAGCCAGCCGGCCCTGTGTGGAGTGAACAGGCGCTGGGCTGACCAGCTGGCCCAGGGGTGCAGCAGGAGCACAGAGACTGGCCTCAGGCTCCAGCAGCCTGGACTCCCCAGTGCCAGCAGGGCAGGAATACTCCCCCCAGTTCTGCCAGTGGTGAGTTGAGTGGGAGGGGCCAGATCATGTAGGGTTTTAAGGGCTGGAAGAAAGGCTCCCATTACAGCCGGGGCCTGGGTCTTCAGCCCCATTAGCCCCTGCGATAATATGGCCGTGCTTGAGCGTATGCGGAAACCTATCCACAGGAGCTAAAGATCTGATTCTGAAGCCTTTATTCTGCAAGGAGTCCTTACCTCATACACTTTACCCCTCTGAACTTGGAAGGTTTCAGAATGTGTTCCCAGCACCTCTTTCTATATAGAGTACAGGGGTGGTGAGGGGTCCCCAGGATCTTGGGTGAAGGGGGAAGGTTGGGGGGTCTCTGAGGGCCAGCATGATGGTGGGGTGGTGAACCCAGGGGGCCCATGGGGGCCAGGAGGCATGCCATACCCTTGGAGGTCAGGGATGTTAAAATACAAGTTCACCCAGGCCACCATTTTCCCTAAAGACCAACCCTGCGGAGGAATTACTGGATAATTTTACTTTACTGTTCAATGGTACATTTTCAAAAGAGCTATAGTGATTTAGGAGCATAAATCCCATTGAAAAAGACAATGAGACTTGGGCTGATAACTCACTGAGGTTCTTTAGTAAATCTCACCCTAATTAATGCTATAGAATATTTTAAATCTCACCATTACCCAATCTTGACAATTTTTTACAATATCCTATAAAGGGGCAGTTCCGAAACTGTCTAATACTCCCCCTCTTTGATACTTTGTTACATTCATATCCCTTTTGATCAGGAATGTGTATGGGAGATAGTGTTAGGAGGGAAAAAATCTCTTTAATAATGAGTTCCTAAATTCCTAGATACTTTTTTGGCCCATTCAAGCAAGTTAAAAGACAAAGTTCTTGCTCAGGGCTTAAATAGAAGCTCTAGATTTGTCAGCACTAGTCCTCTCTCTCCAACAAAAGTTATGCTCATGTAAAGATCAGAAAAAGCATATATTTTTAATCATGATGGGAAGGCCATTCTTTTCTCTTAGTTAGAAATCAGAAGGTTCATCAGCTAATTTGGAAGATGGGTCTGATATTGGATCTTCTGGCTTGTCAGTCTTCTAATGTTTCCTCAATGTTTATTTCATATAGATTATTATGTCACTAATCATCATTATCATCATCATCACATTTAGTTCTCCATGGAATATTTACAATTATTTCCATAATGTTGAAGTTTTACTTTATTTATTTATTTATTTTTAATCTCCTGAGGTGTTTCTGAAGACCTTTTTCCTTTGCAAAACATTTGTACAAGTTATTTACTGCAGAAATGTACTATGCTGTGATTGGCTGATTATGATACCTAGACTCATGGTGACAAATTCTGCTCTGACATAAATGGGTGCAACTCCTATTGATGTCATTTTGGTGTTTGACTGAGAAGTCCTATAACACACCTGTGTATTTTTATGTACTGAAAATTTTGCTATGTTATATGTTTATGTGTGAACACTGGAAAATACATTTTTCCATATGGTCAATTTCAGGGTGTTTTACTTTCCTACTGTCTACTCATTAACACACTGGAAATTTTAGCACTACAAATATTAAAACTTTTATCAATCAGAAATAATCATGGGGAGGAATTATTCCTAATGCATAGGAATTAGGAATGCATTGCAATGAGTGTGCATAGCAGTCTGTAGCATATGAGTTCTTAGAGGAGATTATTTTCTATAGGAAGTGAGGTGTCAGGTTGCTACAGTTGTTACCCTCCACACAGTCGTGTGTTTTTCCTACTAAGGGCAGACCCCAGCTTCTAACACCTGAAAAAGTTCTAAAGTGAAAAGATGCTCCCCATTGACCACCTACATTTTCCCACTGAAGTATATATACTGAGATTTACTTTCTTTTCTGAAAAACAGGCTTACATTTTGTAAGTACTTACCCAGCTCTTTCAAACCAGTATGAGAAAATTCATGACATGTGCTTGTTGCTGATAATTTGAATCATCTGTAATAAGATCAGATATCCCAAAACACTATTTTCTCCCTCTTTTTAACTTTTTAAATAAACAAACGGCTGTCTCGTTGGCCAATGTTCTCTTTATAGCCATCAATTTCCAGACACTGGGCTCTGATTTTCAAAACATGTAGCTGAAATAGTGTTTATATATAATGACCACATTTTCCCAAAGTGCCTGTGATTTTGAGTGCCCTTTTTGAGACTCCTTAAAGTGGCCCAATTTTCAGGAAGTGCAGAGCACCTGCCCTTTCAAGTTATTAGACTGGGCACCCAAATGTTGAGGCACCCAGAATATCTAGTTACGTTGGAAAGTCCTACTTAATTGACCCCAGCTTGTCATTTCCTTGATTCAACAGTATTTTACATTGTGTCCAGAGGCATGCACAAGGGGGGAGGCAAGCACAGGCACAGCTGCTCCAATATTCAGTGAGGGCACAGAAACCATGCTGGAGTAAAGGGAGTGAGCTCCTTTGGTCCTAAGGGCCACAGGAGGGCCACACAACGTTCACCTCCGAAAGCAAAGAAATTTAAAGTCTTGCACATGCCCCTTAATGTACATATGACTGTGTTTCTCATGAATAAGCTGTGCCTACTAGTTAAAAATACTACAAATTGACAAGCTGTAAACCACATCAGTACCAATAAGTTACTAGAAAGCAGAACATTTTGGCAGCCACTGGTTTGTTCTACAAAAAAATTAATGGATACTGGATATTGTTCTTTTTAAATTTTCTGTTACTCAGTCATCATTTCAGTGAGGAACAGAAGGAAAAACAAGGTTAAAAATGAGGGTTATTTTGCTTGATGCTAAAAGGTAGGCCCACCATATCATTTTCACAACTAATTCACTTGATGGATTAGATACGGAATGAGTTCCTTGCCAAACGAGCACTCTAGAGGCGCAGGTTCTTATTAGAAAACAGAATGTGGTTTCTGAAGCTGTTAGGTTACCTTTGCCATCCTATGGCTAATGCAATCGCACAATTAAAACAGAAAACCCCAGGGAAGTACTTCTTAGGATCCAAATGATGGATGGAAATCTTGACAGTGCAACTAACTAATCTGAGGTTCTGAAACATTCAGTCAAAGTGTATAAAAGAGAACTATTCCCCTAATCAGCTAATAGCTGTGCCTTCTGCATTTCAAGGAAAACAAATTAGGCATGTTAAAAAACAAAAAACCAAAAACCAAAAAACCAGGAAGCTTAACAAATGGTAACAAAGCTTAGCATAAAGATTAATCTTTACGCTGCTAACACAATGTGTAAAGTTCCATAATTTTTCTAAAAATTACCAGTTTAATAATCATTATAGCACCATCCATCTCAGGAGTTCTTGCTAAAAACCAGGCCGTCTCCCAACATTACAGTAAAGCTGCTATCATTCTATTATGACAACTATCCCGCTACCAACTGTGCAGTGTTGTTGAAATACTAATCTGACAGAAGCCCTAATCTAAATACATTTATAGACATGAAAACCATTTTAAAAGTCATCATAATATCATACTTTTGTGCTTTCATCCCAAATCATTTGACAAACTACAAGCAACATTCTAAAGTCTTTATTCCATTATTACTGAGATAAAGGTTCTGTTGCACTTTGATATTAATTTTGCACCAGAAAAGGTAAAGATACTAGGGTTAAACCCTGTATAAAGCCAACTACTGATGTAGCTGAAAAACAGACCTCCTGGGTGAGAGGTGATATCCACCAGAATGGGGAGAAGACACATTTTGACAAAGCTGTTTGGGTAAACACCTGTCTTACAAAAAATGCTGTAAGCCTTTTGATGTGCCTTACCTGTCATACAGAGATAACACCTCAAAGCACTGTTATGAGGCTTAATTTATGAGTACCTGCAGAACACCAGGGCTATGGCTACACTGCAGAAAATTAGTTTGAACTTGTTAGTTTGAACAAACCTTGAACTTATCAGTTCGAATTAACAACGTGGACTAGTTTGAACTAATGTTAGTTCGAACTAGTCCACTTTATTAGTTTGAACTAACTGCTCTTAGTTCAAACTTACTAAGTTTGAACTAAGGATTAGTCCTGGTCTCTACTGTACTTAGTTTGAACTGACACTTGAAGTAAGTGCTTAGTTCGAACTAACCAGTGGTAGTTACTAGTTCAAACTAAGCATTTATTTGTTCGAACTAATGAAAGCCTGATGTAGATAGGCAAAAGGTTAGTTTGAATTAAGCCTCCTTAATTTGAATTAACTTGCCAGTGTAGACATAGCCAATATTGAGACTCTTCCACAGAGGAGTCTACAGAAGTGCAAAGTATTACTATTTCGTTATGTCTATTCAGAGCACAGAGGACTTCCGTTTTTAAAGTCTCAGAAAAAAGACAAGTAAATTACATGTACCATAACTCAGTTCCTGTACCTTGAAAGAACAAATGACTGAGTCAGTCAGGTTAACCAGTGATCCATATTTATGCATCAGCATCTGATGCTTGTGGCTCTAGTGTAGCCAGTAAAGACCTGTCTTCAGTATGTCTTCTCCTGTGCTAAAAGTGAGTCATATACTTGAGTACCTTCATCAGCTTCTAGAGCTCACCGACACTTAAGTTATGGCCTTTCTGCAGAAGAAAACACTCTTCTGCTTCTTTCATCAATCCATCCATCTTTTTGTCTTGCAGAGGCCCTTTATAACACCACCTACTTTTATTTGGGTCACAGGCTAGTAATTTTTATAACATTTCCCCACAATTATCTACTGCAACTTGCACCCCTTCTATCTTCCTTCTAGTGCTGGTGGTACCTGTGATGACCAGCCCTGTGCCTACCCACTGTACAAAATCAATACCCATGAAAACAGGGTCTTCTGCTATATCAATTCATTATTATCTGTAGAGCGACTGAATGCCAGGCTTGCCAGGTACAAGGAATTTTTGTCATGTGGTTTGGTTTTTGGAAGCGTCAATGCCCAAAGGCAAAAAGAAAATATCTAGGCTGCTAACACTCATCCAGTGAATCAGTCCCTTTTGTCAAGCTAGGAGTGAAGGAGTGAGGGACTTTGGCTGTCACTGAAATGATCTAAAGGAAGTGCACAACCAGTTGTCACAAATTCCTTGCCAGTGTTCACAAAAAATAGAAACTACAGAACAAACATTGACTTAGTTGGCATTTTTCCTCCTTGGATTAACGTGTTGAGAAGCCAGCTCTCAAAGCCACTTTCTTTTATGGTATACATTAATATGAAGTGGATAAAAAATAGAGGAGGTTATTTATTTCATGATAGCATAGGAGCTGGTGATTTTTTGTTTTACAGACCTGTCAGGGATGGATTATACAGACACTTGTGAAAAAGCTTCTCCAAGTTATTCTGTTGCTAAAAATAAATCCATGAAGACCACATTGTGTTCTGTATAATGAATGAAAGTGAGGGATGTTCTCTATGTTTTTTATCTCACCTGTATTAGAGTCTTTACGTGTGCATGAATAGTTTAGTGACAAAATTTCAACTGTAAAAAATTTTGTTGCTAACGGTTAAAGAATGATAATTGCTGATGTTAGGTGTGCCTTTGCAGGATGCTATAGGTCTCCTTTTCTAGATGTGTGGGGCACCCACACCTCTAACTGAAGTCAATGGGTGTTACAGGGGCTCAGCATTACTAAAAAAGCCCAAGGTATTTGAAGGTGGGCATCCAAAAACTGAGACAATCAAAATCAATGGCCAGAGTTGAAATTGCGGCTGTCAAGTAAGTTTGTCTAATTTACTGACATTTTGACTATAAGGATATAGCTGGAACGTTTCAAGTCAAAAAGTCAGAGAGAAAAGCCCTATTAAATCATGTCTTTTCCCCTGATAATGCAGGATTGTTCCCTACAATACATTTTCTTGTATTTTATCCAGATGTGTTTAAATATTCCAAGCAAAGGTGCTTTCAATATTCCCTTAGGAGACCATTCCACAGCCTACTAGTTCTCACTACCATGCAATTTTTCCTACTATTCAGAGTGGAATTCCTTTTTCTTTAGCCTTTATTGTTACAATTATTTATTATTTTCCTTCATTATTTCTAGTTCTAATTCCTTGTATCACTCAAAATAAATTACATTCTCTTCTTGGTGTTATTCTCATCATAGATTTGCAACTTATTTTCTCCCTCATCATAACCTAACAAAGCTCTATATTTCCCTTCCCAATTTCTTTAGCTGCCTGCTGATTTTACTCTTGAGCTCTGAGCCCTCAGTATCTTTCATATGATCTAGTTCTTAGAATTGCTTACAACTTTCTGCGTGTTTATGTCAGAGCCATAAAGAGAGGCAGCTATTGTTTTTCTGCCCCATGACATGATGACTCTGTAGATGCGGTTCAAAATTATACTCATATTTTGCGCTACAATGTCATTATGTTGCAATCAAACACATGTCTATTGTTCTAATCTTTCTAGACACTATCACACCAGTTCTCTTTTGGCTTTTACTTTTTCCCAATTTCTTCCTCACACTGAACATACATGTTGTATGTTATTTTCTCTTAGATGTATTAATACATATATTTAATAACAACAGCCTACTTTCTCTCCAGTTCTTCTTTCCCGTTTTCAGCCCCTCTCTACTGATAACTCCTCTTGTTCACCTCACCTCATCTGCCTTGTATTAATTCATTCTGGTTTTGGTTTTTGCAGCCTTTAACTTTTCCCCACAGGCTTTAACTAACTCCCTGTATGTTTGTTTGGTTTCCTGCACATTTTGCTATTCCCACTATAGCTTGGTTTCTTTTTTACCTCAGATCTTTGTACAATCCCTTATGAAATCACACAGGGCTCTTTTTTCTTTACTTTCTTCTTTTGCAGAAGAATTGAACCTGCTGGGCCTTCTTCAAAGTGTCTTTTGGGCTGCTTTAGCCTTCATCCAGACGGCAGATTTGAATATTTCCTCCTATTCTACTTTACACACTTGACTTTCAAACCTCACTAAAATTGCCTTCCTAAAATCCAGCATCCTTTTACTGCTATATACATCTGAAGTCAGCCCTTCATGGTGAATCTTCAGGGTTTCATACAGCCTGTTAACATGGGCTGTGTACAAGTCCAAACCATTTTAAAATCATGTAATAATTCTCCAGTACAGTGTAAATGCTTCCTTGGAGTCCTTTTAGTCTGGGCACAAGCAGCTCAGAATTGGAACAGACCTAGTTCTGTGGGGTATTGGCAGAGCTGTATGGGAAAGACTTTACAATACTGCACAGTGCTTGACCTCATTATTGTTGGCACTAGGCAAGAAAAATCAGCCTTCCAAAATTTGCAGAGAATACTAATGTAGCGAAATGTGAACAGGAAAATGAATGAGAAACATCAAAAGCACCAAAGAACCTATTCTAATCTATTTTACAGGCAATTATGAAAAGTTGATTTTTGACCAAAAAAAATTAAGGAATGGCTCTTTTGGAGCTTTAACAATGTATCCAGATAATGCCTACTTAAGGCTTTGGTAGCTGGGGACAGTGCACGCACACACATGCACTCTATATTTGCATACTTTAAGTCCTTTACAAAAATGTTAATTTGATGCTGGTGAAAGGTGCTATTTTGTCAGTAATGGAAACTGATGTCCTCTCTTTATATACCAAACAAAAATGGGTTAATAGCAATGCAACAGTCTCATCATGGTACCACTATATTCCACAGTCGTGGCCTGAAATCTTCACTTTTAGGTGGGGAAAGGTGATTCACCTGTGCCCATTCAAACTTTAGTCTCTAGGCTAGTAAATGCTGATAAACAGGGCTGCAGAAAATGAGATTTCTCCTGATTATTCAGAGACTTAATTTCAGGCATGAATACAAACCAAATCCCAACATCTGTCTGGCAGAAAAGTAAATTTTTACAATGTGGTGGGGTGCTTAAACTCCACACATGAACTGAAGTGGGTAAGGAACAGTTCTGGACCTACGTGACTCTGTTTCGCCACACCTGTGGTGCATGTACCATTAGAGTAAGGCGCTTGGAAGGTCACCAGAAAGCTCAGATGGGGGTAGACAGGATTATAGGACAGACCTTTTTTGAGAACTTCTGGACAAGGATGTTGCAGAAACCCTCATTACAAGGAAGGGGATCCCAGTTGAGCCCTGAAGGTTCAAATTACTAGTAACATCTAGTATTTAGGTTGTGAGGTACTTTCCCCACCATCTCCAGCGTACTAGTACTGTGGAAGCCCACTTTTTTGGCCCTCCAGGGGAGTCACCAGCTTGGGCCACCCTTTCCCAAGGTGAAGTCCAAAGAGGAATGAGAAATCCCACCTCCTCACAATGAGAAAGGTCTTCAGCCCGCCTCCTGATGCTTGTGGGGGGTCAGGCTCATCCAGAAATCTTGGCAGCTCTGTCATTGCCTCACTCCTGAGACGAGTTGGTGGAAAAAGAAATACATGCTCTTTTCTGTAAGGGGGGAGGACACGAGAGTGTTGGTAGGAGAGCCCAGACCTTCTGACTTCAGCAGGCTCTTTGTACCTCTGTTGCCTACACAAAGCTGAATTGTGGACTGACTACACTCTGTGTAATCCCACCAGATTTCTTCCCTCTCCCTTTTCTCTCTCATCCCATAACAATGGCTGCTGTTGATTTACACACTAGATAGTTTGGTGTAAGTATATTCTGCGAGAATGACTGACATAGCTGCCAAAATTTGTGTAGCTCCATGTGTTGTTTTTATATAACTTATTTATGAATTTGTGAATATGCAAGTAACTTGTACATGACCATAAACTTCAGCATAAGATCAATATACCCAGCCCCCTAAAATGGTAGGTGTAGGAGATGGAGCTTTACAACATGTAGCAGCCATCCCAGATGGGATGGTGATACAAGGTATCTGGGAAATAGGAAGGTGCTGGGCAGTGGTAGATGGGGCAGTTGGAGTGCTTTAGCAGAAGTGGCAAGTATAGCTGGGTGCTGTCAATAAGACTTGGTGAGTAGAGGTGAGTGGGGATAGTTGAATGGTTTCTAAGGAAAGCTGGGTTTTCTGAGTGATTGGAAATAAGCTGAGTTTGTGACAGTGTCTGGCAGGGATGAAATAGATCAAGCTCAGGGGCTGTGGTGAGAGGCCGCGGTAGGCTTATGGGATATTTTATAAACTGGCTGGGGGTTCTGGCACAGCTTATAAGTCTGCCAAGGGCTCCAGGAAGGCTTACACCATATCAATACTTGACAGACATAGAAACAAACTATGGAATTTCCCAGACATAAAATGTAGGTAAAATGAAATCATGATTGTGAATATACAGGTCACTTAATGAGGGAAGGAAAAACTTAAAAGAACATCATAATTTTATAGAACAAACCTTTGGCACTCAAATATAATTCACACATTTGAAATATGGAAGCAGAACATTAGGGTATCCGACCTAAACAACTCAGTTCTGGCCCCATTTTCCTGACCAATCTCTGCTGAACTTCATGGAACGTAAACCTTATGCCTGAATATGGAATACCTTTCTCATTGACAATATGTGTTTCATATACCTCCACATTGTATCATTCTTAACATACAGCACATACCAGCTACCTTACTATTCAAATAAAAAAAATGAAGACTGTCCTCCAACACGCCATCTTTTGATAAGACAGCAACAGAAACTTCTTGGTCCCGATCCTGACTTTGCTTACAGGGGATTCACACTGCTGTAACTCCATTGACTTCAGAGGAGTTATTTCTGATTTAACCTAATGGTAAGATGAAAATCTGGCTTCATCTCTTAGATGACTTATACACACTGAAGATCTAACCAGCCTCCTCATGCCAACCAGTGGGATTTTTTTTTAACGCTATTATCACTCTATGTTTCAAAATGGTTTTCCTGCTTGTGTCTGTGGATGTCTTACATTTGGAGTTCAGACATGTATATCATGCTATATAACATGTAGGGGACAGACAAGGAAATCAGCCTCTTAAAGTCCATGCGCAAACCATAACAATGTTGAAAATGCCCAAAGCTACCTGCATTTACGGCTCAACTAATTAAGCTTACGTAGCCCAGGTCTACACTATAAACTTACGTTGGCATAACTACATTGCTTAGGGGTGTGTAAACAATACTGCTCCCAGTAGCTTCTGCCTGTTGGGGAGTTGGGGAACTTATACGGACAGGACAAAGTCTATTGGTGTGGGTAGCACCTTCACCAAGTGCAGGCAAGTGTAGTTTAACACACAGAGTATGGGCATGTGTATGCTGCTGGGGTGGCAGATATCAAAGCAATGGCATTGATTGAGGAGATGTATGTAGACACACCTAGTCAATGGGAGTGCTCTGTCAACTGAATTAGTTCACCTCCCTGAAGGGCAGACAGCACTGCTGATGGAAGATGCTTTCCCATCAACTTAAAATAATGAGGATGCCATGCTGCGCAGAAGTACGTTGACTTGAGATAAGTTAGGTGCATTATATAACTAGTGTATCTCATGTTGACCCAGCGCAGCAGCATAGACTGGGCCTATGTGTTAAATACAGAGAAAAGCAATTAAGATATGTGTTTAGGAAACATAGTACAGATGTCACAAGCATGTTAACCTCTTAATGTAGGGGTACTTAAGGTAACAAAATTATAGGGACAGAGTTAAGGTTGGATTTCCATATATTTCAACTTAAAAAAATATTTATTACTAAATAATAAAATCTGCAAACCAAGACATTCTATTATTTATAACAATGTCCTTTAATTCCCCACTTCTGCCTGTAAGTTATGAATCCTTACTTGCAACTTTAATGCTGGCCCAGTAAAGTGCTTTGTCTGAGAATGCTAATTAGAGGGCAGCAATTTCCAGTGATGTAATTATCACAGCAAATCTTAAGAAACAGTATAGAAACATATTTCTTGCTCTGCTTCAGAGCCACTCACAGCTCCCAGAATGACCTCCTTGCAGTTGGTTCATATAACCTCCAAGTGGATGTTAGCGTTCTTAAATCACCAAGATGACATCAAAACAACTATGAGGGCCTGAATTTAATATACAAAAATAAATTTTAATTTAAAGTATTCTGTGTAATCCATAGGCACAACAGGGTACATTATTAGAGCATACTGTTGTTAAGAGTGCACCCATTGTGCTTGTTAACTGAGGATGTATGGTATATTTCCACCTCAACTTTTAGTTTCCTTGCTTTTATGGGTTTAATTTAAACCCTCAGGGCTACATGTTAATAGATTAGACATGTAACAGCCATTTACTGTTAACAGTAGTTGTGCACCCAATTCACTATGCTCAACACAGAAAATTAACTTCTAATTTCCTTTCTGATTGCTTTAAACTAGTTTAAAAACCAGTTTAATTAAAATACCCTGAAAATGACTGATACTGATTTACATAAAGGACTTGATTCTGAGAGGACTCAGCTGTCCAGCATGATCTAGAAATGCATGTAAGCCAAAAGTAATATAATAGAAGCCAAGCCAATGGGATTAATCACAGGCATATGTTTAAGTGCTTTGCTCCAGCACCTTGTAGGATGGACTCTCTAAGAAAGACATCCTAGATTTTCTCGCGCTCACACACACACGCTCTCCCTCTCTCTCCCTCCCTCTCTGTAGGCCTTATAAGTTTGTCCGATACACCCCATGATAAAAGCCTGCTTTCAGTTGCCTACAACTTTGACAAATGTAAACCCCCTGGGATGAAATTTTACATGCCAGATGTCTGTCTCAGGCTAAAACTTGTTGAAAATTTTCAGCCATTTCTAAGGAAAAAGGCAAGGGAAAATATGAAGTTTGGGTCATTTCTAAAGAATTCTGGTGACCCTTATTTTGACCAGATGCAGTGCCACTATGCTTTGGAGAAGGGATATGAAATTTGGCAGCTGGTGTTATTTGTAGCAGTGATATGCCTTTTGCTGTCCTTATGAAAAATCTACCACATTTGACCAAGTCTCTGAAAAATCAGTTAACAGACACTCAGTAAAGACTTTGATTTTAGCAGCTGAGATTTCTGAAGTCTGTCCTTCCGGAGATGCTCTAGCCCAGGAATCTGCAACCTGCAGCTCTTGAGCTGCATGCAACTCTTTGGCTGCTTCCTTGTGGCTCTGGCCTCCAGGCTCCAGGCCCACCCCATACCACTAGGGCAAACCGTGGGTAGCCCGCCCCTAGTTCTTCGCTCCCCACCCCTTGAGCCAGGGGACCCTGTGGCAGGCCCTTTTCCCCTGCCTCCCACCAAGAGGCTACACACATTTCAGCTCTCAAGCCACTTGGTTATTGAAGGAATTTTAAAAAATGGATCTTCTTAGCTTTTGGGTTGCTGACTCCTGCTCTAGCCTGTCACAGCTCCCGCCTGTGCATTGCTTAGCTGATTTGTGGAAAGAGTGCATTCTCCTTTCACCCCAGGGCTTCATGGCTGAATCTCAACTTTCCCTTTATCAACCGCTCCAGGCCACAGTTGGGCCCGACACTGGAACTGAGAGCAAAGAGCCTGTATTTCACGGACTTTCAGTGACCCTCCTGCGGGCACCCAGGCAGCATAGAGATGGAAATTGTCTGATTGGAATGCAGCTTGACCAGGAGGGAGGGGAAAAGTAAATTTGAACAAGGAGTCTGGTCAGAGTAGAACTAGAGGGCAAGGGATGAGAAACTAACTGGGACTGGCTGGACAGAGAGATGGGGGCTAGAAACCAGTGTGGGATAGGAGTGGGAATGGGGGCCGGGAGGTGAGGAGTGAATCTGCGGGGAATAAACAGGACAGTCTGTGCCCACTAGAACATACTCCTCTCCAGAGCATGGGATGGAAATCAAGTTTCCTGAGTCTCGCCATGTCTCAGCTGTCAGTAAAGATCCGTGAAACCTACTGGCAATCTGTCTCACTCCTCCTACCCGACTTATTCAGTGCTGGTCCAAAGAGCAAATGAGATCCTATTATTGTAGTCAGTTATGCTGATAGCTCAAGTGGCAGAGGTCTGTGTGATAGATCTAAAGGATCCAGAGATGCTGATGACCCACGTGGCAATATAACAACACATGACAGAATTTCTGCTAATCAGACTGCTTTTTCAAAAGCCTAAGAAATTACACACACAAACTAATTTAAAAGAAATTATTAAGGTTACAAATTCAGGCACTAAGAAATTTGGAAATGCCAGAAGTAAAATACTCCATGTAACAGTAATCTAGCTCCTCTTAGAGTACATATTTTTCCACAGGACCCCTTCTCATTTAGGACACAGAGTGGACTGCAACTACTCAATATTTTGTATTCTCTGTTTTGTTTTGTTTTTTTAATGTGTGGCCCTGCACTTTATTCACTGCACACTATTCAACCCCTGCTCTGAAGACGTAAATATTTATTTCCTACTGGGCTTTTTTATGGCTCTTGGCACCGAATGCTTCATAATTAATAATTTATTTTCACAATGGTCCTGCGAGAGGAGATAATCTTATTCCCATTTTACAGATGGGAAACTGAAGCACAGAGTTTAAAGTAAAAAAAAAAATCACTAATTTTTGAGTGCCTAATTTGAGGTGCCAAGGGACTGATTTTCACAGTATCTAGCATTATAAGCATTATAGATCATTAACATGTTCAAAGCATAGCTCTCATTGACTTCAGCTGCAGCTGTGAGTGCTCTTCACTGCCACAGATGAGACCCCAGGGTCTTAAATCAGGCACCCAGAAAACAATTAGTGATCACCTGTGAACAGTTTGGCTTAAGTGACTCATCTGGCACCATACAGGGTATGTCTACTCTGCAAAGTTTTTTTTGAAATAAGGAGGCTTATTTCAAAAAACTTTATGCCTGCCCATGCAGGCATTTTGGTATTTTGAAATAAGTGCCTCATTGTTTTGAAAAAACAAAGCGCTATTTCAAAATACTAAACCCTGGATTTGTTTTGAAATATTGATTCTTTCAAAATAGGCATGTCAAAAAAAGACATTGCAAGCTGCAGAATTGGCTTTTTTCGAAATAATAGCCTTATACTTTACACTGACTTTCCCTATTTCAAAACAGAAAGTCTAGCGAAGACATTCTTTTTCAAAATAAGAACTCCTACCTTATTTTGAAAAAGAGAGTCTTCACTAGACTCCTATTTTGAAATAATAAATTCAAAATAACGCTCTTTTGAAATATTCATTTTGAGATAAATTCAAAATAGTTATTTCAAAATAACTATTTTGCAGTATCTGTGGCAGTGTAGACATAGCCATAAAGATTCTGTGGCAGGGGCAAGGATAGAATCCAGTTCTTCAGGGCAGCAGTCATGTGTCTTAACCCTGAGACCATCCTTTCACTTCCTGCAAACCCTTCTGTGAATCCCTACACACCTTTCTCAGTGAATGAATCAGGGGTCTCACAAATAACAACCTCCTTCAGTGTACAACCCTGGCTAATCCCAAGAGCAGGTGTCTCCTGTGCACCAAAGGAGGCAGGATCCTGGGGAAAAAATGTGATCATGTAGCTGAAGACTGTCTCATTATGCATATGCACAAAGGGGTTGAGTTAAGGTTGCACGGGCAACTTTAAGCCAGGGATTTCCTAACTTCTGAGTGCTTGGGTTCACAATCTTAATATTCTCTTAATGTTGTTTGAGAATATATAAATACAGATCCACACATTCACAAATCCAATATTTATGAAGGCATAAGAGAATCTGGTATTTGTGTTAGGGTGATATTATATGGATTTTGAATCTCCATCAGTTATTTCCTGGTGTAGAGAGTGAAAAGTAAGTGCTTTGTTTTGTTTTATTGTGATGGTATTTTTAATGCACAACACAACTACCTGAAGCCTAAAATAGCTATTTTTATGCCTTATTCATTAAAAAGAAATTTTGTATATATTAGCATAGTATTTAAAAAAAAATCATAGACTCACAGAAACTGGAAGAGACTATGACAGGTCATTGAGTCCAGGTCCCTGCACCCATGACAGGACCAAGTACCCCTATTAAACCACCCTTGCAAGGTGTTTGTCTAACCTGCTCTTAAAAACCTCCAATGCAGGAGATTCCACAACCTGCCGAGGCAACTTATTCCAGTGTTTAATCACTCTGACAGTTAGGAATTTTTTCCTAACGTCTAGGCTGAACCTCCTTTGCTGTAATATAAGCCCATTGCTTCTTATCCTATCATCTGCGATTAAGGAGAACAATTTTTCTACTTCTTACTCATAACAACCATTTAGTTATTTGAAAACTGTTATATTCCCACTCAGTCTCCTTTTTTTCTAGACTAAACAAACTCAGCTCTTTCAGTCTTCCTTCATAGGTCAAATGTTCAGACCTCTAATCATTTTTGTTGCCCTTCTCTGGACTTTCTCCAGCTTCTCCACGTCCTTTTTGAAATGAGGTGCCCAAAACAGGACACAGTACTCAAGTTGAGGCCTAATCAGTGCTGAGTAGAGTGGAAGAATATTTTATCCTTATCTATTTTCAATGTTTCTTTGCTAAAAGGGAGCAAATGTATAGCTGAGGTCAGTGCTGTACAGATGCTCCTGAAATATGAAGACACCTCAGCTGGTTTTCCTGAAATGTTGCAAATAAACATGCTCACAGGGTTAGAATCTGTGAAACAAGTTTTAATTTATACCAGCCCACATCTGTGTTAAGAGACTAACAATGGATGGGAAACTGGGATGTTTAATGTAATTGCTTTCAACCCCCGAGATACAGAATTGTGAAGCTGATAATTAGCTCTCTGGCCCCAACTTGGCCAGTAAGGAGCCTTGACTTACATTTAACCATGTGCTGAAAAGTGCTGTGCTGAACAGGAATGGAATTAAATACATATTTAAGTTGAGCATAAGCTGTATCACACTGCTGAATCAGGGGCAGGCTTTTGGGCCTTGAGTCAATGGGAATTTTGCTCTTGACTTAAACCGGAGCAGGAACAGGTCCTTCGTAAATGTAAGTCATCGTTAATGCAACCAGAGACACCTAACCAAGTAAAAAAGACACCTGCTGTTGCAGGGTTAAGTGCATCACCTTGCCATGCATGAGAAGGCGTATGGTGAGTGTGACATTGAGACCCCCTTCAGTCACTTTTGTGTCCTTCGTGTTCATCCTGGCCTGGTATCTTCAGTGCTTGAAAGTAGTTTCTTATTTTTTCACTTAATCAACCTGCAGAAAATAAAAAAAATATACCACTGAGTAACTGAAATTTTTCAAAGCTGAAATTATCATGCTGCACATACCCATTATTATCCCCCCCTTAGATTTTCCCTTGTATGGGTTAGCTTGCAAAAAGCTCTTTGGATTATTTTTCATTTTTAAACATTTGGCTACTTCACACTTCACCCAGTAGGTTATAAACTTGCCTTTGAGCCTACAAGATTCTATTGGTTTCATGGGCTCTGAAGTTGAGAGCTACACAGCACAACAGAACTGCAGTGACAAATCAAAATGCAATAATTCCTTGAATGGACACTTTTGTGTGTATATGAAAAATTCCTATTTTTCTTTTAAACGCTGTCATTTTTGTTTGAATTGGGAGATGGAAACAGTTTCATGCCTCTTTCTTCTCCTCTCTGGCTCCATCTTGTTCTTTCTTGCTCCTGAACAACTGAGGATTTTATGTTCCCTCCAGTTAGTTCAATTCTAAACCTTGATCCTTACCAGCAACAGCAGATGACATATTAGCAAAGGCATCTGAATAATGAAGAGCCACTTGCTGCAGTAAATCTGGGCACTGTCTGGTTTCATTTTTGTCTAAGAAGCCCAGAGGTGGCTCCGTCTCTCAAAAGCCAAAGCTCACCTTCAGCCCTAAGTGGAAGGAAGATGTTTCTTAATTCCTGATGACAAATTGCAGATTTTCAGTCATTCAGAAGTCATAAATATCCTGAAATGGTAACAAAAGTAGCAAGGACAGGCCTTGAAGGGATAAAGCAGCATCTCTTGCGAATTTATTAATGTAAGGACATTTATCATTACAAATTAAGATGGAGTGGGGAAAGAAGGAATGTTACCAGGGAGAGACAATCCTCAAAGTAAAGAGGGCTTAACATTTCCTTGGGTCTGTTCAGTTATTTTTGTCCTCTCCAAGTCTTTGTTTAAGAAAATGGAATCTTTAACATCATACTCAGGGAGAACAATGACCCAAAAAAGCATATCATCATTTCTCTCAAAGAGCTCTTAAAATTCATATTGTTCCTTACTTTGCTATTATTATAGTAAGTGGGGTCTCTCGTGGCTAAAGATCCAGCCCTGGTATGTTGACATCTCTGAGATGCTTGTCCAAGCTTTATGGGGCTGGCCAGACTTTTCAGTGGCTAATTCACATTCTGAAGGACATCATTTCACAAATAGTGGCCCAGTAGCTCAGTCTCAGGCCCATTAAGTACAAAGTCTGCGGCTAATGACTGCTAATACACCACCATTGTAGCTTTGGGGGGTCAGGAGGTGTGATCCTTTCCTTAGGGTCTCAGCAGGATTACCAAAGGAATTACTAGGCTATCACAAAGTGTAGAAAAGCCTGAAACCCAGCTATGTGGAAGAGACAGAGAGTGAATGTGCATGTGAGGAGCTGTGGACAGATGCACAGAGAACTACAGAAACTCCCCATCCCTACAACTAGTTCTGTTAATACTAAATGTATAAAATAAATGGGTCCCCCTCTGTTGCCTTGTCTACCAAGCCCAGCGTGGAACCAGCATGTAAGAAAAGGCTACCATGCCTCTTATTGCTGCATAACGTGGACTTGAGACTAGGAGAAGACACACTAATCAACAGGAATATAGCAGAAAATCTGACCATGCCTTTGGTACTCCAATTGTCCCTGCTCTAGGTTATTATTTTTATTTACACTAATCATCTCATTACCATGGGATCTCTCAGTCTGGGGACAAACAAAGGAGAGTCCAGCAGAACAAGCTGACAAAAAGAAAGGGGGTGGAAACCAGTGACACTGTGTAGCCTTAAGTATCAGTCCTCAAAGGGTATTTCAAGAGAAGTTAGGGAGCTAGCTACCTTTGAGGATCTGGACGTTTGTGATAGCATAATCACGGCAAGGTTCTCTTAGGGCTCTTGGGAAAAGTATAAAGAATGTGGTGATGGTCTTTTCTGGAGTGGTATTGCTACACAGGTGAGTTCAGGAATGCTTTGACTATGACTAGTTGAAACTGTACCAGCAACATGGTTTTGTTTTTTGGGTTTTTTTGGTCAGAAAACCTAAGAACTTCTTGATTTTCGACTGACTTTGTTTTCTGTGATGTAGAAGAAAAGTAAAAAAAAAAAAAAAAAAAAAAATTCTGCTGAAAATATTGACAAAACTGTCCCCCTGCTCCATTTTCAACAAGGAAAAAGTAATTTCCAACCAGCTCTAGTGCTGATACACACTACTTAGACCTGTGGAAACACAAGAGACATTTGGATGAGGGTCAGGCATGAGGAGGAAGGAGTGAAGTTATGAGAATGGGGTGGCAGGAGGAGAGAATGATTTAGAAAAGGAGATATCCTTACACAGTAGTGAAAATATGAGTATTCTGACAGACAGACATGAAGACAGAATGGTGTTTGCCGTGTTAGGTTTTTAACAGCTGCCTCAGGTGCAGTGAGTCCAATGACCCAGTAAAGCATATGAGCAGCTGAGTAAAATAAGCCCAAAAGGTTTTATTAGTTACATGGCTCTTCAGTTTGAAAGAGATATTTAAAATGAATAACTGTATTTTATAATTATTATTCAGTAAAAATACCATCTATTATGGATAATACCACAAACATATATGTGATTGGGCTTTATGAGTGTGCAGAGGTGTGATCCTGGCTGGGCCTGTCCGTTGCCCATTGAGTTAATTTGATGGCTGCCCCTCCTGGGCCATCATTTAGGAATGCAAAGAATGTTAAGGGGAGCAGATGGCCCCTTCAACTCAACTAGATGGCCCCCTTAAACTGAACTAGATGGCCGTTGACACCCCATTGATCTCCATAGGGCTTGGTGTAGGTGGGCACTGCCTAATTGCGAGGTCTTTGAAATAGTGAAAACATGAGTCATGATCACTTCAGTTCCCCACCTTCCCTGTAATTAGGGAACTGGTGGGAACAAACAGTTTAAAAAGTCGGAGTTTGGGGTGATCAGGCAGGACGGTCCCTGACATCCTGCCTGGCCTGATCACCCAGACGCTGACCTCCTCCGCTCACAAGTTCTCCCCCAAAAGTACCATGATTGAAACTGTCGGCCGAGTAACAAGTCTCCTTCTCTCCTGCCTGTAATGCTGTTGCTGCTGCTGCTGGGATCAGTAAGAGCCTGCCCCTGCAGCTTTCCTTAATAAAGATACCTCATTCTTTGCTGCTGCTTCGCCATTGCTCTCTTTCAGCCTCGCTGAGCCCACGCTCCTAAGAGCAGGCTTGTTTGGTTTTTGCCTTCCCCATTCTCTTTTCTTAGGTTACTGCCTCTCTTTCTGCTGCTTAAAAAAAAGTTCCCATGTCTTCAACTGTTTGCCACTGCCTTATATTGGTTGCTGTAATTTCTCCTCTGATTGTCTTAAAAGTACTATTGTAAGTTGCAACATTGTCTAGTGTAATTTGTAAGCCTTAGAAGGGTTAAGCTAGTTTGTAAGATTGTATCGTTTAGTTGTTGCCTTTAGAATTGTTTTACCAGGTCATTTTTACTTTTCCCCTCTGTGATTCCCCTGGGCTTAATAAACTGTTTCCTTAAACTTTCCTTGTCTTCTCTTGCCTTTCCCGCAGCTTCCCCTTGCCTCCGCCACTTTCTGCGGCTTTCTCTCACCTCTGCCGCTTTCCTGCGGCTTTCTCTCACATCCCTGCCACTTCCCCGCAGCTTCCTCTCACTTCCGCCGCTTCCCGTGGCTTCCCTTTGCCTCCGCTGCTTTCCGCGGCTTTCTCTCACCTCTACTGCTTTCCCGCGGCTTTCTCTCACATCTCTGCCACTTCCCTGTGGCTTCCCCTTGCCTCCACCGCTTCCTGCGGCTTTCTTCCTCTCACCTCCGCCGCTTCCTGCGGCGTTCTCTCACGTCCCTGCAGCTTCTCTGCGGCTTTCTCTCAAGCCCCCGCCGCTTCCCCATGGCTTCCCCTTGCCTCTGCCACTTTCCGCGGCTTTCTCTTGCCTCTGCTGCTTTCCCACGGCTTCCTCACGCCCCCGCCACTTTCCCGCAGCTTTCTCTCACCTCCGCTGCTTTCCTGCGGCTTCCCCTCTCACCCCACTGCTTCCCACACAGCCACCAGCTCCCTCTGTCACCCCTTCCTTCCTGTTTTCATGTTCTCACAGCCCCCTTCTGCTTCCCCCGTGCCCACCTCAAAACTCCTGCTTCCCCCGTTGACCTCGCTTTCCTCCACCACTGCGGCACACCAAGTTGCATGATACCCCCCCCTTCTTATATGGTGTTGGAACATCTTTTAAGTTACTGTGAGTTAGTTAAGTTAGCCGAGAACCCCCATTGCCTCCCAACTCGTTGCACCCCACAAAGTTGATCACTCCACAAAATCCCCGTTGCAGAGACACTGTGACAAACTTTGTATACACACACCACACATACCCCACAGATCACTTTCCTTCCATACCTGTTTTCAATAAAGATTACCTCGTACCCCACTGGTGCAGTAATTGCCCCCCAAGGTCCCCAAATTTTCAAACCTGCTGGCAGGGTCAGGGCCAAGAGGTGAACTGCTCTACGTATCATCTCAATGTATTTACCCATCTGGATGCTTATATGGCCCTATTGCTGTAATATCAGCAGACATCCCAAGTGTTGAAAACAATTTCTCTATCTCTTCTGTCCAAACTAGCAGGAAAAATTGCTTGATTCTTTGATAGAGGTTTTTGGTTTGTTTATTTGCATGTGTAAAACATACTGAGGGAAAGCTAAGTCCAATAAATGAGTTTGCATTCATTTACTTGCACACAGTGATCTACTTGCAGAAGAGAGTTTCATAGTCTAAGTCTAGCTGCTATGAAAGTTCAGTCTGCCACACTTTACAGTCTCTTCCCATTTGTCAACAGTTTCTCCATTCCAGTAGAATTTAGCTGTCAAAGTCCACGGTTGTGTAGCTACAGATGAGGTCTCAAGCAGCTACAGCCAATTGCACAGGTGACTTTATATCATGATAGATATTTTAAATTGTACCCTTTGTGCAATGGAGAACAAGTATAGAGAGCATAGCACTGGGGTGATGAGTCCACAGTGACCCTTGTTTGTAAGCAGCTGAATTTTATATTAAACAGAACTTTTGCACGGTGTGTGGCTTCATTATTAGATAAAATGAGTGGCAACAACTAATCCCAGAGATCATAAATAACCTGTGGCCAGGTCTGGGTGTGAGCCTACAACACAGCTTATGAGGCATGTTGGTTATAGGTAGGACATTTCCATTACTACATGGTAAGAAGTGGAAATTCATCCTCTGAGATAGAAACCTGAGTCCAAACTCATGGCATTTCATGTGCCCTATGTAGTTTACTTTAATGTAGGGGACATTTGACCCAATAAGAAGAACCTTTTAAATATTTTTTTTTTCAATTTATATGTTTAATTGTACATAAAATGGTATGTGTAGTACACGTCAACAGCTATTTACCATATGAAGTGCCTGTTTTCAACATGAAATTACAGTAATTTGTTAAAATTTAATACTAGATTGACAACAAACAGTAAATGAGCAAAATATTACAAAAGACCAAATAATTCATGATGTATTTTACTGGATTATTATAGGCCACAGAATCAGCTACATGCCTATAAGGCAGTGCCAACAGACAAATGTAGAGAAGTTAGAAATTCATTCAGCATCCAATGCAGTGAGGAAGGCAAGACCTGACCGCAAGGGAACTGAGGCCCATCTGTCAAAGGCCCTTTTTCTAGGACATCGTGATCATTTTTGCTTGAAGCAAGGATGTATAGAGAATTATTTGAGGGAAAAAAAAGGACAGCATATCTCCCACAGCAGCACAATCATATCAGCTGCAAATATGACTGTTTCTGTAAAGGCTTCATTAGTTGCAGCATAAAAAAAAAAATACCTACTGTGCTTCAATAGCATTTCAGATCATCGTAATGGCTATGTTAAAATAACATAAGATTAACATTTCAGTTCTCATTCACCAATTTGTCTTCTAATAAGTGAAATCTTTGGCACCATAAGAACATTGCAATCAGCCACAGAACTATGCAGTAAACAAGTTCTGGGAGCTTTGTTTGAAACCAAATAACAATAATAAAAAAGCATGATAAATAATTATTTTATGGACTTTCAATACTTGGAATAAAGAGCCAAATGCTTGCCAAGATTTTAGCCACTTTAATCAATATCTCCAGGGCTGATTTTAAGCCAGGAGAATTTTTAAAACTTAAAAGTGAATTTGTCACCAAATTAATGAAGTACTCAAAAACTAAGAAAAACCAAACATTTTATTTATTGATAATTTCAAAGCTCAAGATCTAAAATGAAACAATTTATCTTGTTTTACTGCTGAGAAGCTAGTGCTAAATGTAATGCTGGCCATTTGCTAATTATGTGCAGCCATGATACCCAAAGGAAAGCACCACAGAATTCTTAAATAAAAACTGTTGATTGCTTTTACCAGCTGTTGACTGAAAATACCATCTGCTGCCAAATTCTATTCACCTTACGCACTTGGTAGACCCAGTTACGTAAAGATTTGATCCCTGAACCACCCTAACAGTTCCATAGTGCTCTGCTTTGTTTAATATCTAGCATCACAATTCACATAAAGAAAAATGTGGCAACTGGTAATGACACTATTCCAGTATGATCTATTTCTGAAATCACTGGGGCAGATTCTTTGCTGCATCCAACAAGCTACACATAACAGCTCTGACAACAGCACCACAAAAACTACATCTGGTTTCCCCTGCATATCCATTATAAATCCTCTGCTTTAAAGGGGTTGCTATAAAAATGCAGATGCTTGGCACTAAAACACTGGATTGCATTTCCTCCTCCTGATTAAAACAATGATTTGTTTAAAGGTATTTTAAATGCTGCAGGTGCAACTGTGACCTCTGATGCCCCTGTGCAACCCCACTTTAATAGCATTCCATATGGATAACCAAAAGCAGAATTTTACACCAAAGAAGGGCAAGATTGCTTCTGGATCTGTGCAGGGGCACAAGGTGCAGACAGTGAAGGTGGAAAACAGAGCTAGAGGAACCAGCCATCATCCATGAACACTTGCTCAGGACTGACCACAATCTGGTCCTTTGCGTCCACTGAAGGATTGTGAAGTGTGGGTAACTAATGACAGTTTCGAAAGAGGAAATGTCTAGCAATTAGTACAGAGATCAGCACTATTCTGGTCTAGTTAACATCTTCATCAGTGATTTGGAAATGGGTCTTAGCAGCACATTAGCAAAATGGGTTAGTCAAACTAAATTGGAAGGTTTTGCAAACCTGAGCAAAGACAAGGTTAAAATACAAAAGGAAACAAGGAGAAATATGGGCAGAAATCAACAGCAAGAGATTCATTCTGGAGAAATGCAAGCTAATAAATTATTTGTAAGAAAATAATTCGTAAGAATGAGGCAGAGAGAAGCCTGGAAAGCAGTAATTCCACAGGAAACCCGGGGGTGGGTAAATGGAAAGAAAATCAGGGGTAGAGACTTCACATTATGAAGCACGGAGATATAATAGGCAGGCCCGCAGATGGAGGGGAAGGAGGGAAGCCAGCAGGGAGGATCAATTGCCCAGGGTCCTGGAAATTTTCAAAGGGCCTGGGCCATGGGCAAAACTTCCCCTGGGGGACGCTAGCTCCCCATCTCATCTCTTCTGCCTGTGTCTCCACCCACAGTCTGCCCTGCTTGGCCTCAGGCCCCATTTTGCCCTAGTTTTTGGCCCCACCGTCTGCCACTCTCCTGCTTGCCACCACATACCTCTGCACACTACCTGCTTGGCCCATCTCCTCTCTTCCATACATTCCCTTCCCCAACTGGCCTTTCTGCCACTGCATGCCTCCCCCGTCCCAGCCCCCATGTCCTCCTCCTCCCTTCCCATTCAACCCTACTGTTACTCACCACCTGAGGAACGGGGGTCTGGACGAGAGAATCTAGCAGGTGAGGGTGAGGACTGTGGGTGGAAGAGCTGGAACAGGGAACTAGACTCTGCAAGGACAATACACTTCGCCATTGTCCGTGTTAATAAACCTCAGCCATCCCTTTGTAAGGGTGTGGGGGCCATTGACTGTTCTGCCCTGGGACCCAGAATTGCCCTCAGGGGGCCTGATAAGCCCACCTGTAGGACTCTGATACTCCTGTTCCTGGAATATTATGTTTAATCCTGGATACCCAATTACGAGACGCATTGAAACACTGGAGTGAGTTCACAGGAGAGTAATAGAATATAATCAGGGGGAGATTGATGCATGTGAAAAATTATAAAGCCAAATATGCTTAGATTGGTTAAGCAACAAAATAATGAGGCACATCAGACTACAAATATTTGAAAGACGGAAACTCCAGGGAGGAGAAGAATTAATTGGGGAAGTCCAAAAGAGTTGGTTGATGTCGGAAGAGGTAATAAATAGGGGTTATAGGAAGCAGTTAAAGGGAAAGTTTCGGCTGAATTTCTTGAACAAACATCTTGATGCTGAAATTTCCTAAGCTGAATAATATTCTCCCAGGGGATATGTCAAAAACCCCTTCACTTGGGAGTGGCTTGTATATAGCATTGTAAGGGTCTGCCACAATGCTCCTTGAAGCATTCAGCTTCAAGAACATTGGGTCAGGCCCTAAATGGGACAAGAACTGGTCAGGAACCAGAATCTCTGTTCTGGTGTGGTTTTTTTTCTTTTTTTAATCTGTTTTATTCTGAACTGGTATGACATGTGAAATTTAAAAATATCCTGAAAAATAAAACTTTGGAACATTTTTGAACACTTTTTGTTTCAGTTCAATCCAAGTACTTTTGCTTTGACAAAATAGAAATGTCCCATTTGATTGTGTCTTATTTTATATTTTATGACATAATATAACATTTCAGAATAAAAATAATTAAAATGAAAAAGAAACATTACAATAAAGGTTGGACCTTCTCAAAAATGCTTTGTTTTGATTTTTTAAAAGGAAATTTTGTCAAAATTTACATATTCCCGCAGAACATTTTTAGTCTAACAAGTTGTGAGGTTCCTCTGGAAAATCTGTTTTACAAGATCTAATAGGGATTTATCTTGTGTTGGCAGATGAATGGATTTAGATGAGCTATGAGGGTTTTTTCATCTCTAATTTCTTAGGATTTTTTTTTTTATTTTGATGGCTTTTTTTTCCTTTTCATCAGAACCTTCACATTAGCTTAGGAACATAGTTCGTTGTTGTTTTTTTTTTGGTCAGTGAATAAGTTAACTTGGTAGGGGAAAAAGGTTATACAGTATTCAAGAATACACAATGCTTGGGTTTTGTTTTTTTTTTCAGTACTCTGCACTGAAATCTGAAAAGCCCCATTTCAGATTCTGCACTCTGCACTGCACATGTAATAATAGGACACACTGGCCTTTGATACAATTCTCTTCAGGGAACAAAAGCATCCTTTGGCAAAACTACAGCCACTGCTTGTTGTAGGTTACACATGTCTTTCCAGTCAAGCATGATTAATAACTGTTTAAAAAAAATGCTCATGACCCATGGCAAGTATTCTTAGAACTATAATACCAGCATTATGGGCTCTGAATCTCAGTAATTTTAAAATGTGCTTCTACAATGGAACTATAATTTAATTACTTTTTCTGCAGCCTGTTCCATTTTGTTTCATCACTTTGATTGCACCATGTGCCTGGCAGCTTATGGAAGGCTGCATCTGCCTCCAGGATTATTTCACTGGCCTCTTTCGACATCTGTTTCTGAAAATGACTTTATTTGCAATGGCATAAAGAATAATCAGACTTGTTTAATCCAGACAAATTGGGGGTGAGAGAGAGAGAGAGTTTAAGGGAGGAAAGGGATGGAGAGGAAAGAGAGAAACAAATCTCTATCAAACGCTGCGGAGGACGTCAAAATAATCTGAGCTGCTGCCATGGTTCTGAAAAAGCAACTATCTGATGGATCTGATATGAGTCACTAAGTCGGTTCCTTTCCCTGTTTGGGTGAAGCCTGCAGATGGGATATATAATACATTGTAGCACAAGCTTCATCAGTTTAATATAATTTTCTTGGCTAAGAACAACATTTGAAACACCATTCTCTGAGGCCACAAAGCAGTTGGAAATGATCAGTAACACTAGATAAAAATTTCTGTATCATGTCAGCTAAATACAAGATCCAGTGTGGCGGCCATTTCTCTAATAATACCAATAGCAAACAGCATTGTGTTGTATACTGCGAAGCAACAAGGAGTCGTGTGGCACTTTGAGACCAACAGATTTATTTTTCGCATGAGCTTTCGTGGGAGAAAATCCCACTTCCTCAGATGCTTCGAAGATGGGTGAAGCAGAAAGTTTAACAAGAATTTAAGAGGTCAGCTACCAAGCATGAATCAGATCACCTGTAGATAAGAAAGGCAGACACAGGGCATGCAGGGTATAACTTTTCACAAGTCAATCTGCAACCAAAATAATATGAATAACCATTTGTGGGTTTCAGTTTATATCATTGTTAAGGTATTTGCCAGTTAGCATTCCATGCAAATGATCATTCATATTTTTTCAAAGTTCTTAAAAAAGGCAAATATTTTAACTGCTCTCAGTTACTGCACATATTAATTTTTCAATTTTGCAAACAATTAGAAGGAAATACACATTGATTAAGTATGAAAATGCCCTCCGAAAATAACTTCCATGCAACGAAAGGAAAATACATATTGAGCATGCCACTGAATGGCTTTCAGAGACCCAGGTACTTGAGATTCAAAGCATTGGGCTTGGTAGCCCACAAAGATGACATAACATAAATAAATACATAAGTGTTCTCAATTTCACAGCTGAACCACTTTTTAACTCTCTCTTTCAACTGCCTAAATTTCATCTGTCATTGTAGCTCCCTCCCTTCTAGATCTCTGGTCTATGTACATGGTGAAAATCTCACTCTTCTAAGCTGTGACCATTCAACAGAGGTGTCAGCCAATGGGTATATTGAAATTGCCATCCCCAGCCAATTTGAACAGAGGTATTTTTCTGCAAATTGTTAAAGTCTGTCCTCCCAGGCAGTTAGATGAACTGTTTTCATACAAGGCTGCAATACCACTCTCAGAAAAATAAAATATCCCTTTCCTCAAGGCTAACAGAAATGGTGCTTACAAGCAATAGCTGTGTTTAAAGACAGTGGCTGACAGCATAATTTTTGCTGTAGTGCGGGTAGGGTCTTAACTGCCTATCATGAGGATGAGGCATTTTCTCCCTCACTGTACGTAGTCAAAGATAAATCCTGCTCACCTTACTCATGCAAGCAGTCCCACTGAATTCAGTGGAACTTCACTGAGGAATCCCCAAGGTCTTGCCAGCACAAGTGCTATAGCAATATGCTGCTTTCCCAGTGGAGACAAGCACAAAGGGGGCAACAAAATTCTTTCACTTTTCTATTCCATTGCATTACCTTCTCCTGACCAAAAATACAGCAGGTGTGTACAAAACCTTACATACTTTCAAGGCTTAAAGATTCCACATTACTAATCTACTTAGAGGCAGAGAGAGATGCTAACCTCTTCTGGCAGCCTGTTTCTCTAGTAATTCGGCAAGCATGACAGCCTAAATTTAGAAGCCTACTTAGAACATTTTTGTAAGAGACATCATCCAGAAAACAAGCATCTTACACTTCAAAAATGTTTACAGGTTTTGCTGAGACATATACAGCAAAACACAAATGTAGCCGATCCATTTGCAGTTAAGGAAAGGGGATGTGTTTGTCCTTCTGAGGAATTATTCAAAACCAGGGGATGACAGCTCATGTCTTTCCTCCATAAAGATCTGGAGGTCTGCAGTAACATTTCAAGTTAAATGGCTGAAATATGCACATAAGATTTAGTAGGAAATTTTGTATATTAAGAAAATACAAACTGAGGAACTGTTGCAGGAAAGAACACAGTCACGCTCTTACTTTAAGCATGTGTTTTCCATTCAATTATTAATGATTAATATTATTATTAGTAGTCACACCAGCGTTATTACCATAGCACCTTGGAACTCCAGTCATCAACTAAAATCTCATTGTGCTACAACGGGTGTATATACCTGTAAAGAAAAAGATGGTCCCTGGCCCTAGGAGCTTGCAATCTAGTACAAGGCAAAAGATAAATGGATGCAAACAGATAACTATGGAGTACAAGATAGCTGTTTGAAAATTTTCACCCAATGCTAGTTGCTATGTTTGAATTCTAATGTGAATTTAGAATCAGTCTTGTTTCTAATGCTCTCGCACTCCATAGACATTTGGGCACACCAGCTTTATCAAATTGCCTTCTTGCTCAAAGGGACTTTTACACTTGAATAGTCACTGAAAACAAATTTTAAATAGAATATGTGATTCAGTACAGGCACTTCATAATTTGTGCTTTGCTGCTTAATTCCAGTCACTTATTTTTTTATATTGTAATCCCCTGGGGGCAGGATTGTCTCATTTTACAGCTCATCTAATGCTAATCAGTCAATTTTAGCTATATCCAAAGCCTGCAGGAAGGAACAGCGCATATTTGTGCTGCCCTAGGAGCAGACGAGACTCTCAGAGCCAAAGGACTTGTCCATACAAACATTCAGTTTCTTTCCAAAGGGGAAGCTGTGTTAGGCTAGTTCAGCAACACAAACAAGGAGTCCTTTCAAAGCATCTGATAAAGTGGGATTTTCTCCCATGAAAGTTCATGTGATAAATAAATTTGTTAGTCTTTAAAAGTGCCACAGGACTCTTTGTTTACTTAGTTCCTTGCCACCCCTCTTCTGGAGTAGACTACTACTTCTCCCCAGTGTTTCTCAACTTTCAGTGGCCTGGGGAACACCTAACAGTATTAACTATTTTACCTGGAACACCTGATGAAAACATTCTTGAAAAGCTGGTAACAGTGATGGGAGATAAGTGGCCTCCTTCAGCTTTTAGTAAGTAATTAATAATAACACATGATAATTAATAGCTGGCTGGAAAATGCCCCCAATGAAAATTTTACAAATGAAATTTGTCACCCTACCTGCTTCACAGATGAGAATGAGAATATGAGACATCCAATCTACAACTCTCACGAGGTATACCAGTGCTATTATGTATGGAAATATTTCAGGTTTGGGGAAAAAAACAGAAAACTTCAGTGTTTGAAGCATTTGAGTTTTTTGAAGAAATACTGAAATTTTATGATGAAAGCAGATAATTTTCAGAGAAAATTTTATTTCCCCAAAAATAGTTTTAATGGAAATTTTTTGACCAGATCTAACAATAATACCATCATAATAATCACAAAATTCTGCTACTGGGGAATGGACACATTGCCATGCATGAAATTTCAAAAGGGGAGCCATATTAGTCTGTGAACAGAAAAAACAACAAAAGTCCTGTGGCACTTCATAGACTAACAGATTTCTTCCGGCATAAGCTTTCTCGGGCTCCAACCCACTTTATCAGATGCATGAAGTAGAAACTACAGTAGAGAGGTATATATACACATGCCAGGAATGGAGGAGGGCAAGTGTTAGCAAAGTCAGTTCAGAGAGTGGATGGCACCTATTCACACCAGTTGATCAAAGGGAGAGAATGTGTGAACAGAACAATCACTTTTTGTAATGTGTTAACCATTCCAAGTCCTTATTCAGAAGCAACCTGATTGTGTCAAACTTGTGGATTAGCTCCAACTCTGCAGTTTCACGCATAAATCTGTTTTTGAAGTTTCTTTGTTGAAGTATGGCAACTGTCAAGTCTGCTACTGAGGGTCCATGGAGACTGAAGTGTTCTTCTACTGGTTTATGGATGTTACCTTTTTTCTGAGGTCTGATTTATGCCCATTTACCCTTTTGCGCAAGGACGGTCTGGTTTGGCCAATGTATATGGCAGATGGGCACTGCTGGCACATGATAGCATCTACCACATTAGTGGATGTGCAGGTGAATGAGCCGCTGATTGTGTGGCTGGGACCTGTGATGGTATCACTGGAGTCAATGTGTGAGCAGAGTTGGCAATGGGGTTTGTTGCGATGATAGGTTTCTGGATTAGAGTTCTTGTTGTATGGTGTTCGGTTGCTGGTGAGTATTTGCTTCATGTTGGGGGACTGTCTATAAGCAAGGATAGGTCTGCCTCCCAAGGCTTGAGAGGGTGTGGGATCATCTTCTATGATAGGTCGTAGGTCTTTGATGATGTCTTGGAGAGATTTTAGTTGGGGACGGTAGGTGATGACCAATGCTGTTCTATTGTTTTCTTTGTCAGGTCTGTCCTATAGTAGGTGGCTCCTGGGTACCCATCTGGTTCTGTCAACTTGTTTTTTCATTTCCCCAGGTGGGTACTGTAGTTTTAGGAATATAGATAGATATGATAGAGATCTTGTAGGTGTGGGTACCCATCTGGCTCTGTCAACTCGTTTTTTCATTTCCCCAGGTGGGTACCATAGTTTTAGGAATGCCTGATAAGAGATCTTGTAGGTGTTTGTCTCTGTCTGAGGGATCAGAGCAGATCCGGTTGTACCTTAAGGCTCGTCTGTAGGTGGTGGATCATGTAACGTGCCCTGGGTAGAAACTGGAGGCATATAGGTATGCATTGCGGTCAATTGGTTTCTGGAACAGGGTGATGTTAATGTGTCCATCCGTTATGAATTCTTCTAGGGATTTTTTTCCCATGGGTCCAGATGATAAAAATGTCATCAATGTAACATAGGTAGAGGAGAAGCAATTGTGGACGAGGCTCAAGGAAGCGATGTTCCAGGTCGGCCTTAAAGATGGTGGCATACTGTGGGGCTATGCGAGTACCCATAGCTGTGCCACTGACTTAAGCATAGAGATCATCCCCAAATCTGAAGTAGTTATGGTTCAGGACAAAGTCACAAAGTTCAGTTACCATGTATGCTGTATCATCATCTAGGAAACTGTTCCTGACGGCTTGTAATCCATCTTTGTGAGGAATGGTGCTGTAGTGAGCTTCTACCTCTATAGTAGCTAGGACTGTGTATTCTGGGAGATCACACCCATGGATTGTAGTTTTTTCAGGAAGTTGGTTGTGTCACGGAGATAGCTAGGAGAGCATTGCCATGCACATTGTTGAAAGCCCAGATCCTCATGGGAGTTCATTGCCAAAATACCTTCTAGGATCCAGGTCTCACTAACTAAGCCAGACAAAATGGTGATTATTTGTAATGAACTTTTTTGTGAACTATCTACAGGCCCAGACTTATTTTGTGAAGTAATAGTGTTCATTTCAAATAGCAAATTCAAAAATTTTGCAGCCTGTTTCCTGACAAGTCATATACGGGAGATAAAAGGTAAAGTTTGCCTAAGATTCTTATTTTGGTTCCAGGCCTGTATACATTTTGTGAGATTTTACGCTCTGCTCTAGAAATTTGATAGGAAACGAGTGGGATCCAGAGCTCATCAAATTACTTTGCGCAGTAAAATAGGTTTTAATATCACAAATGATGATCTATTAAAATAATAATAGATGTGCAAGCATCTATTTAAAAAACAACCAAATATTTAACTAAGCTAGCACTTTTCAGCTCATCCTATCAGGCAATCTGGATGTATTATTTGCACCCTCTCCATTACTTAGTCCATAAAAAAATCAGCCTCTGTGACAGACCAGCAAATCTAAACAACATTTTGTCATCACTCTCCAAAAAACAAACAGTACGAATTCCAGTACACCATGTCTTCTCACTACCCACAGGCAATTAGCAGACCATAATAACTTTGTTCCCAGTCATATATTTATATTCACTATATGACCATATTCAGCCTGAACATCTACCTACTCGAGAGGTATTTTGCCACCAAAACTAAGGCCATAGAGTTTCATGCTCATGGATCTGAAAGAAATCCCCTATGAAGGACTTTTCCAACAATGTTGCAACCTATTATAAATGTCCTCTTTTCTTATTCTTTGTATTCATTTTTAAACATAATATTTTAAAAAATTCTAAATGCTGACTTTTTCAGCATTATCTTTTTATCTCCAAGTACTGGCTTTCAACTAAGTATTGTGTGGATAGGAAGCAAAGAGGAAGCTGATATAAGTTTTGGCATAACTGGTCACAAAGAGTGCTGCACCAAAGCCTAGAAGAGAAGATAGATAATGAAAAATTAATCACCAGGGCTATCTTCTCTCACAGATACAGAACTCACAACTAGTCCAAAATGTTCTACTGAAACTGTTTTTCAGTAGAAAATTAGGTTTGAAGTATTTGTTTTCTCAATGAAAAGTCAATATTTTCCACAGGGGGTAAAAATCAGCTTTCCGACAAGCTCTAGTCGTACTGTCTATTTGTTACATGAGATTCTTCAATTTTTTAGAGGTGGGTGAATCAAGGGAGGAATATGGTGGTGTGAATAGATTTATAATTATGTGGATTCATTGCTACAATCTGAAATTCTGCATCATAGTTGGGAAGGGAAAATCAGTCCCACCTAAGACCCCTTTCATCACCCCCTGAATCAATCATATTTCAGGGGCACAGGGACCAGGTGTTGGCTCTCCAGGTTGAGGCAGGATACTTCCCAATTCCCCTCTCCAGGAAGGAACAAAAGATGCAGTTCAAAGAAGCAGCTCACTATTGGTCATGCTGCTCAGAAGTGTGAGGACAACTGGGAAAATAATAAAAAAATGTCATGTGCATGTGCTATTTTCTATGCTACAATATACCCTGTTCCTGAGGCAGGAGAACAGAGTAAGACCTTCAGAACTGGGCTTGTTAATTATCATCTCTCTAGTCCTAAGATGTATTCAAAGTCAAAAATGGTATTGCAAATGATAAAGTTATTTATTACATTACTGTCATATGGATAGGTCTGATCCCTTAAGGGCAAGTCTACACTGTCCACTGTTTTTGGTGGCAGTTGAATGAAGATGTGCAAATTACCTAAAATAACTTGCATTTCTCCCTGAAACTTCCCTACAACTAGAACATTCAACATGGGGAGTCAAAGGGCGGGCCAGCCCTTTGACTCAGCAACATGTTTCTTTCTGGGGTAGTCTCCAGGGATCAATTTCCTGATCGACTGAGTGGGTTTCCACAGACCAGATCACTTTATCGGAAAGGTTGATCTGACTGTGGCAATATGAAAACAAACCCTAAAACTTCATTTGGCAGAGTAGTCCTTACTAATTTGAAGCCAGATCTTCACTACAGATTTTCACCGGTTTAGCTATGTCAGTCAGGGCTGTGCTGACGTGTAATCCTTGACCAGTGTAGCTGTGCTTGCTTGCAGAAGCCCTTAGGTAGTTTCATCTATTAGCAAAAAAAGGTCCTTTGGGTAGTACAAGTTTCATCCACAGTAGGAACACTTTGACAGTGTAGTCTAGAATTTGTAGGTGTGGATATGCCTAAGTAGTCCCCTTAATTTCAGTTGACTATTTAGGTGATAAAAGATTTGCAGAACTGGTCCACAATACAGTTTTATCATTTACTTTGAAATAGTACTTTGGGCTGCCTTGAGCAGCCATTTATATCCTTACTAGAGTAGAACTGTTGGTTTTCTGCAAGTCTGTTTTCTGCAAGGTTTTGTGGTCCTTTTATTCTTCATATGGAAAATGTTAATTCATTTATTTTGGCACACTTCCTTCACTGTATGATACTTTATTGCAACACATGTTTTGAAATAAATGTACAACTTACCATGTGTTGGCACTTAACCGTATCAAATGCAACATCTTAAAATAATGAAAATAAACTTTAGTGCTGGCTGAACCATTAGTTTCAATTGGTCCCTTTGACAAAGTTAGCCTTTTTTCTCCTGTTTTTTTGAATTGTAAACAGATCATGCTAATTTTTAACTTGTCCTTCTAATTGATCAAGGAATAGATTTTACAGACATGTGGCTATCAATTGATACTGATTGTTCATAGTGAGTATGCCAAGACAACATGCTGATGAGACAATATGCTGATTTTTTAATTCAAGTTTTATCATATGGTATTGTTTTTGTTCCCTGACTGGATTTGCATTCAAAAGCTCTTTAAAAATAAGAAACTGGCTAACAATCCCATGCTGAAAAATGGGGGTAGAGTGGTGTTGAATATGACTTAAGGCCTTAATCTGCCTGGCGCCCTGTCCTTTACTACTGAAGTTAATGGGACTTTTGTTATCGCTTTCCATAGGAAAAGGATTAGGCTGGATCCCAGTAAAGCCAGGCTCACACACCAAAGGCTTCATTAGCACAAGTTCTTCACTCTACTCTATGCTGCCAAAGTGCCTCACTCCTACCATGAAGGGACCATTTCTAGGCATAAGAGGATAATTAACTCTCCACGACCATTGGCTGAGACTGCAAGATTGACAATTTAGACCAGGGTGTGTCAACCTTCAGTAGATCAGGAAACACCTAATGATATTAATTACTTTACGTGGAACACCTGATGAAACCATTCTCAAAAAAGCTGGTAACGGTGGTGGGAGATAAATGCCCCAGTCAAGCAAAGCTTCCAGGTATAGATCAACATCTTCTGCCACATACCTGGAAGCTTTGCTGTGACTGGGGCATTAAATTACTCCTCCTCGCTCAGCCCCCCGACTCCAATAGGGTAGGGTCAGGTGGGTCATGGAAGACCTACACTATATCTGACGTGCACCAGTGTTTCATGGAACGCCAGTAGAGAAACAGTGATTTATACCACTTGCAGCACTGTAACTGTGGAAAAAGACCCTTTCCTGCTAGAATCCAAATTCAGATGCATTTCACACAGGCCACTAAACACTCATCAAAAGCTAGGGAAGTGTTTTGACTTCCAAATAGGATCTTAATTCAAGCTCTGTATCCTACTAACATCCCCAGGAGCCAGCCAAATGCTCAGTTTACATTTCACACCATTAAAAACTAAATTAGAATTGAAGGATCATTGCTGTGTGTTTGACAGATATTTCAGTTGTGGATATGTCTCTCCACTGTTTGCAGCTCTCCCTTAGCCTGAAGGCCATGGGCCTGATCAGAGCCTTAATGCCACTTTTTGCCGCCCAGGGAACATTCTGATCAGAACGCGCCCCTTGCCATTAGTGGCACATGGAGCCGGCGCCACGAAAGCTGCCCTTTAATAGAGTGGCTCTACTGAGCCGCTCCGTGCTACCTGGAGCTTTGCCCTGTTAGCCCTGCCATAGTTAAAGCTCTGGGCCTGATTCTGCAGTGCCTTACTGCTTGTGAAGTCATTTCCGCCTGAGCAAAATGGTTGTAAACCACTATCAAATAAGACCAACAGCATTTCACACTGACAAGAATAAAAGCACAAAATGGAAGGCAGTGAAGAAACAGGTCTTTTGTCCTCCTCATTTTAGCAAGGCTTAAATGTTTCCCTTCTGTTTCTGATGTAGCACAAGTCAATCTGGTATCTCCTTATATCTCCTTGCTGTCTGTCTATGATGATGCCAGATCAGTCCTGGGAACAAACAAGGTTTGTTAGTTCATTTGAACTTCATCTGCTGGCTGTCAAGCTGTCTCTGCAGCAACAAAACGGGAATAGTGGCAACTCATTATGATTGCTGTCTCATAGATAGCGTAGTGGTATTTATCACTGAGAAGAGATTCCTTACCAGAAACCGACATTTGTAAGGCCCGTCAAATTTGGGAGCTAAATTGCTTGACATTTTTCCCCTAAATAATCTCTGTATCAAGTTAAAAGTTTTTAGACAGTTGTATGTTTGTTCATATTTTTCAGGGATCTACTTCAATAGTATAGACTTAAAAGGCCAACAGGGAGCATTTTATGTCTATTGTTTCCTTATAATATTAATTATTGCTCACCAAAAAGACAAAAAGGTGAATATAAAACAATTTGTATGTTACAACCATGAATGCTTATAAAACTGAATAAAGTATCCTGTCATCACTTATATCTGTGAAGTGCTTCCAGATCCATGGATGGAAGGTGTTATGCAAATACTCTTTATTATTATCGTCATTATCTCCTCTTCACCATCGTAGAGACCCCATATGCAAAATGCTTGAGATGAATTTTAATTATGCAGAAATGAGGAGGACAGACTTCCACTGTAATTCTTCTCTGTCTATTTTAGGGAAACACAAGGGCCCAGATTCCACTTCCACTTGTACCTGTAAATCCTTACTAACACCATGATCATCAATGAAGTTAATCTGGATTCATGGTGATGTAAATGAGAACAAAACTGGGCCCAATAGGCCAGATTCCGATGTCAGTTACTCAAGCATAAACTGGGACTCACTTCACTAACGTCAGTGGAGTCTCACCAGTATAAAACCACTCAGGCTGATTAAGGGTGAGCTGTAATACTGCCTTCTAAAAATAGTATTTGCTCTTTCCAAGGATCAAAAACTACTTTATGAACATTAATTAAATTTCATAATATTCCTGTGTGGTAGATAAGCTTATTCAAATTGCATTGCTGAAGGGCAAATTTAAATACCCAAAGATCAAAGGCCAAATCCTGCCCTCCACTACCCTGCTGACGGAGAATCAAATTTGGATCAGTGACTTGAATGATTTATCATACAGCAGGTCAGCAGCTGACACAGAACAGAACCTGGAAGTGTTGCTTACCAGTTACCTTCATTTTCTACAAGATGCCACCACCTCCCTTAGAGAAAGCAAGTCCTATCAAACAGCTAATGGCTACTGAAGGATAAACCCATTAACTATCTGTTCCTGTTTTCCCCCAAACATATACAGACTCATGTGTGGATCTCTACAGATGGAAGGCAACGTTGTACTCTTCCAAAACAGTGATGGCTGGCTCTGCATATAATCCCCAGATACCTTTTTCTTTTTCCTTTGATTCTGGTTCTAAAATTTTTTTTTAACACTGACATTAAATTACCAGAAATGCTGACTAGTTGACATAATGACATCTTTCTGGGAAGTCTCCTAGTGGTTCTCAACCAGAGGCACCTGTGCCCCTGGGGGTGAGCAGAGTTCTTCCAGGGGAACATCAGCTCATCTAGATATTTGCCTAATTTTACAGCAGACTATATAAAAAGCACTAGTGAAGTCAGTACAATCTAAAATTTCATACAGACAATGTCTTGTTTATCCTGCTCCATATATTATACACGGAAATGGAAGTACAATATTTATATTCCATTTGACTTATTTTATAATTATATGGTATAAAAGAGAAAGTTAGTAGTTTTTCAGTAATGGTGTACTGTGATACTTTTTTATTTTTATGTCTAATTTTGTAAGCAAATAATGAGGTGAAACTTGGGAATACACAGGACAAATCAGACTCCTGAATGGGGAATAGCAGTCTGGAAAGGCTGAGAACCACTGTCCTAGGTCATTTTTATACGTATAGTTAAGCCCTGGAACAGGTTTACAAGGGAAGTTGTGGAATATTCATTGTTGGAGGTTTTTAAGAACACGTTATTTTTGTCAGGAATTATGTGTTTGTATCAGATCCTATCTCAAAACAGACTGCTAGATGATCTCTTAAGGTTCCTTCCCGTCTTACATTCCTATAATTCTCCTAGGAGTGAATTTTGAAGATTGGAAGCAGGCCTGGATCAAAGCAGGGGCTTTAGGGGCTGAAGCCCCAAATCCCAGTCAGAGGGGAGGTCCTGCCCTTCAGCCCCTAAAGCATCTGCTGATTTGGTCCTGCTGATACAGTGCTGGCAGGTCTGAGGGGGGCCCTGAGACCAGAGGCCATGACTGGCCGCTGCGCTCCCACCCTACTTCTAGGCTAGTTGATCTGCTGTCAGGCCACTGCACCTGGGGACCCTGGGGGATGGCCATGCCAGCTTGAGCTGCTGGGTCCCAGCATGGTAGCCCAACAGCACTCCAGGCTCTGGAAGGCCATGCAGGAGGCTGTCCTGTGTGCCAGCTAGCCCTGCCCTTGGAGCATAGCAGCCATGTGCCAGCCAGTCCTACTCTGGGGCAGATGCGGTGGGGTGGAGTGGGAGCACCATGGTCTCTGGACCCAGAGCCCCAGCCAGCCCCAACTCCAGACCACTGTGATGGACTGGGCAGGGCTCCAGACTGGGAAGACCCACAAAAGTGGGCAGCCCACTGTCCCACAGCCCCTTAATGTTGTTCTGATCAGAAACACTGCTGGCAAATTACATGAGAAGACTCTGGGCTTTACTCTAAAATTCAGTTCTAAATCAGCCTTTAAGCATGGTCATGGTTGATGGAGTTGTGAGGAGAACTGGGCAAACTGGATGGAATGTGAAGGGGGAAGCAGAAAAAGCATAGGAAGATAGGAGAGGCAAAAGAAGGAGAAAGGAAAGAGTCAGAAATTTGATTTGGTCAAACACTCTAAATCAACCGTTTGACAACATATGATCTGCATGTGTAAATGCCTGAGTTGTGGAAATCAAAAACACTGAGAGCTACCAGAAGAAATGTAGTAGCAGATGTCCTGCTAAAGGAGGTGCCATGCAACCAGAATTTCATTTTTGTGATCTTTTGGCATTCAAGCACTAAGAGGTTTAGTATAGTTAATTGAATTATCCTTACTCACCTTAAGTGGATTTCAGCTCCTTTTGGTTTGCAATAGTACAAAGGACTAATCTGATTAGTTTAGAAACTGCCAGAATTATTAAAGGTTTTCTCAACTGAAATGTGTGGTAGGGAACAATAGCATTAGCATCATGGAAGCCCTTACTTGTTTTCTACAAGGACTTAAAAGCAAATTTAAATATTTTGTTTCTATGTTTACCTGTTAAAATGTTTTACATAATAGTTTCTGTCTTTTGACAATTTCACCAACTTTCTTCTTGGAGATGGGCCCAAACCAAAGTCTTCAAGACAAACCTGGACCTGAACACTGCAACTATGATCTCTCTGTAATGGGACAAACCAAACTGCAAATCTGAATATCTCCACCAAACTCTTGGACAGTTGGCACTCAAACATTGCAGCCACAGACCACCTCTAAATGAGGAAAGAACAGGTGAAAGAATATTTAGGTAAATTAGATATATTCACATTGGCAGCACTTGATGAAATTCTCCCAAGGGTACATAAGGGACTAGCTGAAGCAATCTAGGAACTATTAATAATGACCTTTGAGAACTCATGGAGGAGAGGCAAGTTCTTAGTGGGCTGGACAAGGGCAAACATGGTATAAAAATGGAACAAAGAAGACCTGGGGAATTATAGAACAGTCAGTCCAACTTCAATACCTGGACAGATACTGGAACAAATTATTAAGCAATCAATTTGTAAGCACCTAGTGGATCATAGGGTTATAAATAATAGCCAACAAAGATTTATTAAGAACAATTCAGAATCAAACTAATTTCCTTCTTTGACAAAGTTATTGGGCTAGTGAATAGAAGGTAAGCTGTAGATGTGATGTATCTTGATTTTAGTAAGGCTCTTGACATAGTCCCACATGACATTCTCATAAGCAAATCAGGCAAATGTGTGCTAGATGAAATTATTACAAAGGGGTGCACAAATGGTTAAAGGAATATACTCAAAGAGCAGTCATCAACAGTTTGCTGTATGTAGCAGGTTTCAAAGAGGTTGCCGTGTTAGTCTAGTCCAGCAAAAAAAACCAAGGAGTCGTGTGGCACTTAAAGACTAACAGATTTATTCTTCGCATGAGCTTTCGTATGTAGCAGGGTCTTGCAGGGGTCTGATTTAGGCCTGGTCTTAACCAATATTTTCATTAATGATGGATAATGGAAGGGAAAGTATGCTTATAAAAGCTGCAGAAGACACTAAGCTAGTGGGAGTTGTCAGTGACCCTAGATTTAGCTTGCATAAAAGTTTCCATTGTCAAGTATTCCTGTGGTATTTTTGAGAAACTCTAACACTTCCATGGTTTGTTTGCAGCAGAGCATTAAGTTGCAGCAAGAGAAAGGCCAGAGGGATGAAGGTATGGGAGGCAGGGAGGGTGCTGTTAGGGAGGTCCATGCTGCTCTTTCTATGGCATTCCATTAAGTTATGGCTGAGTTACAGCGTGGTGAAAATGATTATTTCCTATCTCTGGTTTGCATTGTATAGCTTCACTCTGGTGGCATGCCAGCAACTCTGATCACTCTGAAGCTGTGTCACCTACTGCTCTAGTAACTTCTGGAGCAGAAACTCAGTCGGGTTGGTGGCAGAGCAACTGTAGTACCAGGGAAAAGAGAGAGAGCCAGGAAGGGCTCCTCTCCGGGTTCAGCATATGGCCCCAGTGGCCCATCCCCACTGTCGTGCAAAGGAATTCACCTGCTTTCGCCACAAAACCTTCCTTCCTCTTTCTTCAGTCCTCAGCCTTGTTCCATACACACTGACTAACTTCAAATCTAGAGTAAATGAGTCGGGGACCTACAGACAACAATCACGTTCACAGTACAATCCTGACTCATCCTCAGAACCAATCCATCCTCTGCACTGAAAGAAGTAGGGGAAAAAAGCGATATGCAATCATACAATTAAAGAGTATATCATAATACATAAGCACAAAGGGACTGAATTAGAGTTGCATGGGAAGCCATAATACTGACATTTTCTAACTTTCAATTGCTTAAATTGGAAACCTTAACACACTTTTTTTAGGTAGGTTTTTGAAATATATTTATATAGCATTTGACAAGCACTGACAGAATTCTTGGTTATACAAGGGACATATATAAAGAATTCACCTTGTAGAAGAACTTTCAGTCTAAGAGGGTATGTCTACACTTAGGCTGTGTCTATGTGATTCGAATTGAGGAAAGCCAGTGTGTCTTTGCGCGTAATAGAATTTGAATTGATGGCAATCAATTCAAATTCAGCTCTATGGGTATGTCTACACTTAGAGCTGAATTTGAATTGATTGCCATCAATTCAAATTCTATTAAGTGCATGGACGCACTGGCTTTCCTCAATTCAAATTGAGGAACTCCTCAGTTAGAATTGATGAAAGCTGACTTCGAATTGGTCAAACCTCGTTTGACTTCGAAGTCAGGATCAATTCGAACTGAGTAATTTGAATTGACCTAGTGTGGCCATGTCAATTCGAATTCACTGTTAGTTTGAATTAGCCACAGTTTGATTTTTCCCTATACAATAGTGCCCCCTACAGAATTTGAACTAGCAAGTCCTCTTCATGGACGTGCCAATTCGAACTGGATTTTCTAGTGTGGCCATGTCAATTCGAATTGACTGAATTCGAAAGAATAATTATTAGTTTGAATTGACTAATTCAAATTCAGTAATTCAAACTGAACCTCTAAGTGTAGACATAACCAGAACGTGTGATGTTCCCTTTCACAGAAGGGTCCGTAAGAGAAACACTTGATTTTCTTGGCCTCCAAAGAACTCCATAATCCCCTGCTCCATGGTCAGCAAAGCTAGACTAATGGCAAAGAATTATGGGCTAACCTAGCAGTTAGTAAGGGACTGAAGGGAATTCTTCAAGAGGGCTGAATCTCCTATAGTGGAAATGAAGCCAAACTCCCTTTAAGTCCCTTTAATTATCAGTTTGAAGTTCAAAAGCAAGGGAGCTACCTGCCTGAGTATGATATAGCTTAAATTGCTTGATTATTTCATATTTTTCAAAGCGAAGTTACTCTGTTCTGCTTAAAAGTTTCATCACCCTGTATAATGTACATTTCAGCACAACATTTTTTTTTAAGAACCATAAGTGTTTGATACATAACACTATAAAAAACAAAGAAAGAAATTACCTTTGATTTTGCCCTTTGGATGTTTGTCCATTTTTTAACCTCTCTGCTGTTAGTGTTTAGTGGTCTCTAGACATTGTAATGTGTTGAGAATTTTAGGCTTTCCAACAATTTTTGAATATAAAGGGTCACTTTATGCTAAAAGAACGGAAAAATCATCCATTTCAACAGAGGCCCTTTTGTTTCATGTCGTTGTTGCTACGCAGTGATATAACTTGATCACTGGGAACAAGAACTCTTTGTAATTTATAATTTTTGCTTATAAATGCAGTTCTGTTCTCAGTGGTCACAAAGACTTGATTTTCACCATTAGAAGAATGGCATTAATCTTTTCTTGCTAACACTTAGCACTGCACAATTAATAAGCCGCTGTTATGCAATATTCGTGGCTTTATGAGCATCAGCCAGGGTAAGGCTGATTTTGAGCCTTGTTATTTCGGACATTTGTTAACATTAACAATGCATTACAGCTGACAGAGTACAGCTTGTCACTCCTCAGTGTCCACTGTACACCCTGTGGGTCAAATCCTGAACCCTGTTTACACTGGCCAGAAGATATTTGGTTTAGCTTTCAATACTCATTGGCAGGATCTCCAGAATGGAAGGCAGGTGAGCCCAAATCACTACAGAAACAAGATAAACTAGTTTATGACTGTTATCTTTTTAAAAAAATGAGCCACTCAGCCTCGAAGTGAGGTTTCCATGCAGAGGAGGCGCTTTGGGAGTTGAGGTTGCAGAAGTGATACAGGCTGTTGTTCTTGTTATGAAAGTGAGAGGAAGACTGAGAAGGCAATGGAACAATTGTCCCTTTTTCTTGGCACCATCAGCTGCAACAACCCTGAAAACCAGCAGCTGCTTCCCTTTCCCGGCTGGAGTTAAATCTCCATTTCAGAACCCTGGCTATACAAGAGGGTGAGAAGGCAGAGTAAGGGCAAGGGTAGCAAGATAAACTCACCTCCCTCCTTTGAAAATAAGGAGCTGTACTAAAGGTCTCATTTAGACTAAATGAAATGGCATTCACCTATCCCTGCTGAAGCAAATGAACATGGGAGATGAGCGGCAAGGGCACAAGAAATGCTGGAGAACTTACCAAATGAACAATGCAAGATTTAAAAAAGGTCATTTGGCTATTGTATAGTACAGGTGTGGCCAAACTGTGGCTCAGGAGCCACATGCGGCTCGTGAATGAAAAAGTGTGGCTCCTGGAAGAACGTCAGCAAATCAATTTAAGAAAGCAGCCCCAGTCTAGGAGTTCAGGAGGGGGTCAGGACGGTAGGGAGAAGCGGGGCATGATTGGGCATGGCAGGGAGAAGCGCGGCATGGTCGGGATTTTAAAAAGTTCCCCACTAGCTCGCTATCTTCTACATCGAGTCACAGCTAAGTTTTTACTGTATTGGCCTAATTTTCAGGGTAACCTTAAGTAATTATTAGAATCTGACATTAGGGCTATGTCCACACACAGGGCAGTGTGTCAAAATAAGTTATCTTGAAACAAGTTGTTTCAAAATAAAGCCCTTATTTCAAAACAACTTAATTCGAAATAATCAAAAAACAATTAGAAGGGGGAATCAAAATAGCATGTCCACACAGTGGACTTGTTATTTCAATTTAGGGCAAGGGCACCCTGGGAGGTGTGGGGGGGAGGGCTTGTAAGGAGCCTGGGGGTGCCCCAAGCTGCTTGCCGTCTGGGCAAGCGGCTTGGGGAGCCGTGGAACCCCCAGGCTCTGCTGCACAGGTGGGGGGGTACAGCCCCCGTGGGATGAGCCGCTGCCCGGCAGCTCACCCCACCACCTGCTTCAGGGGGCTGCAGCCCCCCTGGGGTGAGCTGCTGCCTTGGTGGCTCACCCCACAGCCCTGTCAGGGGGGCTGCAGCCCCCATGGGGTGAGCTGCTGCCCCGGCAGCTCACCCCGCCACCAGGGCTGCCCCCAGGACCGGCAGCAGGGTCCGGGGGCGCCCGGCTCTTCGCCCCACTGCAGGGGCCGGGGGAGCTCTGCCCCGGGAATCCGTGGGGGCACCCAGGGATCCTCGGGGTGGGGTTCCCCCAGCCCCTGCAGCGGGGCGAAGTGCCGGGTGCCCCCGGCCCCCACCGCTGGTCCTGGGGGTAGCCCTGGCAGTGGGGTGAGCTGCCCAGGCAGCAGCTCACCCTGCGGGGGCTGCACCCCTCTGACGGGGCTGTGGAGTGAGCCACCGGGGCAGTGGCTCCCCCCGAGGGGGCTGCAGCCCCCTGAAGCAGGCTGGCAGGGTGAGCCGCCCCGCAGCGGCTCACCCCGATGGGGCAGTGGCCCCCCTGACAGGGCTGCTGGGTGAGCTGCCCCGCAGCGGCTCTCCCCGCCGCGCCACCCCCGTGCACTCCACTCAGCACTCTAGCCAGGGTGCTTATCCCTGGCCAGGGTGCTGAGGGGGGAGGAAGGTCATTATTATTTCAAAAGTCTTTGTTTTGAAATAACATGTCCAAACGGCTTTATTTTGAAACCACTGGTTTCGAAATAACCCTCCTTTAGAAACCAAAGTGGTTTAAGCTGTTTCGAAAGGAGGGCTCCTCCTTTCGAAACAGGAAACGTCGTGTGGACATGGGGCTTTTATTTCGAAACAACCAGTGTTGTTTCGAAATGAAAGCCTTGTGTGGACTTACCCTAGTAGAATTGATATTTGCCTTCTTTTTATGATAAATTTAAAGAGTGCAATGAATTTTAAACTTAGTAATTTTGGAGTAGGTAAAAGTATATGGCTATATGCCTCAGTGCGGCTCTTGAAGGTTTAATAATCAACTTGTGTGGCTCTTGAGTTTGGCCACCCTTGGTATAGTGTGTCATTGGCTGTTTGGAGCAACAATTCTTAATCGTCATCGTTTTTTAATTCAGCCTGATATTGCTGTATCAGAGGAGCCCTACTGCATCAAAAGCTGTGGAGATTGGCTGTTTGTCATGAACTCAGTTGTCCTGATCTGACAAAGAGGATTTCTCAGTATTTCTGTACTTTATGTGAACGAGGAAACAAGATATTAAAAACCACACACATGAATAAATTGCCAGACCTTTCTAGCACAACTGTGCAACGCTGAATGAGTTTGATGAGGTTCACAGGATTTGCTAAGCTTCATTTCCCCCAAAGGACTGCTTTGGGGATCTATTCTCCTTGAGGTACTTCAGTCATTCACAATAACACCCTCAAATCTTCTTGCCATCACTGGTACAGACATGGGCTGCATTTCACTAGTCAGACACAATGATCTCATTACTTCAGTGACAAAACAGTGTGTGTTCACCTTAATTTGAAACACATTTCTAGATGTTTCTCCTTGCACACTAGGTAAACTTTCCCCTCCTCTCTTCCTATGTAAATAAAATCTAGCAGTCCAACATTTGCTTAAATTAAGACCTACTACTGTTCAGTAACATAAGCTCAATTCTATTTATTTTCATACTTCTACCCATCAAGGAGAGAGAGCCCCAAACAAACTCCAGGAACTGGATACCACAAATTTTGGCAAGTCTCAGTCTGGATCCACATTTTGAGACTCAGAACCACCTTTCTCTCCAACTCAAACCACTCACAACATCAGGACTCCTGCTGGGCTGCTTCTTGGCCTTGACTTTTGGTTCCACTCTGTTAAAGTGAGATGAAATCACAGAAGCACTACTGTGACTCTTTTGTAATGAACAGCATGCTTCCCACCTGCATTTTTCACTCCCAATGAAAGCACCACATTTTCACAAAATAACACTTCTAATAAAGCACTCAGACATGTTAATTATGGCTTTCCCTCCCAGGGAGAAATTCAGGATTACCGTGCAACATTTCAAATGCTTCTGATTGGAGATTTTTTTTTTCATTAAATCTGGGCACTGGTGGCTTTGTTTCTTTTTAAAGTAAACTTTTACAAATCCAGCCTGACTCTGGATAAAATGCCTCTATAGCACACCAAGAAGCTTTACAAATAGAAACATAACCTGGCCAGAATCCCCTGTCCTAAACAAATATCCATGGGAGAGAGCTGAGGGAGAAAAGTTCTGTGACTGTCTCCCTAGAGACTTTCTCAAATCATTTTAGAATGATGGGACAGAGAAGGATTTGTCCACCTTTTGGAAACAGCTACTTTTTCAAAAATAAATTTTTGTACTGAAGACTGTTCCACCCACAAATCAAGCTGAGAAGCAGCACCATCGAGGCTGACGCCCTGTACCCATACCCTGGCTCTCCAACAAGGAGAATTCTGAGTGGGGAACACAACCATTTTCCTTTCCTCTAACCTCCTCCCACAGGTTTTCCTCAAGAATGCCCTGAAGTCTGGAAGCACACAGCATCGTTAGCCCATGGTTGGGTATGCAAAAATGGAAAGCAAGGAATTTACTGCAAATGCTGCCTGTGAATACTATGCACAAGTTGACACTTCCTATTTCATATGCAGCTAGATCATCTTCCAAAAATATGGTCTCATCCTACCCTGGGCAGGAAGCATATAAAGCAAGAGAGATGAAGGAAAAGGTGTGGATGCTGCAAAGTAAATGTGATTCTATCTCAGCCACAGTAATTTATTTATTGTGGTTTCCTTAAGATTGTGTATTCAATATTTATGAATTGTCAATTTGATTGTATCCTTCAGTCTTTATATTTCTGCTTCATTTTTATCTGCTTGTAAGCTAGCAGGGGGGATATAATGGAAAAGCTCAGTCATGAACTAACAAGTGCCAGTACTTGGTTACTGAGAGTTCGTGTTTACCTCAAACTTTGATATATGGGAATAAAGAATCTGGGTCGTAAAAGCAACTGGAGAATGCTACCTGTCTTTGTGCTGACTAGCAGGCAGCCTGGAAATTGGCAAGTTTCAGCTTCAAACAGTAGGAGACTGCTTCAATAAGATGATTCATTTCTTTTATAAAGAGATTTTAGGATTTTAGCCACAGTGAGAAATGTATGTATCTTCTTTGGAATTAATTGTACACTGTCCTGAAAACTGAATTCTCTGGTAAATCTAGTGGCCCACAGCCAGGTAGTTTTGCTCCAGTAAGATTTGTTCAGAGTGATCACCCTAGCAACTTTGAACAAAAATGCAAATTGTGGGCAGCACTGAGCTCATTGTTATTAATTTGGCAGGTGTACGTGTGAAGGCTTTGTGGTGTGCTGTGTGCACAAGGAGTTGATTTGCAAGTTTACTGAGGCAGTGGGGAGTCACTTTTCTGAACAGCTGTCCGTTGCTAGATAGTAAAGTAGAAGGAAGAGATATCTCAGATAATGGGTTAGCAGAGGTTCACCTTGGGAGGATGCACACTCCAGGGATCTCTCTCTATTCCAAAAGTAGCTGCTACCTGAGCAATGTCAATAAGATCTCTTGTTGGAAGATGCTAGGAATAATTCTATGACTAGACGAATCAAAAGATTAAAATTGATATTTTGACTTTTTAGGAAATAAAAGAAGGAATATCAGGAAAAATATCTAAAAGGCATGATGAGAATGTCTGGCACTGTATCAAACAATAATGTCAGAAGATAAGTACAAATGAAAGCACTGGAGTCAGAAAGGGTCCAGGCCTATTTATAGTGAATGAGCCATGACTCCTTCCCAAGCAGCAAAATCAACATAAACAATACACTGAGTCCCTGTTTACTCATTGTGCCTGATTTGCAGAAGCAAAATAACAATATGCTTTCCAAAAGTCAGTACTTCTGTCAAAAAATTTCTCAGTGAAATATAGTTATACATTACATAAAAGCTTATTTTATTAAGTCAATAGACAAACATATTTACAGTGTATATCTAATTTATTAGGGATGCGAAGTAGCCATTCTTTAAAATGCCTCATCTCAGCCATTTAAAATTCTCCAAAATGCTACACATGCCTAAACTACATTATAATCAGTATTTCAATTATATTGATTTATATTCAAGGGTTTTTTGAGTTATACAAACAATTTAAAACTCTTTCATCTATTTATTTTGTTTGTAGATTAAAAATGTTTTATTATTTTGGGAATGTAAACCAAGTATACCAAATGCTGCTCTCACTTACACCAACGTAAATCCAGAGTAACTTAATTTCCTTTAATGGACTTGTAGCATCTTAGTGCAGAAATTGGCCCATTTTGTGGGATGCAAGGAGTGTCAGATAAAGAAGGGATTCATTTACTATACATGTGTAAACTATATATTATACCATCTACATGTTTAAAATCTACTATACAAATTTTCTATCTGCATGATGTAAAGTGTAATGTGTGCAGATGCAGAGTAGGCTCCCCTCCAGTCTCCTGGTAGTGCTGCCTGCCCTGCACATGCACACATTACCGGCTCCTGCTGTGCCATGTGGATGGGCGAGGGGGCAGGGGGCTTTGGAGGTTCAGGGAGCAGCCCCGAGGGGGCAGGGACTGAGCCCAGGGGCTGCCACACTCGGGATATGGGACAAGGTAGGCAGATCCCACAGTGGCGGCATCTCCTCCCATTCCCTGTCAGCATGGTCAGCCACCCCTGCCCCACACCTACTGGCCAGGTGGTCTCCGGCCGTGCTCTCCAGCAAGCCAGTGCACTCCAGGCCACAGGTGGCACTGAGCACCTGAGCCAGCAGCTCAAATATTCAAATTTATCTAAAGGATACAAACTACCAAGGAAAAGTTTTAGATAACCATAGAAGTTTTGTAGAAAATGTTGTCATTAAAGAGCTTTTAAAGTGTTAAAATATATACTAACTATTTCAGACATTCCGTTCACAAGAAAATGTTTTACAAATACATGAGAAGTAAGAGGAGGTAAGAGGAAGAAGTAAGAAGAAGGAAGAGTAAGACATGGCAGTCCATTATTCACTACGTAGGGAAAGACAATAATAGAAATTACAGCAATGTCTGAAGTGTTAAATACCCTTTTTGTTTCTGTTTTCATTTAAAAGGTTAGCAATGCTTGTATGACTACCATAGTGGAAATCAGTTTAGATGGGGTAGGAGCTGAGGCAAAATAGGAAAAGAACAAGTTAGGAATTATTTAGGTAAGTTTGATGTTTTCAAGTTGGCAGAGCCTCCTGAAATACGGCCTAATACAGAGATGTCTTGGTTATTTGTGATTATCTGTGAGAACTCCTGGAGGGTAGGAAAAATCCCAGAGGACAGGAAAAGGGCAAATATGATACTGAGCTATCAAAAGGTGAATAAGGACCATGCAGAGGACTATAGCTAATAATCAAACAATCAATTTGTAAGTGCCTAAAAGAAAATAAGGTAAGTAACATTCAACATGGATTTGTTAAGAACAACTCATGTAAATCCAATGTGATATCCGTCTGGACAGGATAACAAGACTTATGGATGCATCGACGCAGTATATGTGATATATCTGAACTTTAATAAGACTTTTGATACTGTGTCACATGACCTTCTTATAAACAACCTACTATAAATTGTAAGCCCAGCTAGTTAGAAAAATGTACTTCGGCAGTGGTTCCAATTATCAGTGGTTCACAATCCAGCTAGAAGAGTACCACCAATTATCAGTGGTTCACAATCCAGCTAGAAGGGTATATCAAGTGAGGTTCTTCAAGAAGCCATCTTGGGTCCAGTTCTATTCAATATCTTCCAGAATGATTTGGATAATGGCACACTGAGTGCGCTTACAAAGGCTGTGGACCATACCATGCTGGGATGGATTGCAAGTGCTTTAGAGGATATGATTAGAATTCAGAATGATCTTGACAAACTGAAGAAGTCTGAACTACACAAGATGAAAGTCAATAAGTACAAAAGCAAAGTACTACACTGAGCCCTAGTCTATACTGGAGGGCTTTTCAGTAGCAATCGACCGCCAGTTACGCAAGAAACATAAAATAACTGGCAGTGACTTTGTAAGCTGCCAGTACACATCCAAGAAAAACCGACTGCAAATCCCTTGTGGTCAGCTTTCCCCCATGCCCCCTGGCCCCCAGGACTTCCAGGGCTGACTTCTGGGAGCGGCGCAGCAAGTTCAGACTCACTGTGAACCACTCCCAGCACACCGAGCTAATGGTGACGAATTTGCCGCTTCAGTCTAGACATACCCTTAGGGAGGATAATCAATTATACAAATACAAAATGGGAAATAGTTACCTAGGAAGGAGTACTGCAGAAAAGGATCTGGAAGCTACAGTGGATAAATGAAATTCACAAACGTTATACTTTTGCCAAAAAAAGAAAGGGGGTGGGGACCATCATTCTTTGTTGTATTAGCAGAAGTGTTGTAAACAAGACACAAGAAATAATTCTTCTGATCTACTCAGCACTGTTAAGGCCTTAACTGGAATATTGTATCCAGTTCTAATTACCATACTTTGGTAAAGAGGTGGACAAAATGTACAAAGTCCAGAGACCCACAAAAATGACCGAAGGTCAAGAGAACGTGACCTGTGAGAAAAGACTGAAAAAATTGGGTTTGTTCAGTCTGGAGAAGAGAAGACTGAGCAGGGACGTGATGTCAGTTTTCAAGAATATAAAAGTTGTTATAGAGAAGAAGGTGACAAATTGTTCTCCTTATCCACTGAAGACAGGAGTAGTAACGGTCTTAAATTGCATACATTAGACAAAGCTTCCTGACTGTCATGATAGTTAAGCACTGGAACAAATTACCTAGGAAGGCTGTGGAATCTCTGTCATTGTGGGTTTTTAGGAATAAGTTAGACCAGTAATTCCCAAACTTTTCGGTTCGAGGGCCACATATATAATTTTTATAACTCTAAAGGGCCACCAGTCTCTGCCAGTAGGCCCCACCCTCCACTGCAGCCAGCCAGATGGTCCCTAGGCAGTGGCTTCCTTCTGCCACCAGGAGGATGGAAGATAAGTGCTCCCCTCCCTCCGGCACCAGCAGGCACCTCAGTGCTTATGGACCAAGGCAGAGTGCTTTGCCATGCTCCTTCCTGCAGCCTGAAGGAGGGAAGCATTGATCTTCTATCCCCTGCACTGCAGCAAGGAGCTTGCACCAGTCTTGTAACCCTGTGGAAATGTGCTCCACCTGGGTCCTTAGGCAGCAGCTCCCTTTTGCAGCCAGCAGGAGGGGAGTGGTGGGCCACTGTGAAAGGCAGGTTGGGAATCACTAGGTTAGACAAACATCTATCAGGGATGTTCCATCTAATCCATAGTCCTGCTTCAGTGTAGAGGACTGGAGTAGATGATGTACTGACATCCCGTCAGTCCTACGTTTCTATGATTCTATAATTTCACGTTTTAAAGAGGTCACCACATTTTTGAAAAATGTATTGAAACCATTGTTCTCTGTTGACTGTCCTCCAAGAACCAATTTTTATATACAAATTATAAGCTTCTAGAAATTGGAGTGTAGAACCCATTACTTCTACCAGTAAAATAAATAAAAACTTTGCCATTACCATAAATGGGATAATCAACTGCTAAGAGTGCCATGGTAGAGGTAGCTTGAAAAAGCTTCTGAAAATTCTCCTATGTTGTTAGCAGTATTCAGTCATGAACAAATGGGTTTTGCTGCTACTACTACTGCTTGAATATTTGGTCTTAGATAAATTAAAGATCTATGAGTACATCCTCATTTCAAAAACCTATAAGCAAAAGATTAATTTGGTATGAGATACACATTCAATGTTATACAGTCAATTAGTGAAATGAAAAGTCAGTGTAAATCCATCACAGCCAATTAAGACATATTACAGATAATATTGTCTCTTCGGTGTTCTTACAAACCTAAAGTCATTTGCCTTTAGGCAATTGATGTTCGTCTCTTGATTGCGAGCATTAGGTTGTTTTTCACAGACTCTTGATATATGCTTAAAGGGACTGTTTCACACCCTTACTAATGAACTGTGAAATAAAAATAAAGTCTCTCTTATTGTGTCTTTAGGAAGTATAAAAGCTGCATTAACTTTTTATTTTTTTATTTTTTTAAATATTCTGATGTATTTAAGACTTTAAAGAGCCAAACAGTGATGTCACCAGAGGCTGTAACTTGAGCTACAATTCTCTTCTCTTGCCACAACTGAGGCTGATTCTTAGAGTATGTCTACACTGATGGCAGCAAAATCGTTCTGGAGCTTGCACCAATAACTCCAGCCCTGGAAGTAGCATAGCATAGGGGAGTATGCGGGAGTTAATAAGTCAACAGTAGATATGCAAGATATTTTACATACTTTGTCTGCCACTGAAAACTGGAGCAAGTATAGACTAGGGCTGAGATATTCAAGTGTTGTCTGCACAGGGAAATTAATCTGGAGTAAGTAAAGGTATGAATTTAAACCAGAATAGTTAAAATGGATTGTCCCTGGACACTGTCATTTGGAATAAAAGTAGCTTTAACTCAGTTTAGTTTAATTCATTTCCAAAGTAGAGCAATTATTTTGGAATAAAGCATTTTTATTTTAGAAAAAAAATGTCCACATAGGAAGATATTCAAGTTTATCTATTCTGCACATCTTCTCCATGTAGACAGATACTTGGACCCTGATTTAGGCATTGCTTCTGTGACTTAGACTTTCTAAAAATTAACATATGCTCCTTCCATAGTTGGGGAGGATCCTTATAACTCATGATAAAGACTGTTGTGACATCACAGCTCGCATCCTCCAACTCTTCCTATGAATTTCCAACAAAGTGAGGCATCCCATATTCCAAATGAAGGAGAAAAAAGCAGCAGAATGCTTTATCTATATTTTTTACAAAGCTATTTCATTCAGTCATCATTGTACGTCACAAAGGAGCAGTGCAGGGCAAATTAAATATTTCATTGCTTCTTCTTCATAGTTTACTTTTAATACTATAATCATGGTAAACTGCAAAGAGAAAATGTTCATACTTAACTCAGTCTAGATGTTACCGCTGAATGTAATAATGCTACATCTGCAAAATGGAAACTGGGATCATTAACGATATACAGTGCCAATGGCTTTGAAAATCTGTGGTTGGTAATAGATAAAATTATTTCACTTTCTTCATTATCTTTAAGAATTATCTTCAGATTTTTTACTGTGGTGGGTTAACACAATTTCCTATACATGACCAAACAGACATGAGACTAGAAGCTAAAACTAAAACCAAGAGGCTAACTCCACACTGATGAAATTGGAGCTCATAATCCTCTATCAGTTGGGGCTTTACTGTAAACAGGACTCAGCAATTTTTACTACCTTGCTGTATAATCCTATAACAGTGGTTCCCAACCAGTGTGCCGGGGCACACTGATGTGCCGTGGGACCACCCAAGGTGCATCAGGAGGATACCTGAGAGCTGGAGTTAAAGTTCCCTCCCTGCTCAGCCCAGCCGCCCGGGCCATGCAGGGCTGGGAAAAGGCAGAGGTTAAAGTACGGGGGAAGGCACCAGAACACAGTTCCGGGGCCCCCTATTTTTAGGCAGGCAGCATTCTGGCCTCCCCAAAATAGAAGAAGGCACTAGAACGGGGAGTTCCAGGGGTCCCCCTAAAAATAGCAGGAGCAGCCCAAATGCACTGTTCAGGTGGCTCCATGTTAACCCTGGCTCCACCTTAAGCCCAGCCAGCAGAGAGCTGGGGGAGGCTGGGAGTGTGTGAATCTCCCCCTGCAGGGTGGAGCAGCTTGCATCAGGCAGCCCAGGTGAGGGCTTTGGGGGGAAGGCTGCTGGGGGTTGTGTGGCGCAGGTGTGTGCGTGTGTGTAACAGAAGTGGGTGGGAGTGCCTGTGTAGCAGAAGGTGTGTAGCTGGGGTTGTGGGGTAGCTGTTTGGTTGGGGGGGGTAGCTGGGGGTTGGGGTGGCTGTGTGTGGGGGGAGTGTAGCTGGGGGCTGGAGGCCTAGTTCTGGCCCCTGAAGTGATGGGAGGGTCCATCACAGGCAGAAAGGGGCAGGGGGAGGGGAGGATGGGACCCACTGGGGTGGAAGGGAGCAGCAATGGGGTAAGGATTAGCCCTGGGTGGCAGGGAGCCACTGTGGAGAAGGGGGAAGTGGGGCTCCCCTGGCCTACCTTCCCACTCCCCAGGTTCCCCCCTGCTCCCTCCCAAAGCCACTCTTGTTCTCCCTTCCTCTCTTGCTACCCTTGTGCTGTTCCCCACATGGCTGCCCTTGTCCTCTTTTGCCACCCCTGCCCTGCTCTGCTCTCCAGACTCACTCCTTCCACTGCACACGACTCCTAACCTCCTGTGTTTTGCCACCCCTACTACCACACATAGCAGCATTTCTGAAATACTGTGCCATGGTTCATGAATATTCATAAGTAATTGAAGTTAAGTTGAATATTTGTGAGTTTTTTAATGGTGGTGTGCCTTGAAAACTTTGAAGGTCTCAAGGTGTGCCACGGCAGAGAAAAGGTTGGGAACCACTGTCCTATAACACAGCAGTAATAAAGCCTGGTACTTAGCTACATTAGAGTTCATTACACCACTGCTACCACCAGTAGAGCCTTACCAGTGGTGAATTATGAGTAATAATAAGTACCCATTGCTGACAGGATAATGCTCTTAGTGCAGTCTAAACCTGAGGTCTAAGCCCTGCCCTGAATGGTCCGGTGAGGCTGCCTGATACATTCTCTTCCCTAAGAACTCTGCTGGCCAAGGCAGGATTTTTCTTGGTGGGGTAGAGCAGAGGTAAAAACAATTGGGAGCACCCTTGCTTCCTCTCTGAATGCAATGTAGAGATGGTTACTCACTAGCTGCAGGCTGTGTCCTTTGGGGACAGGGTCTAAGACCTACTCTGTTGGCTCTCTATGGGTATATCCATGGCTGACTTGGGCTTGCAGGGCTGTTTAATTGTAATTTCCAGGCTCAGGTTGCAGATGCAGACTCATAGTGTGCTAGAGTCTGAGCTCCAACCAGAGCCTGGAAGTTTATACTATAGTAAAATAGGCCCACAGCTCACACCTGAGACAGCTAGCATGGGCCAGCCATAGATGTCTAACTGTAATGTAGGCATACCACCTCCCAGCATGCTCAAGAGCACTGGAGTGAGCTCCTACTCTTGTGGACTGTGTCTAAACTTGGAGAAGGCATTATGCTGGAAAATATGTTAACTAGCAAAACGTTAAACACAACCATGCCCTTAATGTGAGCAACAGTTAACCTATAACCAGCTCAGACATTTTTAAACACAACTGTCTTTGTCCACCCAAAGGATAAAATTGTGTTTGATATCATGTTAGTTAAATAATTTTGTGAGCAAATTTTCCAGCATACTGCATTGTTCCTATGTAGACATAAAACTGGCTTACATTGGAGGAGGGATAGCAGTGGAGAGCGACAGACATGGTTCCCTACATGACCCCCGCCTCTGCACACCAGTACAACAGAGAACAGGATATAATTCTTAGCCGATTCACTTGGCACAGTTTCAACCATCTAAATGAAAGATTCAAAATGAAAGAACCCAATAATCCTAACATTTTGTTCTATACACTGGACCTCAAAGGTCTTGATCTTGAAATGTCACTGGTCAGACATGTCCAAGTCAATATGCTTCAGGAGGAATGGTAACCTTTAATAAGCAGATACAATGTACCTCCTAGCCACATATGTGGTCTTTGAGTAAAAATAAAATGTATTCAAATAAAAACAAATCCAGCACCACAGCTGGTCTTTAATGACACCATATTTACATAAGAAAAGAGAAAATTGAATGTTTATGGAACTAACAGAGGATTGAGATGACGAGGATTGTTCTACTTTCAAACACATACACTAAAAAAGCCCCCATTTCCATAGATGCTTCCTGCTTACCTTTTCAGTAGCAACTGTTAAGGGAGAAGATCATTAGAGATGGGTACTTACTGAAAGACAAATCTTTCACAGTGTCTGTGTCAGAAACAATGCAATTCACTTCAGGTGAAATTCCCTTTGGGTGGAGGACCAGAAAAAGGCCTTAAATCCCTCTTATATTTTCAAAATAGGCTGTAAGCAGGATTTAAGAGATGAACATGTCCCATGCTGGCTGTCTACAAAGTGGTGACATTTCATCCTACCTACATGTTTGACTTCAGTGGGGAACAGCACTACAAGCCACAGCAGGTGAAACAACAAAACCTTGCAACCAACAATGTCGAAGAATGCCAATACATCTGCTAAAAGCAGAACAGACACCTTTCCAGAATCTGTTGCTAGGAGCAGATCGTCCATCACAGATGTACCATGAACTTGAGTTTCTGTGCCATAGTTAGCCATACAATCTTAACTAGTAAGGGCCAATTTAAATGCCCAGTTTCTTGGTGGCTAAAGCCCACCTATCTCTACATTTAATTTTATTGTTGTGCTCCTGGATCAGCTGCAAAATTGTGGTATGAGTATCATGTTTCATTGTCTTATTTTAATTTAAGTATTCAAATTGACATCCATATCTATTTGGATTAAAAACTACTTCTGATTTGCCGGTTTTATTTAGGTTTTATAAGAATGCCACTTTTTATAAATCTTGTGAAAATGGCATCATTGACTAGGATTTTCCTCAGTTTAAACCAGGGGTCTCAAACTCAAATCACCATGAGGGCTGCATGAAGACTAGTACGTTAGCCCAATGGCCACACAGCTGAAATCTTTTCATACAACAATATTGCAAATACTGGTAAAAATAGTGTTATTGTGGGATGCAGGAAATAGCTTTAGGTGCCACATGCAGCCCATGCGCCGTATGTTTGAGACCCCTGGTTTAAACTATTAAACAACAGTGACTTCTCAAATTCTCTTGCTTTCTAAAGTTCAGACTGTGTGATTCTTGCTTCACTATTAGGCAGGTAAAAATTTCAGGAAAATTCTGCAGCAGCATAGATTGTATGCTCCAGAGCTGAAACGTTGTCATTGGAAAGATTAACGAAGCTATGCAGCAAGTAGCAGCAGGGATCTAAGAAACACATCCCAGCAGGCTTTCTGCCTGGTGTTGATCTCATACAACCCTGGTCTATATTCTTATTCTGACATAAAATAACACTACAGTCCTCTGATGTATTTTTTTTCACTGATCTATATTATAAAACTCCCCTTCCCTGACTCTTAGCTTTGACCTATTTACAACTGATTAGCTGCTTTACAATAGGGAATTACACCACCATCTAGCAAATATCCACAATTATAATGCTGTGAAGCTTTAATACTTTTGTAATTATAGGAAATACTCTACCAGAAATGAGCCGCTTCTAAAGAGAAAATGATGGCTGCATTTACAGTCTTTCCCATGCAAAGGCTAGTTTTCTGCTAGCTTGCTCAATAAATAAAACAGAAAACTATTCCATTCCCAATAGGAGCTTCAGAAAAACACACACTAGTTTTATTAGGTATTAGAATTATTAATTCAATTTTGTGTGATCTGTGTAACATTTTCTAACTACAGAAATGTATCTATTCAATACAGACTACTATTGCTCTTCCTGTCATGCTAAACAGTAACACTACTATAACACCACATTATTACTATGGAAAGTTTTCCCTACTGATAAGGTGCTGTCACAACATCCAATTCTGCTTAGTGTATGGGGAATGGTGGGTTACTTACCAGTAACTGTCCCTCTTTGAGATGGGCTGGTCGGATCCATTCAGTAATAGATGCCTCCGTGCTGGAGCGCCGGATTGGTTGGAAAAACTTTTGTCCTAGCCTGTCAGGAGAGGGCAGGCGGCCACCAACCCCAGGCCACCTAGTGACTATATATATGGCAGCGTCCTGACCCCTCCCCAGTTCCTAGGAGTTGCCAACTCCAGATGGGGGGACGGAGGGGAGCGACCTGAATGGATCCGAGCAGCCCATCTTGAAGAAGGACAGTTACTGGTAAGTAACCCACCGTTCTTCTTCGAGCGCTGCTCGGACGTATTCAGTAATAAGTGACTACTAGCTGCGCTGATGGACGTGGGTGGAGTTGGCTCTTCCACCTTCAGCACAGCAAAGACCCCAGAAGGGTATAGTCCCAGCGTGCAATGTCCTTACAGGGACTAAGGGACCAGCTAGGGCTCTTGACCTGGCAATGGAGTGTTCAGTGTAGGGCCAACCCCGAGCAGTGGGTAGGTCCAATCCACCAAAGCCAATTAGCATGCATGGACCAGACGGACCAAGTCACCTTACACCAGAAAATGTATCAGCACAACACGACTAACGTGGAGAAAGTTGCGTTCAATTGCTGTAGCTGAGGGTATAGCTTGAGGAATGACGGCCAGAGGGTTAATCTTCTGGCCACAGAACACTTCAGAGTAAACCTTACGAAAAAATTCGGAAGCCTTAGGGGTACTGGCTGGTCATGGTGGCCACTGCCTCCACAGAGAGCAATAAAAGGGGATAAAACATCATCCCCCCAACCAGCCACATAACGACCCATAAGCCACATGACCAAAGGGGTGTGTGAATTTGGTATACCATTCAACCTGCAAGGGAAAAAGGGGCTAGTGGAATTAAGCGAAAAGATTCTAAAGGCAGAAACTTCGAGCTGATTAAGGGGAAAGGAAAAGCGGCAGAGGTGGTGTGATTGGCACCACACAGCATATCAGCCCTGTAGTCCCTGGGCCGGCTGGGGGGGGGGGGAAGCAACAGCAGATCTTCAGCGGTGTTACAGTGCCCTGACCCGGGAGACCTCTTACATTTTTGGAAGAAATACTCCAGACCCACGGGGCACTTGCAAGCCAGCAAGGTGGGCTTTAAGGGAGTACTGTTGGCCTTGGTTATCTTATGAAGACTTAAGGAGGTGAATCTTCCTGTTGTCCCATCATGTTCCCCCTAGGATTCCGCTACTGGGAAGACTACGTGGAGAATGGAGGGAGCAAGTAAAGCAGAATTTGTGATGCCTCTGACTAGACTCCCAGTTGTGATGACCCAGAGGTCTATGGGATTTGAATTTACATTGATTTATATGACCGTGTATGCCCGAGGGCACCTGCCGGTGTGATACTGGCCCCTAGCTATGACACACCTAAGTGTGAGTCAGGGATGAAAGCTCGTAAGAGGGAAACTAACCCTTCCGAGTGATAAGCCTTAACCGAGGAGGCAGTGGTCTTCTCCGAAGACCATCTGGCAGGGGTATGATGCTTACAAGGTACAGTTGGTGATTCCGCAGGTGTACCTTGGATATTTGGAGAATCCAACAAGGGCGACCTAGCAGGATAGAATTCCACTATGGGAAAACAACTATTTCCTGATTTTCCGTGCAAGTCGGAAATCAGGATTTGGTTGATTAAGCTTTGTCAAGTAAGCAGATGGAGAAAGCCTTAGCAATCTCCTATGGCAGGAGTATCGTACAAATACTACCAAACGGTTTCCGGACCTGGGGGTCCTACAGGGGAAAACGAATCTTACCGGCCAGGCACCTGGGTGACAGTGCCCTGGGCTAGGCCTGGATGACCATGGATTTCTGGTCGTCCCAGGGAATGGACCAATTGGGATATAGCCTGGTTGGGTGATGGCTATGTGTGAAGCCCAACAGTGCACGGCAAGTTTGTCAGTGAGCTATCGCCACGGGATTGGCTAAGGGATAATTGGGAGGCATAAGGCGAGTTTCACCCCACTTATGTCTGAATCCCACTGACTGAATCCCACCGTGAATCCCACTAATCTGGTTGATTCTAGGTCAAGAATACAGAGCTGCCACTTCAGGAGTGGGAAGAGGGAAGGGGACCCCCGCTTTGCAATTGGGGGGCGTATTTTGTTCAGGGAACCAAAGCCCTCAGTGACCCTGAGAATGGATGCTTCGGACTCAGGTTGGGGAGGGGTGGAGAGGTACTACCATCTTCCTGGGAGAGTGGAGCCTAATAGGGACTCCCAATCAAAGATATTCTGGGAAGATATAAATCAGTCCCAGAGAAGCAGGATGAATTCTAGTCCACTACAGGTTGTTTTCTCCATAGGGAGGGAAGGGGGAAAAAAATCGAGGAGCAAGGTAGAGATTCATGAACATGACTCGACCTCAGTATCCCCCTCCAGGGCACAGAACAGCGGGCGGTAAATGTTACCAAGCATCGTACTCCCATCTAACAGGCAGGGTAATTAAATAATAATTTTTATAGTCCTGGAGAGGTCGCTAAGGACCTACTGGGACCGACTTAGGCACACGCACCTACTGGTTTTGTAGGGATGGGAAGGTGCCCGGAGGGTCCCTCCCAAGTTCAGGGTGCAGAGCAGGTCCTACTCGTTGCGGGGCAGGCGGCGGGCTGGTGAAGGGTTTCCCAGTCATCCAGTTGGGCACACGTGTCTCCACATACCAGAGGTGTCTGTAGCTTTGACTAGAGCTACTGGGTGATTGCCCTTCGGCTTAGTGAAGGTCTCCCTAACGCCTTTAAGAGTGGGAGGGATCGCTGGCTGAAGCAATAGCTAGGGGGTGGGTGGGTGGGTGGGGGCTTTTATCCCCTTCTTGTATTCTTTACCTGTTTCCTTTCTCCAGTGACAGCCTTAAGGGCAGCAATGAATTAAGGAATGTCTGTGGGAATGAAACCACAGTCTCGGGTTGGGCCATTAGTCGTTGAGGTGGGCTTGGGTTACAGGGTTAGTGCCCTCCTTAAAACCAGAGGAACAAAGTTAAGGACTGGCTCCCCCCCATCCATGCTATAGAAGTGTGTGGAGGGGTACGACAGCCCTAAGAAATTCCCTCTTTCTCTAGTTAGAGGAAGGAAGGGGAAGAAGTGTTGCCTACCTCTCTGGAGGTGGATCAGAGCCGTGGGAATATCCCAGTCTGGTGGGAGCCCATCGTAAGGCAGTCACAGATTAATTAGAATAGGCTCCTCTTCCCTGTGGAGAAAGGGCAGGAGAAAGGGCTTTCTGAGCGCGCCACAAAATGCTAACTGAAAGGGTGATGAGGAGGGATTAAATGGCTACCCAAGGCTCTTTGGGGAAGGTTGTGGGCAGGGTGGGTCTTGAGCCCGTAGGCCTTATGTGGCCAAGGGGCATGGGAGGGGCCCAATGGGAGGAGGCCGAGGTATTTTACCTCTCCCCTAGGGTGATGTGCAGTACCCACTACCGCCAGGGTCTTGGGCGGGAACAAGGCATCGCCGCTTAAGGGCAGGTCGAGTGCCACCTGTTGCAAAGCAGGAGGCACCCTGGCTTCCCTGAGCCAGGCTGCTTGACAGATGGTTACGGCTGAGGCCATGGTGTGGGCTGCCGTGTCTACTGTGTCCCGAGCTGACAGAAGGAGGTCTTGGGAGATTATTCTTCCCTCCTCCAGGAATGCATCATATTCTTCCTTGGCCTCTGGTGGGAGCAGATGTCTGAACTTTGTGAAGGATTCCCACACATCCAGCATGTATCTACTGCTTATGGCCTGGTTGTTTGCCACCCACAATTGGAAGGCCAAGGAGGAGGAGACCTTATTCCCTAGAAGTTCTAACTCTCTTGCCTCCCTCAATGCTGGGAGGGTGGTCACTGGGGGGTTCACCCGGGCCTAACGCCATTTGTACCACATCCCAGGGTGGGATTGGGTGGTCGATGAGGGAGGGGAACTCTGATTCCAGGACTCTATCCTTGAGGCCGGCCATGTCTGACACTGGGGAGATGGAACCCAGGTTCTGCCATCGAGAGGAGGCGAGGTCCCAAACACTGGGGTGCAGGGGAACCATAACCAGCTCCGCTGATGAAAACACCAGTCCAAATAGGGTATCCAAGCGGGGCTCAGAGGATTGCACCTCCGTCCCCAGATGGGCTGTGGTGTGGCACAAGAGGTCAAAGTGCACTGATAGATCACCTGTATGCAAGCCCGGTACTGGGGAGAGAGTGGTACCCGGTGTCCACAGCAGGACTGATGGCAATGACGTCTCGTGTGGGGACCATTCATGAAGGTGGAAGCGGAATGGCGATGTTGCCAAAACGTGGCACCAAGGCTGCTTGGAGCCCCTTGACGGACCTTCCTCAGGACTTGAGTAAGGGGAAGCATCGCGTTGTGATCCCCGAGGTGGTATTGGAGACAGCAAGGTTATATGTTGCCGCAGGGATGGTTCTATGGTACCCAGGCCCGAAGGAGTCATGGGTGATGGGGCTTGAGTGCCTGGGGTTGGGGGGGGGGGGAGTGGTGCCTCTCATGACGCACCAAGGCCTTTGATATGAAGGCCAGCTTGCCCCTCCTAACTGGTACTGGGAAGGGAGGTGTGGGCAACAAAAGGAGTGCCTGTGCGGCCTCCACTGCCTCCGGGGTCGTTGGGATCAGGAGCAACTCTGAATGAACTTGTGGTGAGCCCCTACCAGGAGAGACAGGGCTGCCATAGTAAAGAAGCACTGGGGAAGAGGGTGAAATTCGACCCTGTGGTGCCAAGGGTGGCTGGTGCCGAGGTGGGCCTGGCACCGTCAGTACAGGGCTGTGGTGAGGCTGTGGTACCAGATCTGACTCAGAGCGGCACCTCGGCAGGCCCTATACCATCAGTACGGGGGTGTGGCAAGCCAGCAGTGACCTCGAGCAGCACTGGGGTGAACCCGGTGCCAATGGACTGTGTCGGCACTGAGGTACCGAAGTCGGTACCGAGCTCATCCTCCTATGGCCTCTGTCATCATGGTGCCGGGTGGGTCCCACTGCTGAGCCAGCTCGTGGCGCCGGATGGGCTCCCAAAGCCTCGGGTGAGGAGCGCCAAGCCTGTTCGGAGGCTGGGGCATGGCGCCTTTGCTCCCTATCCTTGATTGTCCTGGGTTTGAAGGACAGGCATATGAAGCAGGCGGTGACCAAGTGGTCAACACGTAGGCACTAGAGGCACTTCGCATGGGGGTTGTCCCAGGCGAAGGCCGTGCCGCACTCAGTACAGGGTTTAAACCCAGGCATGGCGACAGGTGGATTCCGATGTTCCAGCTCAAAAGCTGGAGTCCTCTTTGGTGGAACTATGTCCATGAAAAGGTGCTCCCAGTCGGGCGAGAAGCTCATACAATCATACACAGGCTGCTTGCTTTCGCAAGGAGCGGACGTTCCAGATCCGACGCACAAGGCGGAAGAAATGGAACTGGGGAAGGGTCGGGAGGTGGCCATATATATAGCCACTGGGTGGTATGAGAGGCGGTGGCCGCCTGCCCTCTTCTGACAGGCTAGCACAAAAGTTTTTCTGATCAATCCGGCGCTTTGGCACGGAGATGCCTATTACTGAATGCTTCTGAGCAGCACTCAAAGAAGCATTGATGGTTCAGATATTTGGTGTAAATAACTGGATGTAAAAGTAATGGCGTGAAGTGAACCTGTCAGACTGGATGATGAATGAATGGCTCTAAATGAGAACCCTTACACTATCTTTGCCCTGATTCTCATGTGTTAATGGCACCAGGAATGGACAAATTGACTTTTGTTTAACATAACAAAAGATTGAACGGAGTTAACACAAGCAATAGGGATTAAAAGTAGTACTGTGGGAGAGTTCGTTCTTTGGCAGTTTGGAAAAAATATTTCTGTTTGGGTTGGAACAAAAGAGAAGTTCTTGGGAATTTTCATCAAATTGAAAAGTTGGAAAAATTTCATTTCATTTGGGGCAATTTTTTAACAAGAGTAAAGGGAATGAAGAGCTAGACTCACAAAACTGAGGGAAGTCACTGCCTAATTTACTTTCTTTTAATTATTTTGACAATACATTTACCTACCCTTGCCTGAAAGTGGCATATCAGGGGCCTATTTCACAGCAGCCATACAGTTCATAAGCTCAAAGACTTTAAGGTCAGAAAAGACCATCAGGATAACCTACTCTGACCTCTTACATAATGCAGGCCATTGAATCTCACCTATCCATCCTATAATAGACTGCTAACACAACTGAGTTACCCCTAACATGACTGAGTTATTGAACTCCGCAAATCATGGATTAAAGACTTCCAGGTACAGAGAATCCACCAGGTAGAGACCCATGCCCATGCTGCAGAGGAAGGCGAAATAAACTATAATAAACTAGGTACATAAATAACAAACTGTTGCTATAATAAACTTTGTGCATGAGCCCCCATAGATCCATAGTCACTAGGTAACTGACATACTTCAAGTGATTCAAAACACATTTCAACAACCAAATAGAGAAATAAAAATGACAGTGTAACTTGTCATGACCAGTGCTGAAATCTATCACCTATTATGTGGATTTGTACTCTTGTTGGGGGGCTGGGAACTGAATTCACAATCCAATGAACAGATGAAAGTCACACCCAGTTCTGCTTTCCATTAGACAGGGGTGACCCCTGATATACCCCTATGCAACAAGGGAAAGTATTTGGCTCAGTGTTTGTGTGGCTTAGATATTGACTGTATTCAGTATATTATCTTTACACAATTCAAGCACTATTCTATACTATTTACTAACATAAGATACTGGGCCAAACTCTCTTCAATGAAATCAGTGCAAATCCAGAGTGACTCCACTGAAGTTGCAATGGAGACAACAGAGTCACTCCACATTTATACTGGTGTAACTGACACCAGACTGCTCATTTTATTTAATTGTTTCAGAGCATCACATATGAAAGAACTCAACAGACTGAAAATTGTAAAAGTGTAAAAAGAGAATGCAACATGTTGTGACACAAGACAATGCTGCTCAGTAAAATGAAAGGCATGTCATACTCTGTACTTATTACTGAGGCAGGCCATAGTCTGTGTGGCATATCATTGAAAATGACACCTTGTGAAATGCTCTTAACTGCAAAATACTGCAATGTTTCAAAGTGAACGCTATTTATTTTCTACTTCAGCCCATGTGTCCAATGAAGAAATGACTTGGATATCTGTCTTAATTGCGTATCCAGCATAAGGAAATGGCAGACAAAAATCATGGAACTGAAGAATCACATGGGAATACATGGGCTAAAAGCTGATCCTTACCCGTGAGGACCAGAGATATGGACACACAGATCTCCATGAACAGATATGGCAAAACAGAATTGGATGCTTCGTAGATGTTAATTTCCAAAGGGATAGCCATGTTAGTCTAGTCCAGTGAAAAAAAACCAAGGAGTCGTGTGGCACTTTAAGACTAACAGATTTATTGCATCTGATGAAGTGGGATTTTCTCCCACAGAAGCTCATGCAAAAAATAAATCTGTTAGTCTTAAAGTGCCACATGACTCCTTGGTGTTGTGTGGTTTGTTGTTGGTTTTTGTTTTTTTTTTTTTGTAAATGTTGTTACGCTTTTGGGCAGAGGACTCAATTCTGCCCTCAGTTTCAAGGATTGATTCCTACTGGCCTTAATGAGGAGAGAATTGTGTTGACAGTGGTTGCCCCATCTGTGGAAGAATTCGAGCAAGCTCATTAAAGTCATTGGGCTCACACAGGGTGCAAGTCAGGAAGAGATTTGTCACTTATGGTATAAAGTTACAACTTTGAGTTATTTGGGGTTCTCTTCACCAAAAAAAGCATTAGGACTGAACCTTAAGTTCCTCTTAATTCCAGCAACTGCATTTTTTTTAACAGATGTTTAGTTAAGAAAGTTATACCAGAAAGCTGTGAAAAAACAAAGCACTAAAAAATGTTGGGAGGCTTCACATAAGAACTCATTTTAGAGAATTCACAGTAGGACTGAGCATCCATGAAAAAGAGTATTTGAAAAATCTGACCTAGATAATGGTGTTTTCCAGTGATTGGAATTCATTAAAAATGCTGTATTAAAAATACTGTACTGTATAGAAGTCTTTGAAGCTTGAGTGTCATTTTCATTTTGAATAACCCAGCTCTACTTAACTAGCTGAGAATAAAAGATGTTTTTACAACTACAGCAGAAACAACAAAAGATATTGGGAAGAAAGTGATGCAATTAAGAAGAGGCTAATAATAAAAGTATGAAAGGGAGTGCCTTCACTTTGCAGGGGTTTCTAGGAGTGAATGTTTTCTTTAGTTCTGATCAACAGGAGCTCACAGTGCCTGCATGTTGGTTCAAAGGGATCCCAAACCTGAAAGAAAAACTCAGCAGGAACTCCCAACTTTCGAAGCTGAAACTCACAAAGTTCAGATCATGTTAACTGAAAGCTGTAATGATCATACTGCACCGTCTCCCTGCTGCTGCTGCTGCAAGACAGGACAGTGCTTAACAAGCCTTCTACTCCCCTCTACTCCCAATGCAGTAGTTGGACACAATTAATTTGTGGGAGAAAGATAAGGGCACAATCTAGTAGCCCATGTTAAGCAATCAACATGGTACATAGAATTAGGACTCTGCAGCCACTGCCCGTCCAAGAGCTACTGTACCTTTGACCTGATGTGGAATGCAGCCTAAACTCACCCCCTGCTTCAAAGGGATGGCTCATGTGTTTAAGTACTCAAAGCTGGGCACATGCTTAGTTGTTTTTTGGTACTGGGACCAGAGTGTCTCTCATAGCATAGAGCCCTTTTCACTTACACAGAGTAGATTTCAGCTCCAAGAATTCCACAGACAGTCCACTGATCCTATTTGGTTTCTGAGGATGCTTTTAGTTTGCTGCGCTTTAAAAAAAATCACTTCCAGTCTCAAATAAAAATAATTCAGAAGCTTGGCAACGTGAATGCATCTTTATGAGCACCACACTCAATTGAGATTCACCGTTTCATAAAAATAAATAATTAAAGAATCCATAAGGGACTGCAAAATGGCTTCAATTTGTATAGTTGTTTAACATGTAATTTTTACTGCAACTGGCTGCTTGGTTAGTAATTTGTCACACAGTAACATTTGTTTTTGCCACTGAAATGGCTACAGGAGGCAAATTAAGCTCACGTCTCTTAGAAAAACTGACAGTAATACAAGAAGGTTGAATTAGGGCTGCGTTCTCATTCAAGTAGGTGCAGCAAAAAAATTAGTATATTCTCTTTCCTCCACCAGAGATTTGCTACATGGCTGGACCAGATCTTTAAAATATTTTCAGAAGACTAAACTTATTAACAAGGCTGTAGGTTCCTCTCCATATATCCATCCATGTATTTCATATGGAGCAGACAGTAGAATGCTGAACAATCCCTAAAAAGGTAAAGGAAGGTTTACCAACTCACGCAAGGTAGAAGACCAAATTTTGCCCTGTTCCCTGAGCACAATTCCATTGAAGTTATCCACTGAGGGATACTTTTGGACACGCTGTGGTCTGCTGGAACTGGTGTTTCAGTGCTGAGAATTCTCTTATGCTGAGAAACATATGAAATGAAACAAGCCATAAGTGGCTTTATGAAAACAAACAGATATTTATTCTGAACACGCACTGTACAGACACCCCTGCCTGCTACAAAACAGAGCTTCCGACCTCGTCCCATCCACATCTTGAGCTGCTCACAGGAACTTCTGTCACAAGAGAATCAGTATTGTCTCTTAAAGCTCCCTATATTATAACACCCATCTGGAGAAAATGATAGTAAGAGGGGAATCTTAAATTTTTTCCTCTGTCAGAGTACAGGCAATTGTCTTTGAAAAGTCAATGATATTTCAGAGCCAAATACATACAACAAAGACCTGATTTAAAAATTACTGCAGTGTCTCACTCAGGGAAGCCATTTGTCACCAATCGCACCCATCAAATCTGTGGTCCTTTGGTTATTACTAAACTATAGCAACAAACAATGGATCTAGCAATATTACTGATTCAATTAATCAGATACTTGCTCATGCATCTAGGAACAGAATTACAAACAGAGCCAAATCCTGAGGAACGTGCCCAGTCAATCTCCCACAGGGAATCTGCTAGAATAAAACCTGAGTAAGGAACTCAAGGTCCAGCCTACAGACAGGGAAGCTCAAGAACACCCACCATATTTGTAAATAACAGCACTGGTGTCGTATGCAGCCCAAATGTCTAGGGGATCTAATTTTAAAACAAACAGTGTGTATGGATTGGGAAAAGCACATACAGCCAAGTGCTCCCTTTCCCACTTGGGATTTTGGCCACTTGTTAAGGAAGAGAACCACTAGCCATAATCCAGTTTGTGGAGAATACAGACCACCCATACCCACTAGCGTTCCTACAAATACTACATCTCCAGCATGTGGATGTTGGGGAACCCTCTGTGTGAACTCCCTGTTGCTTTTCAAGAGAAACACCTTTGTATTAAATGCATAAGATCACACCAAATCACCAGAGGAATCCCCTCCTGCTCCTGAAACTTTTACCAACAACCTTTTGCCAGATGGTGATGTACAAAGCAGTAGACAGGCCTTCCCTTCATTGCTGTATCCTTGTGCTCTGTTCTTAGTATAACAAATACTAGCATGGTGAAGTTGTCTAACTACAAATACTTATTTAGAATGATTCAGCGGTCATCGCTACTAAGCAAAGCACAATTGGGTTGAATCTCTGGCCATCTTGGGTAATATGCATTCACAGGCCTCTCCTCCATGAACTTCCATGATTCTTTTTTTAAACCCAGGTTTACTTTTGGTTTTAACAACATCCCCTGACAAGAAGTTCCACAGGTTGACACTACATTGCATGTAGTACTTCAGTCTCTTCTAAACCTTCAGACTATTAACTGCATTGAGTGATTCCTGGTTCTTGAGTTATGCTAACTCACTTTCTCCACACCATGCTTTACAGATCTCTATCGCATTCCCTCTCAGTCCTCTCTTTTCTAAGATGAACAATCCCAATCCTTTAAATCAGGAGTGTCAAACCTACGGCCTGTGGGCTGGATCCAGCTCACCTTGGGTACTGATCTGGCTTGTGAAGCTGCTGCCTGGGCTGTGCCTGGGTGCATTTTGCAGCAGCAGTGACCAACAAAGACAGGCTGCCCCCAGCAGAACATGGCTAAGCCCGCTTGTGACTTGAATCATGTGAGTGAGTCAGATCACAGGGGAACAAAGGGAGCTCTGCAGCCAATTCCGGCTCAGCTCTGCCACCCAATCAGAGTCTTAGTCCCAGCAGGTTCAGCCGGGCTCCCAGGGAGCCACTGTACCTTCCCTCCTCCCCCGCATCCCAACTGTTCATTGTCAGTCAGTCAGCATGCTAATTTGATCGACTGCAGATTGCATGAATCACAAATAGAAAAAGGAAAAAGTGCCTGGGGCCCACATGGGAACAAGCCAATGAAAGGCCAGCCAGGACTGAGCCAACCAAAAACCACCCTGCTGAATGAGTGACAGCGAGTGGGGGTGGCTGGGAGAGGCAGGAGCCCAGGCTACCAAGGCAGTGACTGAGACTGATTGACTGGCACAACGCAGTAGGGGAAGTGGAAAGGGATGGGGAGGTCTGGGAGCTGCCCAGCTTGGGGGGGGGGGCAGGAGTGGCCAAGCAAGAGAACAAGAGAAGAGGGGTCTGGGAGCTGCACAACAGGGGACTAAGAAGCCAGCATGTAAGTTGCTTGTTTTAGACAGAATCTTGTTTCTTCTGCTCTCTTCCCTCTCTTTGGAATGACTTAACTCCTCAGGCATTACCTCATTAAAAACAGGACATTCCCAGTTTTTCAATGAGGAATAGGGTATTTGCTTCTATTCTTACCAAGACCCTAGGTGATAGAGATGACAGAACATGAGAGGATTCTACACATGAAGAAATTCATCTTGGACATTACTAATTCACATGAATATACTATCTGTTTAGGGCCACCTGGGGGGCGGGTGGCATGGGGCAAGGCCCAGGTCCAATTAGCTTGTGAGAGTCCCTGCTTCCCATAATGCTGAGAGGTGGGGGCAGGCTGGAAGCAGCCCACATTTGTGCTCCCCCCATGACCCATGCCACCCCACACCTTGCAGCTCCCCCAGGCACAAGGCAGGAGGGGGGGCTCACCCCCCAGGTGCCCTAGGAAATGCGGACCTGCAGAGGCCAGGCCCCTAAGCCCTGCTGAGGGACTGCAGGGGGCACCAGGCCAGCCTGCACCAGGGCCAGATCAGAGGGGGCCCTCACTGGTGCCCTCCCACCCCCAAGGACAGCCCTGAATCTGTCTAAATACAGGAATATCAGCTTAAGATATCCCTTCAGACTGAATTCAAAAAATGTATCATAGCTTCAATTCCTGTTTTGGAGACACAAAGATACTGTGAAAAACAAAACAAAACAAAATAAAACCCAAAAAAGCAAGGAGTCTTGTGGCACTTAAAGACTAACAGATTTATTTATCACATAAGCTTTCGTGGGAGAATATCCCACTTCATCAGATATTGTGGTTTCCAAGTTGTTGCCTGAAATGCCGTTTCATTGATTTTATATGAACTCAGTTTTTTTCTAATAACATCCATAAACTTTAATCTAAATTATCCAGATTGACATTGTTTCCCTTTACTTACAGCCCATATTGCTCTCAAGCTTCTTAATATTTCTCTGAGAAGTTGATGTTCATGTCAATGCAAGAGAGAGACTGTTAAAAAAATCTTGATGTATATGGAAAAAATGCTTTATATATATATTCCAAGACTATTCTGATTTCCCTCCAAATTTATATTTATCTATATATTATACTAGATCTATATATTAGATATGAGATACAGATGCATAGATACATTCATGAAACACATGATGTAATGCTAAACATAGGTTTGAGCAGCCCTCCTTCAGAGGGCGATGAACTCACTTCCAATTTTTATGTAATACAACACCTTCTAGATTCATGGCAATAAAGCTTTTATTTGAAACAACAGCTTCATCTATTTTATAAAAAGCTACTCACACTACAGAAATTATTTTAGAAAGTTTTATATTTTTCTTGAACAAAGACAATTCCTTTGTGTCTCTCCAACTGGTCAGGGCTCCACAGGAGGGAAAAATTAAAGCCACCTCCCAAAATGACCAAAAATAGCATTTCTCTGTCTTCAAATGCCTTGACTTCAAGTCTAATATGTCAGGTTTACAGTGTCAGAGTAGAAGCCAAAGGAGGCAGACTAGTGAGCAAAAAACATGAGAGCAATAAATGCATTTATCACACAACTGCAACATGGTTAATAATGCCTCATAATATCTACCCAGCTGTGTTTATACAACATGTAACTACACAGCTATTAAAATGCATACACAGATACATATACATTGCTATTTTATGCACATTACTATTATTAATATATTAATGGCATCTCTAGTCATATAAATATTACCATTTCTCAATAAAGAAAAAAAGACAAATCATTTTTCATTTAATATCTAATTTTAGATCAAAATATATTATGCCACCTATTCATAAAATACAGGAAAGCATCTGTTTCACTGGAGATTTTATAAAAATATTATTCTTTGCCTTGCTTGTGGTACTGCTCCTCAGACTTATTACTGCAATTCTCTTGCAGTTTGGTTAAATGTCAATGCTCCAATTACTTTAATAGTCAAACTGTGTGCTATTTTCACCACACAGTCATTCTGTCTTGTCATGTTTGACAAATCCAGTAATTGAGATGAACTCTTGGAGAATACTGACATGTAACCAGTCATTTCCTACTGCAGAATGTTAACCTCTCTAGGATAAACCCATAGAGCATTTATATGGCAGTGTGTACAAAACAAACAGGCATGTTAAATTAAAAAAAAAAAAAACCAAACAAAAAAACAAGAACACACAACCCCCCCCACGCACAAAGCAAACCAAAACCAAAAGCATTTTATGTATTTCCAGTCCTGTCCTCATTCATTCATACTATATTCCATGGAAGCTGCCCTGAAATGTGACAAGCACTTTCATATTTTCAATACAGGCAGAAACTAAATGTGAATGACTCTTTTAAAAGAGACCTTTAAAAATGATCTAATGTATGATAACAAAGGCTGAGGTCATTTAATGCTGGTCTAAAAGCTAATTCTATTTCTGCTCATCATAACAAAACAACAATTTATGCAATTTGCACACAATGTTTATTACATGGCTATTGCTATAGTACAGTATATTAATCCCTGCCGGGGCCCTTTCTTGACAAGGCTACACTATCACCATGATGTCCTGGAGCCAAAACGTTGCCAGAGCATTGAAAGCTCAAGGCTAACCTCATTTATTTCAGAAAGATTCACTGACTTGAGAACAAACCCTGGAAGCCTACTAGGAGTGTGTGCTGTTGGTCTGGCAGATCCCTTTGCAGGAAAATAAAAGGTTTTGGTGGCCAGTGGTCCACCAAACTTATCTAACAAAACAAGCTTTTCCCACTGATTTTTAAACCTTTAAATGTTATTTAAGATATAAGCTCACTGCGAAGGAAAATATGGTGTAGGGTAGTGGCCGACAACCCAAAAGCTAAGAAGACACATTTTTAAAAATTCCTTTAATAACCAAGTGTTTTGACAGCCACAATGGGTGCAGCCTCTGTGTGGAGGCAGAGCTGGGCCAGGATGCCTGCCAAAGGGTCCCCTGGGGCGAGGGAGCCCCAAACCAGGAGCACGTCCACCGCAGAGTCCCCTCATCGCAGGGGGAGCTCAGAGCAGGCTGCCCCCAGGGTCCCTCGGTGGCATTTGGAGCCAGACGTAGGATGCTCATAGAGTTCCCTGGTGGCAGAGAGGGGGGCAGAACCTGGAGCCGCAGGGACCCCTCATTTAGGGTAGGGGAAGAGCATTTCTGAAATGATCCCATGAATTGCACTGAGTGGGTTTCTTTGGGCTTGACCCTGCTACTGTTGAAGTCGTTGGCAAGACCCCCACTGACATTAGCTGGAGCTAGCCTTCTCTCTAGCTATGATGAAATGCTGGCTTTTTTTAAATCAAAGGAACGGATGCACAGGAAAAAGTTGATTAAAATTTAAGAGAACAGTTAATTCACAGTGACGATACCAATTGTGACACTACAAGTTTTGAAAAAATAAAAGAATGAAAGAAACTGATTTGTACTAGAAATGGATCAGGACACTGTGATTATTTTGACTTATATGAAGTAAATTATATTTCTTTAGAGGACTAGCTTTCAAACTGCTGCTGTGCAGAGGTTCTTCTCTTACCATAGTAAAACATCCATCAAGTTATGACATTTGCTGCTGGCTGTAGCTCACTCTTGGGCACCTAGGACAACTAATCTAAAAACCAAGCACCTCTCCACATTAGTACTGAGTACTGTTGTCGGTGGAGAAGGATGATTTAGTTGTCAGTGCATCAACCTGGGGCTTGGGAGAGCTGGGTGCAAGAGCCTGTTTTGCCACAGACTTAGTGTGTGACTTTGGACAAATCATTTATTTTGTCTGTTTCTCTACAGAGCTGGGCAGTGGCCCCAGGCTGCTGGTGATGGCTGCCACTGCAGCAGCTGGGACTGCAAGTACCGCGGGGGAGGTCAGCACCCCCTGGCCAGAGGGAAGGACAATCTCCCTGCCTGCTGTATCTTGTGCTCCCTGCTCTGCTGGGGCCCTGTCTACAGCACCGGGGCTGCCTCCCAGAACCTCCCTCTTCCCCTGATGCAAAGGTCTTTCTGCTGGATCCATTGCTCGCATACAAAGTGACTGCTGGAGACTGCAGCCTCTCCATGTGGTGAGGCTGACAGACTCAGGGCTGTCTGCCACAACTTGAGCACACATCTAGGAGAAGACAGAATCACAGACTGGAGAGGGATCACAATGGTCAGATAGTCTGAAAGTGTGTGTGGCTGTTGAGTCTAAACCCTCCAGGAACGATGGCCACCCGGCTTCCTTTTGAAAGCCTCAAGTGAAGAAGCTACCACAACCTCCCTGGGCCATCTATTCCACTGTCCTGCTGTTCTCATAGTTAGGAAATTTCTCTTGATATTTAATCTAAATCTGTTATGTGGTCATTTGAATCCAGTGCCTCTTGCCCAGCCCTTTCAGGCAAGAGAGAACAACTTTCCTCCACCTTTTTTTATGGCAGACTTTCAGGTACAGGTAGTCCTCACTTAGTGACTGGGTTCTGTTCCTGAAACCCGGTTGATAAACGAATTGGTCGCTAAACGAGGAGCAGCCCTTACCGGTATTTCAGGCATAATGTACTTTACTGGTAGTGGGTTTTTCAACCATCTGTAGATAGTTTTAATGTCACCTTTGCATCATTTATAACATTTTTATTATATATCTTTTAAATGTTTTAAGCTCTAACGTACTGAACTTAGTTTGCATAGTGTACTGTAAATACAGGTAATCATTTTTAATATTCTGAATAGTACTGTAAAGAAAAGGCCTAAAATAAACTCCATCGTGATAACTTTGTTTTATTGGCATAACTCTTTACATACTGTATTACAGAACATAAAAATGCAATCAGCAAAAATTATAAAAATGATGTACCAAAGAAATATGAAAATAAACATTCAGATTACATTGACATTTTTACTCATCAAATCCTTCAAAGTGTGGTTCAGCAGCAGGGGGTCATCAATGTCATCGTCGGAGAGATCAGCAGGGTTATCAGGAGCTGTAGAAGGCCCTGGTAAGGGAGATGATGGCAAGGAAATGGAAGGACTTGTAAGGGTAGGGGTAGGGGTCCTGGATGGAACTTTAGAGAAGTATCTCGTTAGTGTGGTCTGCATTGTAATTTTCTTTTTTTCTTCATAAATTTCATGATAGCATCGTAAAATTTCATTCATTTGTCATTCCACTTTCGTGAACCATTCAACATTCGGTTCCATACTCTCTAGTTCTAACATCGCTGCATTCACTTTGGAGAAGACATCAGCTAACCCCTTTACAGTGAACTTCTTTTGTACTTCTTCCACTCTTTCCTCTTCTTCTTCTTCCTCCTCTTTCAAGTGCTGCTGCACTTCCAACTCTATTAAATCTTCGTTAGTTAGCTCTCCCTCGACGTATTCCACTAATTCTTCAATATCTTCCACTTCAACATCTAAATTAAGCACATTAGCAAGTTCCACAATTTTTTTATTTATGACATCAATATGTCCATCTTTCTCAAACCCTTTGAAATTATTTACAAAACGTTTCAGGCATTTTTTCCATATGCCTTGCATGCACTTTTCTGTCACTCCCGCCCAAGCTGATTCAATGTTCTTTATGCAGTGTAAAATATTATATGATTTCCAAAAATCGCGCAGGGTTACTTCACCATTTTCTGTTGCTGCTACCGCTTTGGAAAACGTTGCGCACAAATATAGCGCTTTAAATGTAGAGATAGCCCCCTGGTCCATTGGTTGTAACACAGCAGTTGTGTTTTTAGGCAGATACACGACCTTTACATCAGGGTGTAGATCATCAAGATGCTGGGGGTGGCCTGGGGCGTTATCAAGTAGGAGGATAATTTTAAAGGGAACACTGTTTTCCAGACAGTAATGCTTGACCGAGGGTATGAAGCAGTTCATGAACCAGTCCTCAAATAAAGATTGCATCATCCATGCTTTGGTATTTGAACGATAGTAAACGGGCAGCGTGTGCTTACTAACCTGCTTCAGTGCACGTGGGTTTGCAGAACGATAGATGAGAAAAGGTTTTAACTGAAATCCAGCGACATTTCCTCCCAACAACAACGTGACCCTGTCCTTAAAAGCCTTGAAACCGGGCATTGCTTTAGCCTCTTTGTGTATGTAGGATCTTTTGGGTATTTTTTCCAAAATAGTCCAGTTTCGTCTGCATTAAAGATCTGTTCCGGACGATACCCGCCTTTCTCGATCATTTCGTCAAATTCATCCACAAATCTTTCTGATGCTTCTATGTCCACGCTTGCCGCCTCACCACTGATACTTTGATTACGAAGGCTGAATCTCCGATGAAAACGTTGAAACCATCCATGACTTGCCGTAAATGTTTCCATTGACTCTTCATTTTTGCGCGCTTTCAACGTTTCAAAGATACTGAGTGCCTTTCCTTGAATTATTAAAAGGCTCATTGGCATTCTTTTTTGTATCTGGTTGTCAAACCATATCGCCAGTAATTTTTCCATTTCGTGAATGAGGCCTTTCTGCTGCCTAGTTATTATGGCTTTATATCCTTTTGGTGATTTCACTGCTTCTTTCACTTGATCTTTATCCTTCAAGATCGTTGATACAGTTGAATGCACCAGCTCCAAGTCACGTGCTATCGCTTTAACTTTCTTACCAGCTTCATATTCGTTTATTATCTTCATTTTTGTCTCAAGATCGATAGCCTTCCTTTGTTTCTTGGCGTTTTCTCCGGGTGAAGTCATGCTCTTCCTTTTCGCCGACATCTTGTACTTTGGGGTGCACAATAAAGTAAAAATACATAGACGAAAAACGCTAGTTCTGACTGCGGGAACGAGATGAATCTGAGAGAATTGATGCGAGTTCTCGTACATCGCCATAATACCAACTCGTCAGACAGCTGGTCATAACTCCAAGGGGTCACTAAACGAGTAGGTCACTAAGTGAGGACTAGCTGTATTTGAAGACAGCTATCATGTCTCGCCTTACTCTCCTCTGTTTGAAATTAAACATACCCAGTTCCTTCAACCTTTGCTCATACGGCTTGCATTCTATCCTTCTCATCATCTTCAACATTCACCTCTGGATCCTATCCAGCTTCTCTACGTTCTTTCTCTAAATTGGTGACCAAAACTGGACACAGTACTCCAGCAAGGTTCAATCAGTGCCAGATAGATTGGTCTTATCATTGCCTGCATGCTACACCTCTGTTAATGTAACCTAATTTTTGCTTATTTTGTAACAATATCACATTGCTTAAGATCTGTACTTTAAGAAGTGCTTGACAACATTAAAGAGTCTAAAACCCAGTGGGTCACAGTAAACCTTTTCTCCCTCTTCCCCACTGAAACAGGTTAGATTATTCATGGGAGGAAGCAATTCCCTTTCTGAGGTCCTTTCCATTAGAATAAGTCTCTTCCATGAGAGGCAGTACTTACTCATACATCACATACTTCAAGCAAAATAAGTCTGTGGCCACTGCAGTTGATCTAAGCCCTAAGAATTCCACATGCACTCAAATTAAAGTAATTCTTCCAAGAAATCCATCCTATCATTCTCCATGATGTTCATAATCCTTGACCTTCCTGATCTATTGATCACATGCAGTTAGTGTGTGGGGTCTACTAAACAGCACATTTGTAGAGATAATGAAGAGCTATGTTAGGGTTTTTTCCCCCCCAAGTTGGGCTCTGCTCAAAAACAGTGAATAGCTAGAAAGAAGCAGATGAGTCTGTGTGCTTGGTAAAGGCTGCATACCACACCGTGCCCCACTTATTCTGTATGTTAGAAGTTTGAAGCAGCACCACCTAGCACAACTAGGTCCGTGTGTTACTGAAGTTCCTGGTGCTATTGCAATACAAACAACAAACAAAATAATAAGCATGTTCATTATTCAATTATAGCTCATCCTGGGGTCATTTGCCTCCTTAAGTGCTACATGGAGAGGCAGGCCATATCAAGTGTTGGGGGGTCACAGGACACATACCAAGGTCTGGTCTATACTTACCACGGAATTCAGTGGCAGTCTAAGCGAGATATGCAAGCTATGTAAAATACTTTGAATATCTCTCTTTGACTCTCTAAGTCCCACTAACCTCCCTGGCTCCACTGCACTGAGTCAAAGGGACTCAACGCTATTCTTTTTATTGGGGGTGGAGTTGCTGAGTCAAACTCAGCATCGATTGCGTGGAGCCTGACTGACTGTTCTATCAAACCAGAGAGAGCGAACTGATGGTGGAGAGTTTGCCGCCATCAATATAGACTTAGTCTTAAGATGTAGCAAGGAATTCCTCCTCAACCCCAGTACAAGTGTTCTCTCTCTACTTCCACACACATACACACACCTCCAGAAACATTCCCTCTGGCATCAGTAGTCGGATCTGTCCAGAGCTCCCCACTAGTGGGGGATGATTGTACCTTCCTCTGACAGGTATAGTGAGTTCCCTGGAAGTCTTCCTGGAGCTGGCTGATGTCAGGTAAAATCATCCCCTCTGACTGAGGGAGCGCATCCACCTATGGTCACCATAATTTGCAGATGGGGGATGATTTTAGACCTCCAGCTGCTGACAGAAGACATTATTAATGCAACAAGCAGTTGTGTGGCGCTTTAAGACTAACA